>LPNX010463661.1:204503-552216 GCA_001517045.1 Pseudotsuga menziesii | reverse complement strand
TTTTAATGATGCAGGGTATCCCGTATTTCCTATTTTTTATGGTGCTGAGCTTTGCTTTTGTTTATGCTTTACACAAATGCTGAAATTGAAAAAGACTTGAGCATATTCATTAACCAATATTCTGCACCGTGCAGTAGCAAATTATCCATGAACACCTGTGCTGAAGCTTTCAATAAGGGTTTCATTCCAGAATCTTATGAATAAATATTTCTGATAAAAGTCAAACTACGATGGATAGACACTTCTACAATTCATAAATAATGCTCTGAACTTCATCGATCTTTTTGTTTTGTTTCCTCGTATGCTTCAAGAACAAGGCCTTTCTAGACAGGAGAACATATAATATACCTAATTACTATTATTATATTTAAGAAATAATATACATGGTAGTGTACTTTAGGATAGTCATGTTTGTTAAGTCTTATAAATATGAGTCTTCTTGATTGCATTTCACCATAACTTGTATCCTTTACTTTTTAAATAGTTTAATTCTCGTTTTGGACTTTATGGATCCACCCATTGACCTATAAATGTCAATTGCTTAAAGTCACTCTCATAAGGTATGTCACAATCTGAAGAAAGCATCAAATTGCCAGAATAATAGAGCCCACCTTTTGGCCTCTAGAGTAATTTTCAAGGTGCAGTTACAACAGAAAGTATGGGTCCACTTTGTGATAAGTTATTGCAACAACAGGGGGATATTTGAACACGAAGCCACTTAATTCACAAAAGTACTATATCAGGGAATTATACTAAAGTGATTACTATATCTAGAAAATGAAAAGAAAAAAGGCACCTATTTTTAGTCGATCCCTCCCTACCCTATGGTACCCAGATCCTACATGAATTCTAAACTCATCCATTCTCTACCAGATACATCAACCTTGATATTACTCCAAAAAAACAAAAAATATGCTTGAAATGTTAAGCAGACCCAGTCTATACCAAGAAACCAATGATGCATGCTAGGTGTTTGACAAAACACTTGGCCAATGATGCATGCCAATTGTTTGGTAAATTCAAAAACCACACTTTCCCCTGTTGAGCATGACCATAAGACCATCACTGCAAAGCATGCCTTGTCTTTCTATAACTACTCAAATAAACTTGGAATCTGACGTTAATTTTAAAGATGTTGCCTCCATTGATAGAAGCAGACCAAGAAACCAATATTCCCTTTCTTCAAGTGAGCCTCTACAGTCTTGAAGCTCTTAGGTGACAAGACTACAATGAAGCTCGTAGTTTGAATTTTATCAGAAATATTTATTCATAAGATTCTGGAATGAAATTATCCATGAACACCTGTGCTGAATCTTTCAATAACAGGAAGAAAACCCATTTTATGCATTCTCAAATGCATCTTCAATGCCATATCTACCTTTCCTACTTTGCAAAGTCCACCAATGACAGCATTGTATGTAGACGCATTAGGTGCAACACCTTTCACCTCCATTCTGTCATACAGATTTATGACAAAATCTGCATCTTCCATGCATAAACAATCAGTCAACATATTGCAAGTTCTGACATCAGAAGCCAATTCTTTTACATAGGTGCTATTCAGAATCTCATTAAACTCCTCCTTTCTGCAATTTTTTAAGAGTACTATGATAAGTGAAATGTAACTGCTAATACTTGGGAGCATGCCTTTCCTTTCTATTTCATTGTAGAGTTTCATACCAGTATCAAATTTCCATTGATTGCAAAGTCTGTCAATGACAGTGTTATAGAGAGAGTCGTCTGGCACAATTCCACAACCTATCATGTTATCAAGAAGTTCAGAGGCCTCCTGTATATTTCCTGCCTCAGAATGTGCCTTAATCAAATCCCTGTAGGTAATCACATCTGGAATTAAACCTTTGTCCAAGGAATCTTTAAGGAGGTTGCTTGCAACCGATATCCTACCTTTCTTACAAAAGGCATTGATAACTGAATTGTAATTAGAAATGTTGGGCATAACACCACGTCTTTCCAGTTCTTCCCAGAATGCCAAAGCCTCAGGTCACAACATTGAATGCCAGACCCTTCTTCACCATCTAGCCCTGCAGCGCCGCAGTAGCTTCCACATTACCTTGCTTGCAAAACGCATCAATGATGGATGAATATGTGAAAACGCAAGGACAAGAAGGATGACATTGTTGTGCAAAATATTGACTCTGAACCAACTGAGAGTGAGATGGCGCTTGTCCAATATAAAACTAGGAAGCAGCATGTGCCATTACAAATACCAACCTTGACATAAATCCATAAGCTGAGTAGTCTATCCACCCCATTGTAGTATGCCACACCATTAGATGCACTTGACTTCTTGTTGCACTTGCACCTAAGTAATTTGCACAGCTGAACTTGTCACACTAATGGACTCTAAAGTTACCCCTACCATGTGTACTGTGTCCATGGCACAACTTGACTTGACACTCTAATGGACTCTAAAGCTACCGCTATAATGTGCATGCCCATACTCAGACAAGTATTCTAGGTTCAACTTCCTCTAGTGTGATTGCTTTCATCATGGAATTTATTGATCTCTGTCTCTTTCCTGGTTCAGTGGCGCCAGAAAGTTTACTCAGAAAATGAGCACTATATAGGTGTATGGTAGAACATAATTGCATTATAAACAACGTATCTACAATATTGGTGAAAATCTGTGCCCAAGGTATAAAAAATTTGCGTAGAAACTGAGCAAAATATATAGAAAATTGTATTATGAAAAATATCTGGTGGAAATCTGTGCCCATATGCTTGAATATTGGTTAGAAAATGAGTACAATTTCTATTCCCTAACCTACAGATAATATGCTTAGAAGATGAACACAAAATCGGTGCCATTGATGCTACATGAAGGTCTAAAAATTTGCTGCAAGATGTGCAAAAAATGGGTAAGATTGGAGATTTCTTGGTTTACATAGGCATGCGGGTGAATGGACCTGGTTATATCTTGTCATGTTTGCATAGATTGTCAAGTTTCACAAGTTTTGACTTAAGTCTGATGTAGCAAGCCAATGCTGCCTTGTTCTGGTTAGATTTGACCTAGTTTTGCAGTAAGTTTGAACTCTGAACTGGGATCTGGTGCGTTTCTCCTACCAACCATATGACACATTTTAAGTATATGGTGTTTAATTTTATTGTATAATTCATGCAGAAGGATTTAGTAACAATATTGATTTGCATTTGTTTCCCTTATGTCTCTGATATTTACAAAAAATTTCAGGTGAAGAACCCAACAGCCCGTGTTGAACATGAAGCAAGTACCTCAAAAATTGGGGAAGATCAGTTATTCTATTTCCAGCAGAGGGGGATTGATCCAGATAAGGAAGTGGCAGCTATTATTAATGGCTTTTGTAGGGTTGTATTTAACAAGCTCCCACTAGAATTTGCAGCTGAAGTAAATCAGTTGATGAGTCTAAAGCTTGAAGGCAGTGTTGGCTAGATGTTGCAAGGTCTCTCTGTAACACTATCTATGTACATGATTCTAATGGCATGATATGTATCGATAACACTATTTTTCAGTGTTGGGTGCTAGATGTTGATAGATTTCTTGTGTTCTACAGGGAAATCTTCTGTATATTTTCTATGAAACCTGGGAATTCCTTCAAAGTTTGTCCCAGTTAAGGAAATAATAATATGTATGTACTCTTGAATTTGTTTAAATTGTAATGAGATTAAAAATAAAGTTGTCGTTGCAAGCATTGGGATCAACCCTGTTCTTGGTTTACATAGGCATGCAGGTGAGTGGACCTGGTTACAACTTTTCATGTTTGCATAGATTGTCAAGTTTCACAAGTTTTGACTTAAGTCTGATGTAGCAAGCCAATGCTGCCTTGTTCTAGTTAGATTTGACCTAGTTTTGGATTCGGGTTGAGTTAAACTGGCACATGGAAGAGAAGCTCATTCAGTTATATGGACACTTTTGTATTCCTGGGATTTTTTACATTTATAAATGGCATGACGTGGAACTTTTCCTAGTCTTCCCATCGCAGGTATAGCATCCCCGTCACTATTCCTGGGGTTTGCATTTAAAAAAAAAAACTTATAAAAGCGTGGATACAGTGACGGCCAGGCGTGGATACAGAGACGGCAAGGGGTGGATACAGAGACGGCAAGGCATGGCTATAGTGACGTCTTATTCCTGGGTTTGCATTTTTTTTTTAAAACCTTATATAGAGCGTGGATACAGCGATGGCCAGGCATGGATACAGAGACGGCTAGGCATGGATATAGCGACGGTGTAGACATATAACAAAATATAGAACATTGTCGCTCTTGCAACGCAAATTAGGGGTCGTCTCTATTGCGACGGAATTATTTCCACGGAAAAAAAAAACACTTAGACGTGGCAATATCCACGATTTTCTGTGGATATTGCCACGTTTTGCCATGGCAAAATTGATCACTTGTACTAGTGAAATATGTTATATCTGTCACTAACAATGCTCTTGGGAAGCCCATGCAATCTCAAAACTTCTTTAAAGAATAGTTTAGCCACTTGTGCAACAATGAAAGTGGTAGTAAAATAAAACAAATGAGAAAATTTATTGAGTCTATCCAACACTACAAATATGCAATCCTTACCAAGTACCTTGGGAAAACTAGTGATGAAGTCCATGGAAATGTGCTCCCAATTTCATTCTAGAATAGGAAAGGGGCGTAAGAGGATAGGTGGATGAGTGTGCTCCACGCTATTTTTCTAACATGTGTGGAATTAATTAACATATTTCATAATATCCTCCTTCAAATCTTTCCATGAGAGCCTTTCCCTCAACATTATGTATGTTTTGAAGAAACCAAGGTGTCCTGCTAGAGGAGAAACGTGAGCTTCCTTTAAAAAATTTCTTTAAAAATCAAACCAGGGATCAAATAGATTCTATGTTTGTATTATATGATTTATTCAACAGTTTATACCTATAATCATGCTTATTCCCATAAAAAAATTTCACAAGGAAACTTATCCTCGGCATATTTTGTCCTTTTTCTTTACCGTAACAACTAAAGAATCATATGGGCTTGAACTAGGCCTTATGAACCCAACTCTGAAAGTTATCTAATGGCCTCCTCAATAAAATCTTGAATACTTTTTAGGTGGCTATAGGGATTCATTTTTATAGTTTTTGTTCCTATCTCTAACTTAGTGATATACTCCAGCCCTTTGTCTGGTGGTCTTCCTGGGGTAGGGTCTCCAAAAACCCTCTCATACTTACTCAATAACTGCTAGATCTACTTACGATGCTTTGAAAACTTCAAGTGATGTGAAAAAGATGTAATTAAACATTTAGTATCCCATTCTATGTCTCCATTCCTCAAGACATACCTCATACTATGAGAGGACACCACTTGATTTGGGAAAGCATGCATTCCCCTCAACAAGATGGGTTTCCCTTCCTATTTTTTGAACCTCATTTCAGGGAATTGATAGTTCACAGTATAATCCCCTAAAGAATACAATGATTTGACTCCCAAAGCCACATTTGTATAAAAACCATTCACTACAGAGAAATTTATAGTGATAGTATGATTTCTTATAATAACTTGAAGCTTTGGAGTCCATTTAGTGCAGTCCATAGAATTTTTACCTGGAATGATGACTCTGACATGATTGAAAGTTTTAACTTATAACTATCTCCTCTCCACCAAGGTTTCATATATGATTTTATGAGTGGCTCCTCCTGCTAGATTTTCATCATTCAAGCTTAGCATTATGATCTTAGGATCTTTAACTGAGAGAATAACATGCATAGCAATAAAACACAAGAGACAAGAGACACAAAGAGTTTTCCTCAGGGAAACCATAAAGGAGAAAACCCCACAACTTCCTCAGAGATAGAATGAGCACTAATGGCAATAGTAAAACCCAAAATCATAAATATGATATCCACAGCTTCTGTCTCTCTCTCACACTGAGAGAGCTTCTCCTCTCTCACTCATGCACCACAATGAGTGAGGGTGTGTATGATAAATAGAAATGCTCACTCTCTATTTATATTCTTTTGTTCACTTGAAACCCACTCCAACATGTTGGCCTCACTTAACAATAACTTACTAGAGTGGACATCTCTAAGAGTGTATAATAACCCTAGTGCCCCACAACTTGTGGAAACGTTTCCTCCTCCGACCAACAAGGAGGGTTACCCTTAACACAATGGTGGGGACTATTGCCCCAACTTACAATGACTCACCTAGGGTTTACTTCTCTAGGATATTCTAACAATCCTAGGGCCCCACAACTGCGAGGACTTTAACCCTTGACAAATAGGAGGGTTACCCACAATGAATTGACATGACTTGTTTACATTATAAAAACTTCCTGAAATAAACATCGGGGTATGACATGACTCAAATACATTACAGACACATCCCCGAATAAACATCGGGGTACAATACATAAGATATACGGATGAAAACATTCCGAAGTTACAATTACATCAACACTCCCTCTTAACTAGGAAGGTATTCTCTCGACACAATTTATCAACACAAGTCTTCTTCTCTGTATCATCTGGATCATCATTGAGTTCTCATCATCTTCATCTTCAAGACATCTTTATCTGGATCTGGATCATCATCACCGGATGTAGATCATCACTCAATCTGGATCATCATCACTCGATCTAGATCTTCATCACTGGATCATAATCAAGTCTGGATCATCACTTGATCTAGATCGTCACTACTGGATCATCATCACTTGATCTGGATCGTCATCAAGTATGGATCATCATCACATCTGGATCATCACTTAATCTAGATCATCATCAAGTCTAGATCATCATCACATCTGGATCATCACTTTATCTGGATCATCATCACATGCTATTTCAGAATGGTGCTATATTGATTCTTCTCATCACAAGAAGTTCTACAGAGTCAGCCCTATAGGCCTACCCTTCATGTAGGTCTTCATCAGTGCTTATATCTGACACTTAAGTTAGAATGGCCCACCCATCTCTTACATCTGACCTCATCTTGTCAGAAAGGCACACCAAACACTCACATCTTACCTCATCTTGTCAGAAAGGCCCAACACTCACATATGACCATGTGTAAACACATCGCACTATAATGGATCAACACTTATATCTAATCATGTGAAAGCACATCACATTAGAATGGCTCTACACTTACATCCGACCCCATCTTGTCAGAAAGGCACAGCACTCACATCTTACCATGTGTAAACACATCGCGCCAGAATGGCTTAGCACTTATATCCAACCTCTTCCTATCATAAAGGCTCTGCACTTACATTCGACCATGTGCAAACACATCACATCGAAAGGGCTCTCATTCCTAGTCTGAGGATACCTGGTAACTGACCAGGTGCCTCCATTTTCCTGGAGAATGGAACTTGCCCTTACATCTGACCTACTCGTCAGAATGGCCAGCACTCACATCTGACATGCAGGAACCTAATCCTTTAACCATGACAGAATGGCTCAGCCCTTACATCTGATCAAGTGGTAAAACATCCCTCTATCACATCAAAATGGCTTTAGGTCTCATCATTTCCCCTTAGAGGGAACCTTGATCTCGAGAACACCAAGCTTCTCCATGAAGTACTCAAACTTCACTTTGGCCATTTCTAGCATAGAATCACATCAGCGCTGATTACGTCCAAGGATGACCTGCGAGCTTCACCAGGACTAATTACATCTGAGGGAAACGTATCTCATCATCTATGCTAGAAATCCTTCTTTCAAGAGATATCGATTTGGAACACTACTCCTCTCTGCATCATACAAAAATGCAAGTCATATCAACCAAATCAAATAGTAGTTTTCAAAAGAAACATACTACCTCCCAAATGGCAAGTAGAAACATCTTTTGCCTTAGTTGTACTCACCTCCATGTAGAACTCGATCCTTCCAAACCAAGAGATCACACTTGATCCCATACTCAACTATACCCTTCATGTACCTCAGTGCATGCTTTACAACCATCAGGTGAACATGTCTCAATGTGTTCATAGCAAAGGAAATATCTGGTCTCGTATTTGTTAGGTACATCAAGGAAATAGTGCATTGACACATAACAGGAGCATCACTGGTCTTCTGCATTCAACCTTGAAGAAAAGGTTGGAATCCACTTTACTCTTAGTAAAGCCTAAATTCATCAGTAATCTATCCATCTTGTTGTACCATATTGAACCTCAAGATCTTCTGTAGTCACTCCCTTTGAAGTAGAGCATCATTCTCCCTCTGCTTTTCGTACTCTAAGCACTGAAACATTCTATACCAGAGTGACAAGTAGCTTCCTCTGCTACTAATATTCTATGTATCCATGTAGGATCATTGGATACCAAGATCCTCTATCTTGAACTTTTTCAAAATTTCTTCTTGTACCCATCTAAGAGCTTGTCATCCTCTGTAGAATTTCATCTTCAACCTTGTAGCAAAGGTTCAGGTCTTCATCAAGCTCCTCATGTATGCGTTATCCCATTGGTTTCTTCTGAGCTTGTACAAGGCCTTCTTTCATTTTCACACATGATTCTTCCTATCATGTGTATTTCTAGTGCCTGCAAATGTCTCTTCGTAGTCTATGCCTTGTGCTACGAATCTTTCCTTGTATCCCATGTTGTTTCCATCTACTGCATAATGGAACTATGAACTTCTCTTAATGTATCGATACTGCATCCTAGACATCATTCTTATTAAACCTTTCTTCTTGGTTAATTCTTCATGTTTGGAAGGTTCTGCATCAATGATGTCACTGCATTTGTCTTCTTATTCTTCATCTTGAACTGTCGTCACTTGTTCTTCGGAACAAGTCTCATTCTTCTTTACTTGTAGGTGATTATGTATGCGATCTTTCCTACAAGTGAAATGCACTTGTATGGTTAGAAACATTTCATAAAGTATATTCATAATGAAAAATTCTTATGCATAAAGATATGATCATTCAACTACTTTAGCCAATACAACATCCATTCATATCTCATGGAAACTTTCTAGATGCCTTCCATCTCTACCAGGACAACATTGAGATTGTGCAGTAATCCAATATGTCAACAAAGAGGTTTCATTCTAGATAAGTAGCTATGGAGGATTGTATAGCACCATGAGCTACTTACCCATCACATGCATATTAGTAGTATACTGTCATTAATGCAAACATTTTATCATGCATAGTGCATTAACTGAATATAAACAAATGCAAAACAATATCATGAAATGACAATTGAATACTTATCTTTATTTGTTTCATGGGTAGACTCCTTCCTAAGCCTTCAGCTTCATCGTATTCTTCATTCATAATAGCATCATTTCTTATCCAAATGCTAAGGTGGATAAGAGGTTCTTCAATAGTTGAGTTCTTCATGTTCCTCATTGCTTGAGGGATATTCTTTGGATGGGAAGAGCTTGATCTTCAGTTGCTCCCGTCTTATCTTCTCTTATTATGAGTTGAGATTCTTCTTCTTCTTCTGAAATTAATCACTTCCTTATGGCACACATTCCTTGAATGAATGAATCCCATGATCCTGGGAGGCCATTCAAGGTGGCTATAACCACTTTTGAATTCTTCACTTCTTCTTTTACCGCTTCAATTTGTTCTTTGATTTGAGAGACCTTTGTAAAGTCTGACTGTATGGTCTCTGCATTCTGGATCTTCACATTCTTCAACTGTTTTCTCAAAGCCATATTCCGATTTATGTTCTTCCATTCAAATAGATTGGTCAAGGACTCAAACATCTTTGGTGTCCTTAGGAAATACACTTGTGGTAAAATTTTATCCGTGATTGAATCAACAATGATCTTCTTGGCCTTGACCAAGTTCTTCTGGTGAAAGGCTTTTAGCCTCATCTCCCTCTAGAACTGGAACCTCTCTACTTGTGTAGGTGTCCAATTCATTTTCTTCAGGGAGATCATATGCTTCCATGATTGGAATTTGTCAAATTCACCAAGATTATCATCAATATGATGTGATAGATCACTTTGAAATGAGAACCTCAAATGAGAATAGCAAAAGATTAGATCTTACCGATTTGAGGTGTTCATCCTAGCTCCGGAGCTGGCTCATCTAGGGTTTATCAGAGAAACCCTAATTTTAAAAACTTGGAATCTTTTAGATCTAATTGGATATAAATATATATCTCTTCAAGTTGATCTATCCAATGTACTCATTTTCTAAAAATAGTGGAGGGAAGCTCCCAGAACAGGAAGCCCTAGTTTTCCAATTTCTTCTGCAGAAATGCCTCTTACTATTTTTGTGGTATGTCCAAAATTACTAATTCTATATGTATGAAACTTTGCACTAAGTTAGCCTCATATGTCCCTATTCCATCACCATATGTTGCATCATAATTGGTTTCACCAATTGGGAGTTATGACATTTTCCCAAGGTGACCTGTTACAGGACTGTTCAGAACAACGAAGTTGTACGGACTGACATGTGTCACTGTTTCATATTCTATGTCCAAAATTTGGACCACAAAAATTAAATTCCATGATATTTCTAGAACATATTCATAAATCACATTTGGACCTATGTAGCCCAAGATATATAAATTCTCCCCAGGTGTCCCATTTAGGGATGAATTATGGAAGAGGATGAAACCCTAATTTGCAGGGATCATATATCCCAGAATATAGCGAATCTGAGGCTAACATTTGGAAACAATGTACATCACGATTTTATATGCAACCTCGACAATTTTTCAGCTCCCGGGCCTTCACCAATCTAGAGATATAGCGAATTTACCAAAACTTATCAGTTTTAGTATTTAGGGTTTTCCAGCTCGAGGTCAAACTAGGGTTTGACTTTTCCGAAGTTTCACCCAACCAAAAATATTGATCCGGGTCTCTAAACTTTGATTTTGATGAAGAGAGCAATCCTATTCTGGGATCACTTAAAAATTCCTTTTCTGTAATAATTCCTAATTTCCCGTACCAATACTAAAAATGCTTGGAATCGAATTCTGCTTCGACAAAAAGATGCGCCCTTCAATGGAGAGTCATCCTAGCATACTTTTGCTGATGGATTATGGAGAGAGACCCAAAAAGTAAGAATCGCTAGCTTCTGTAGCTGCACAATGTCTTCTTCTGAGGTTAGCTCTGATACCATGTTATATTTTTATCATTCAAGCTTAGCATTATGATCTTAGGATCTTTAACTGAGAGAATAACATGCATAACAATAAAATACAAGAGACAAGAGACACAAAGAATTTTCCTCGGGGAAACCATAAAGGAGAAAACCCTAAAACTTCCTCAGATATAGAATGAGCACTAATGGCAATAGTAAAACCCGAAAACATAAAGATGATCTCCACAGCTTCTCTCTCTCTCTCTCTCTCTCTCTCTCTCTCACTAAGAGAGCTTCTCCTCTCTCACTCATGCCCCCCAATGAGTGTGTGTGTATGATAAATAGAGAGTCTCACTCTCTATTTATATTCTTCCATTCACTTGAAACCCACTCCAACATGTCAGCCCCACTTGACAATTACTTACTAGAGCCGACATCTCTAGGAGCGTCTAATAACCCTAGTGGCCCAAAACTTGTGGGGAATTTTCCTCCTCGGACCAACAAGGAGGGTTACCCTTAACACAATGGTGGGGACTATTGCCCCAACTTATAATGACTCACTTAGGGTTGAATTCTCTAGGATAGTCTAACAACCCTAGGGCCCCACAACTGCAGGCACTTTAACCCTTGACAAATAGGAGGGTTACCCACAATGACTTGACATGACTTGTTTACATTATAGAAACTTCGCGGAATAAACATTGGGGTATGACATGACTCAAATACATTACAGACAAACCCCAGAATAAACATCGGGGTACAATACATAAGATATACAGATTAATATATTCCAAATTTACAATTACATCAACATCCACTAGAACCATGACCATTTGGCCTTGTATGTTACCTGTTAGGACAATGTAATTTTCCTATGGTTGTTTTAGGAAGTCCCAAGGGTAACCATTTCAACCAACCTTTAGATTTCATTCTAGCCAATACAGTCATAGAAGGTTCTCTCTTGTCATAGAAACAAAATCACCTATGCATTTAGCATTACATAATTAGTCAGAAGGATAGATTTCTGATGGGATTAGGCTATTGATAGATTTAAAAATGGTAGAACAAACATACCGAAAAATCATTGGGAGATGGAGTCAAATCCTGAAGCAATCAAGGGTATTATAGAGAAAATGAGAAAGGGAATTCACTTTGTATTATGAGTAAAAGCAAGTGTCACAAATAGTCAAATATCTTGGAAGGGTAATAACAGGGAAAGGGGAAGAAGCCCAATGAAACAAGATGAACCTATACGTGGATGAATCTCTTGCACCACCTTTATTAGAATAAACAACAGAGGCTAGTAACTACGATGGATCATAGGAGATAAGTTCCAAAACATTCACCAGAAACATATAATAAATGCAGTGTCTGATACAAGGAGCGCTTAATGAAATGAATTCCTCATATGCAACTAGAGTGCATTAACAGAAAATAAACAGAAATGATTCATGAATAAAAAGGAAAAACAAGATGAATGTTAAACACCGTGATGAATCTCAGAAATGAAAGAGAATTTTTCTCATTAACACTTCCAAGAAAATTACATTTCACTCCATAATTTCTGAGTTTTTCACTCCATACCTCCAAAGTTGGGGTGGTCGGCTTGGCATTTAGGCCTATTGAGGTTATTAGAGTCTATGTGTCAATATATAAACATGCTAGACATCATGGTCGAGTCATATGAACATGTCTAAGTCCCCCTAGGTTTTTTCAATTTTTCAATTTTTTTGTTTTTCAGTGTTTTTTATTAAAATTTATTTTCCCAAAACTTAGGCTATTTTTAAATAGTTTAATTGGAAAAATTGATTTTGTAATAAAAGTGGGCCAAATAATCTGTTTCAGTCATGTAGGTGCTAATTTTGAAGCTAAGAGTACCATGTAAACCCATGGACCCACTATTTCCTAGTTTTGAGTGATTTTCCATCACTCGGGTCAGAAAGCCCCAAAAATCAATTATTGATTATTTTAATTAATAAATTGATGAATAATGGAGCAAATCCAAAATCATATATCAGTGGATTCTCAGCCGATTTGATTGAAATCGGTCAGATCTGAAGCAGATTGACTGGATCTTGTTGTTGCCCGAAATTGGCACGCAGGTGCCGAAAGCCCAAACCATGGGCGCGCCGGCCCGGCGACAACCTCTCAAGAGAGAGGCCAATGTCACTAAACCTTCTCTCTCCTCGCTTCAGGCTGGCTCTTCTCCAGCTCTAGGGGGGTTTCCCTAAGTTCGGATCTCTAAGGCAGGTGCAACTGAGGGCATGGTGATCTGAAGAGGCTACCTTAGAGAAACTCGGGTAGTAGAAAGGAAAATAAGTCGGATTGATGGGCAGGAAGGGAAGGGAGGATTAGTCCTCGAGGGAAAGGCTAGTGCCAGTATCAGAAGGGTGAATGGAGTCAGAAGGGGAATCAGAAAGGATTTGCGTTTTGCAGAAGGGAGATCAGGCTGGTCCGCTCCATAATCAGAGGCCAGGAGAATGGTAGTATAACTGAATACTTTCCATTACTCCCAGACCTCTGAGAACATAACGGCGACAAGCAACTTGGCAGCCGCAAATGCTTGCCCAACGTGCTAGATTGTTAGCCTTCTATGCCAGCTTAGTCTACAACTTATGAAAACACAAGATCACCACTGAAAAAACCCAACATGTCCAAAAACTCCACAATGAATTTCTTTATTAACTCTGGGGAAAAAATCCTCCCAGCCCAAAAACTTTCCATCATTACAAATGAAGAGCCTTGCTCTTTTATAAGCCCAATAAAGCTCATTTTACTTTTATTTTCAAAAAGTACACAAAAATAAAATAAAATAATAAATGAAATAAAAGGGCAAAGTCCCCTTTTCTCTCAATCTATATCAAGCGAACCCTCACATAACTAAAGAAAAACACTCCCTCGACTATTTTCATCCTGCCCAAAAGGTGGGCAAAATCATGGAACTAGAAGCTCCATGATGTTACCAAGACACAAACGAAAATATAGTTGATTCTACATGGCTGCCGAATAGTAGAAAAATGGTGACAGCAAATAAAACTCTACCTCCTGTGTTCTATCAAACCGAAAATCACCAGGATCTGTCGTGATCCTTACGACTTCATTACCTAGGCTCCGATTTGTAAATATCGCCAGCATACCAGATGCTCCAAAAACTGTGCGACCTGCCAACAGGCCTCTTCCACAGCGTCTTAAAAATGATGATAGTGACCGCCATCCTTTGAAATCGGCATTCTCAGCATCATCATCTGCCTGTTCTCCATCCGGATCTGTGGGCATATGTGATACACAACTCGGCGGTTCATAATACTCATTCTGCTTATAGATTTCACGCATCAATAAAGACTAACAACTAGTGAATATGAATATGGATCGTAATCTTTGGATGACTGCTTGTGCCCCGTGAAGCTTATCGACAGTAGATTTGAAACTGGTTGCTTGGATTTGATTTGGCAAAAAGAATCGGCTGCTAGATCAATTCGTGGATTGTAACGTCTACCCACCAAATAATATGATACGTGGATACATTAGCAACTGCTACCAAACCGGTGAGACTGGAAGCATACATTCCTCCTACAGATGTCAGTACTGAAAGTTGAACTCAGCGTGAAGGCGCGCAACCCTCCCACTCATCTAGATGGAGGTCATTAAATTTCTGTGCTGGCTCCAGATTACGAACTCTCTTAATGGATCCAGTGTAAGATCCCCCAAGATCCAGTTTTGCATTCCAAGAGTACTTCGATGCAGACTTGTGGCAATTTCTACAAGAGGATGAATGCTGGCAGGGCTAGGTCCATTTTCAGAGTCACCTTTTTCACTACTACTTGCAGAATAAAATTTCAGACGTACTCCCTCTTAGAGAATCGTGAAACTTTGGCAAGCCTGCAGAAAAAAAAAATTGCTATTACATAGATTTCTCTTATCCATCTTCTATAGAAGATTAGCCCAAAAGCACCAATGATTCCTCAAGTTCTTTGATCTTGAGAGAAAGGAAAAACTTTTGTTTGTTCAAGAAGATTTATTTGTTCCTCGCACTCTGCAGCTTCTGAAAATAATATCTCCATTGTTCTTAAAACCCGATCACCATCATGCAACTGAGAGGAGGGAATGGAAATGATCCTTCTAGTATAGCGAAGAGCTTCTGCAACAATAACTTTGTCAAATAATCCTGCTCCACACCATCGAAGCTCATCCTCAAACCTTTTCATTTCATACTCAATCTTGAAGACACACAGGTACACTGGATTTCCCATGCGGACCCAGAAATCCATGAACACAAGAAAACATACATAAAATATCAAGAAGCATCGTCCTGCAACATTTGTCTACTTTCCATAAATAAATATAACAGGATCAAGAAGATAAATGATGAAAGCCATCATTGTAGACTCGCAGGTGTGTCTGTGTTCACTCATCAACATGAAATCAGTCTGTCTTCGAAGCCAAAAAAAAAAAAACAGTGATTAGAGATATGTATAAGGGCGGTACTGTTAAATAGGTTGCATAATTCCAATCCTGATGTATGTCACAATCCTGATATTTCCTTTGTTATTGATAGACAAAGAATCAGCAGTGTATGAATCAGTAATGACAGGATTCAATGTTGCATAGCCAATTACCCTTCTCTTTTCACTTTGATAAATGCCTCTGTCTTTAATGCTTGCTGCAGAAGACAACCAATCTGTGGTTTACCCAAACATAGCCATTGTTCAACATTCTGTTTAACATTTCCCAGCAACGGTATTACCTTTAAAACGTAGACAGGCTGAGGATGGTCCTCCCTCGTAGCTCTATGGATACCTCTATCAAATCAGGAGGTAACATCTGGTTCCATGGGGGACGTGTGCTTTCACAGAGAGCACACGAGAACCTCAGATTCTCTGGGTATCAGCAGACCAATTTGAAAGAAAAGTGTGATAGGATGGCTTCATTCACATCCCACACTTTATTACAAAACCAAGAAGAACAGGCTGAAAATTTAAATGCTCATGCAAGAGCTTATTTCTTCCTACCTACCTAACTTAACATGAATCTAGACATTGTTAAGTGTATGCATATAACCAATGAAGCCATTCTAGCATCTTTACCATGCCAAACTTCCTTTTTCTGAGCTTAGCTAGTGAATGAAACAAAGATATATTCATCATCAGACAACTATGCCTTACAATCTGCTCATGAATGAAGCTGAAGTGTAACATCAGATTATTAGGCAAGAAGTAGTTATCCCAGGAAGAATCAAACCGTGCACAAGAAGACTCTATCCACTGGTCGATAGGGCTCACATACAGCCCTTTATTATCAAACTGCTCAAGCTGATCTACAGAAACAACATCATTACCTTCAATACGATGAACTTGAGACAAGTCCACATCTTCCGAGTGAAGTTGTTCAGGAACTTGGGGCAGCTCCATCTTTTCATCATGAAACTATATATGAATCTGGGGAAGCCTCACATATTCTATTTCAGCCATATCCGGGATCTCTTCAATAATGTCTTCGACCAAGGGTTCTTGTACTGCTTCCTCAACTAGATCTTCCATGGTTTGTTCTTCACGAATCTCTTCCTCAAGTTCGTGATGGACCTTAGGGATGAGAGCATCATATTTTTTAGCAAGCTTCTCAATCTCATTTACTGTCCCATCGTGGCAGCGGAGGAGAAACCTTTCAAAAAAAATTGGCACTGAGTTTATGGATTTATCCAACAAACCACAGAACTAGGTATTTGCATTATTTACCAAAGTTATGGAAAAAACGATCATAATTTCATCCTCATGATGAGCATTAACATCAGCAATTAGTTTGCAGAAAGAGGCAATATGATGGGTGGCTGAAACACCATCATTTCCATGAAATTCGGGAAGAATATCATGAATCTCAGGGTCGTAGAACTCACTAGGAAATCCATGGACTTTTGAGAAGTCCAATGGGCCGTAAGCCTCGTGCCACATATCCCATGGTTCTTCCATAAATCAAACAATGCGGTACTTAATTTGAAAAGACGTGTTAAATCATACCTCATACCAAACTTGTGGAGTCGCCAAGGTGAGCTTGAAAGCCTTCTAATGAGTGTGCTCACCTCTACACCCAATCGGATCTTCAAATCTGTAAAAGGACAAGGGCTCTGTCCCTTCATGGAGTCACCATGTGAGAGGAATAATCTGCAATGTAATCTCCCACAGATGTCGATGAAGCATAGTCTTCAAAATCCGGGAACTGGACTTTGTCCCCGGCAACGGCGCCAAAATGTTGTCGCCTGAAACTGGCACGCGGGTGCCAAAAGGCCAAACCGCGGGTGCGTCAGCCCAGTGACAACCTCTCGAGAGAGAGGCCAATGTCACCACACCTTCTCTCTCCTCGCTTCAGGCTGGCTCTTCTCCAGCTCTAGGGGGGTTTCCCTAAGTTCGGATCTCTAAGGCAAGTGCAGCTGAAGGCATGGTGATCTGAAGAGGCTGCCTTAGAGAAAATCAGGTAGCAAAAAGGAAAATAAGTCGGATTGATGGGAAGGAAGGGAAGGAAGGATTAGTCCTTGAGGGAAAGGCTAGTGCCAGTATCAGAAGGGCGAATGGAGTCAGAAGGGGAATCAGAAAGGATTTGCGTTTTGCAGAAGGGAGATTAGGCTGGTCTGCTCCATAATCAGAGGCCAGGAAAATGGTAGTATAACTGACTACTTTCCATTACTCCCAGACCTCCGAGAACATAACGGCGAAAAGCAACTTGGCAGCCACAAATGCTTTCCCAACGTGCTAGATTGTTAGCCTTCTATGCCGGCTTAGTCTACAACTTATGAAAACACAAGATCACCACTGAAAAAACCCAACATGTCCAAAAGCTCCACAATGAATTTCTTTATTAACCCTGGGGAAAAAATCCCCCCAGCCCAAAAACTTTCCATCATTACAAATGAAGAGCCTTGCTCTATTATAAGCCCAATAAAGCTCATTTTACTTTTATTTTCAAAAAGTAAACAAAAATAAAATAAAATAATAAATGAAATAAAAGGGCAAAGTCCCCTTTTCTCTCAATCTATATCAAGCGAACCCTCACATAAATAAAGAAAAACACTCCCTCAACTATTTTCATCCTGCCCAAAAGGTGGGCAAAATCGTGGAACTAGAAGCTCCATGATGTTACCAAGACACAAACGAAAATATAGCTGATTCTACGTGGCTGCCGAAAAGTAGCAAAATGGTGACAGCAAATAAAACTCTGCCTCCTGTCTTCTATCAAACCGAAAATCACCAGGATCTGCCATGATCCTTATGACTTCATTACCCAGGCTCCGATTTGTAAATACCACCAGCATACCAGACGCTCCAAAAACTGTGCGACCTGCCAACAATCCTCTTCCACGGCATCTTAAAAATGATGACAGTGACCGCCATCCTTTGAAATCGGCATTCTCAGCATCATCATCTGCCTGTTCTCCATCCGGATCTGTGGGCATATGTGATACACAACTCGGCGGTTCATAATACTCATTCTTCTTATAGATTTCACGCATCAATAAAGGCTAACAACCAGTGAATACGAAGATGGATCGTAAGCTTTGGATGACTGCTTATGCCCCGTGAAGCTTATCGATAGTAGATTTGAAACTGGTTGCTTGGATTTGATTTGGCAAAAAGAATCAGCTGCTAGATCAATTCATGGATTGTAACGTCTGCCCACCAAATAATATGATACATGGATACATTAGCAGCTACTACCAAACCAGTGAGACTGCAAGCATACATTCCTCCTACGGCTGTCAGTACTGAAAGTTGAACTCAGCGTGAAGGTGCACAACCCTCCCACTCAGCTGGACGGCGGTCATTAAATTTCTGTGCTGGATCCATATTACGAACTCTCTTAATGGATCCAGTGTAAGATCCCCCAAGCTCCAGTTTTACATTCCAAGAGTACTTCGATGTAGACTTGTGGCAATTTCTACAAGAGGATGAATGCTAGCACGGCTAGGTCCATTTTCAGAGTCACCTTTTTCACTACTACTTGCAGAATAAAATTTCAGACATACTCCCTCTTAGAGAATCGTGAAACTTTGGCAAGCCTGCAGAAAAAAAATTGCTATTACACAGATTTCTCTTATCCATCTTCTATAGAAGATTAGCCCAAAAGAGCCAATGATTCCTCAAGTTCTCTGATCTTGAGAGAAAGGCAAAAATTCTGTTTGTTCAAGAATATGTATTTGTTCCTCGCACTCTGCAGCTTCTGAAAATAATATCTCCATTGTTCTTAAAACCCGATCACCATCATGCAACTGAGAGGAGGGAATGGAAATTCTCCTTCTAGTATAGCGAAGAGCTTCTGCAACAATAACTTTGTCAAAGAATCCTACTCCACACCATCGAAGCTCATCCTCAAACCTTTTCATTTCAGACTCAGTCTTGAATACACACAGGTACATTGGCTTTCCCATGCGGACCCAGAAATCCATGAGCACAAGAAAACATACATAAAATGTCAAGAAGCATCGTCCTGCAACATTTGTCTGCTTTCCAGAAATGAATATAACAGGATCAAGAAGATAAAATATGAAATCCATCATTGTAGACTCACAGGTGTGTCTGTGTTCACTCATCAACAGGAAATCAGTCTGTCTTCGAAGCCAAAAAAAAGCAAAACAGTGATTAGAGATATGTATAAGGGCGGTACTGTGAAATAGGTTGCATACTTCCAATCCTGATGTATGTCACAATCCTGATATTTCCTTTGTTATTGATAGACAAAGAATCAGCAGTGTATGAATCAGTAATGACAGGCTTCGATGTTGCATAGCCAATTACCCTTTTCTTTTCACTTTGATAAATGCCTCTGTCTTTAATGCTTGCTGCAGAAGACAGCCAATCTGTGGTTTACCCAAACATAGCCACTGTTCAACATTCTGTTTAACATTTCCCAGCAATGGTATTACCTTTAAAACGTAGACAGGCTGAGGATGGTCCTCCCTTGCAGCTCTATGGATACCCCTGTCAAATCTGGAGGTAACATCTGGCTCGATGGGGGACATGTGCTTTCACAGAGAGCACACGAGAACCTCAGATTCTCTGGGTATCAGCAGACCAATTTGAAAGAAAAGTGTGACAGGATGGCTTCATTCACATCCCACACTTTATTACAAAACCAAGAAGAACAGACTGAAAATTTAAATGCTCATGCAAGAGCTTATTTCTTCCTACCTACCTAACTTAACATGAATCTAGACACTGTTAAGTGTATGCATATAAACAATGAAGCCATTCTAGCATCTTTACCATGCCAAACTTCCTTTTTCTGAGCTTATCTAGTGAATGAAACAAAGATATATTCATCATCAGACAACTATGCCTCGCAATCTGCTCATGAATGAAGCTGAAGTGTAACATCAGATTATTAGGCAAGAAGAAGTTATACCAGGAAGAATCAAACCGTGCACAAGAAGACTCTATCCACTGGTCGATAGGGCTCACATATAGCCCTTCATTATCAAACTGCTCAAGCTGATCTACAGAAACAACATCATTACCTTCAATACGATGAACTTGAGACAAGTCCACATCTTCCGAGTGAAGTTGTTCAGAAACTTGGGGCAGCTCCAGCTTTTCATCATGAAACTGTATATGAATCTGGGGAAGCCTCACATATTCTATTTCAGCCATATCCGGGATCTCTTCAATAATGTCTTCTACCAAGGGTTCTTGTACTACTTCCTCAACCAGATCTTCCATGGTTTGTTCTTCACGAATCTCTTCCTCAAGTTCGTGATGGACCCTAGGGATGAGAGCATCATATTTTTTAGCAAGCTGCTCAATCTCATCTATTGTCCCATCGTGCCAGCGGAGGAGAAACCTTTCGAAAAAATTTGGCACTGAGTCTATGGATTTATCCAACAAACCACAGAACCAGGTATTTGTATTATTTACCAAAGTTATGGAAAAAATGATCATAATTTCATCCTCATGATGAACATTAAAATCAGCCATCAGTTTGCAGAAAGAGGCAATATGATGGGTGGCTGAAACACCATCATTTCCATGAAATTCAGGAAGAATATCATGAAGCTCAGGGTCGTAGCACTCACTAGGAAATCCATGGACTTTCGAGAAGTCCAGTGCGCCATAAGCCTCGTGCCACATATCCCATGGTTCTTCCATAAATCAAACAATGCGGTACTTAATTTGAAAAGACGTGTTAAATCATACCTCATACCAAACTTGTGGAGTCGCCAAGGTGAGCTTGAAAGCCTTCTAATGAGTGTGCTCACCTCTACACCCAATCGGATCTTCAAATCTGTAAAAGGACAAGGGCTCTGTCCCTTTGTGGAGTCACCATGTGAGAGGAATAATCTGCAATGTAATCTCCCACAGATGTCGATGAAGCATAGTCTTCAAAATCCGGGAACTGGACTTTGTCCCCGGCAACATCGCCAAAATGTTGTCGCCCGAAACTGGCACGTGGGTGCCGAAAGCCCAAACTGCGGGCGCGCTGGCCCGGTGACAACCTCTCAAGAGAGAGGCCAGTGTCACCACACCTTCTCTCTCCTCGCTTTAGGCTATCTCTTCTTGATCTCTAGGGGGGTTTCCCTAACTTCGGATCTCTAAGGCAGGTACAACTGAGGGCATGGTGATCTAAAGAGGCTGCCTTAGAGAAACTCAGGTAGCAGAAAGGAAAATAAGTCGGATTGATGGGAAGGAAGGGAAGGGAGGATCATTCCTCGAGGGAAAGGCCAGTGCCAGTATCATAAGGGCGAATGGAGTTAGAAGGGGAATCAGAAAGGCTTTGCGTTTTACAGAAGGGAGATAAGGCTGGTCTGCTCCATAATCAGAGGCCAGGAGAATGGTAGTATAACTGACTACTTTCCATTACTCCCAGACCTCCGAGAACATAATGGCGACAAGCAACTTGGCAGCTGCAAATTCTTGCCCAACGTGCTAGATTGTTAGCCTTCTATGCCGGCTTAGTCTACAACTTATGAAAACACAAGATCACCACTGAAAAAAACCAACATTTCCAAAAACTCCACAATGAATTTCTTTATTAACTCTGGGGAAAAAATCCTCCCAGCCCAAAAAATTTCCATCATTACAAATGAAGAGCCTTGCTCTTTTATAAGCCTAATAAAGCTCATTTTACTTTTATTTTCAAAAAGTAAACAAAAATAAAATAAAATAATAAATGAAATAAAAGGGCAAAGTCCCCTTTTCTCTCAATCTATATGAAGCGAACCCTCACATAACTAAAGAAAAACACTCCCTCGACTATTTTCATCCTGCCCAAAAGGTGGGAAAAATCGTGGAACTAGAAGCTCCATGATGTTAGCAAGACATAAACGAAAATATAGCTGATTCTACGTGGCTGCTGAATAGTAGAAAAATGGTGAAAGCAAATAAAACTCTGCCTCCTGTCTTCTATCAAACCAAAAATCACCAGGATCTGCCATGATCCTTACAACTTCATTACCCAGGCTCCGATTTGTAAATACTGCCAGCATACCAGACGCTCCAAAAACTGTGCGACCTGCCAACAATCCTCTTCCACAGTGTCTTAAAAATGATGACAGTGACTACCATCCTTTGAAATCGGCATTCTCAACATCATCATCTGCCTGTTCTCCATCCGGATCTGTGGGCATATGTGATACACAACTCGGCGGTTCATAATACTCATTCTGCTTATAGATTTCACGCACCAATAAAGACTAACAACCAGTGAATACGAAGATGGATCGTAAGCTTTGGATGACTACTTGTGCCCCGTGAAGCTTATCGACAGTAGATTTGAAACTGGTTGCTTGGATTTGATTTGGCAAAAAGAATCGGCTTCTAGATCAATTCATGGATTGTAATGTCTACCCACCAAATAATATGATACGTGGATACATTAGCAGCTGCTACCAAACCAGTGAGACTGCAAGCATACATTCCTCCTACGGCTGTCAGTACTGAAAGTTGAACTCAGCGTGAAGGCACGCAACCTTCCCACTCAGCTGGACAGCGGTCATTAAATTTCTGTGCTGGCTCCAGATTACGAACTCTCTTAATGGATCCAGTGTAAGATCCCCCAAGCTCCAGTTTTGCATTCCAAGAGTACTTCGATGCAGACTTGTGGCAATTTCTACAAGAGGATGAATGCTGGCAGGGCTAGGTCCATTTTCAGAGTCACCTTTTTCACTACTACTTGCAGAATAAAATTTCAGACATACTCCGTCTTAGAGAATCGTGAAACTTTGGCAAGCCTGCAGAAAAAAAATTGCTATTACACAGATTTCTCTTATCCATCTTCTATAGAAGATTAGCCCAAAAGCGCCAATGATTCCTCAAGTTCTCTGATCTTGAGAGAAAGGTAAAAATTCTGTTTGTTCAAGAAGATTTATTTGTTCCTCGCACTCTGCAGCTTCTGAAAATAATATCTCCATTGTTCTTAAAACCCGATCACCATCATGCAACTAAGAGGAGGGAATGGAAATGCTCCTTCTAGTATAGCGAAGAGCTTCTGCAACATTAACTTTGTCAAAGAATCCTGCTCCACACCATCGAAGCTCATCCTCAAACCTTTTCATTTCAGACTCAGTCTTGAAGACACACATGTACACTAGCTTTCCCATCGGACCCAGAAATCCATGAACACAAGAAAACATACATAAAATGTCAAGAAGCATCGTCCTGCAACATTTATCTGCTTTCTAGAAATGAATATAACAGGATCAAGAAGATAAATGATGAAAGCCATCATTGTAGACTTGCAGGTGTGTCTATGTTCACTCATCAACAGGAAATTAGTCTGTCTTCGAAGCCAAAAAAAAGCAAAACAGTGATTAGAGATATGTATAAGGGCGGTACTGTTAAATAGGTTGCATACTTCCAATCCTGATGTATGTCACAATCCTGATATTTCCTTTGTTATTGATAGACAAAGAATCAACAGTGTATGAATCAGTAATGACAGGCTTTGATGTTGCATAGCCAATTACCCTTCTCTTTTCACTTTGATAAATGCCTCTGTCTTTAATGCTTGCTGCAGAAGACAACCAATCTGTGGTTTACCCAAACATAGCCATTGTTCAACATTCTGTTTAACATTTCCCAGCAACGGTATTACCTTTAAAACGTAGACAGGCTGAGGATGGTCCTCCCTTGCAGCTCTATGGATACCCCTGTGAAATCAGGAGGTAACAGATCTAACAAATCCTTGACTGAAGGAGGTGATCAAATCAGATCCAGAGTTGATCTTCAACATCCTTTATGGGGAATTTCACCCTCCCTCTCTCAACACGTTTTGGCTCATCTGGATGAGTTTTGGTGGATGCTTCAGTCAACAGGTTGAGGTGTCAGTCAAATCAGCTCTTAGATTGACAATTGCACTCAGTGAGACTCAGATATGGCTCAGTTAGATACAGATCAGGAATTGATGGACTCTTCATCAACATATTTGGTCTATCTCCTTGGGATTTGCGCCCCCCCCTGGGCTAGATGTCATGTTTTTTGTATATATCCAAGAACAACTCCCTCTTCCAAGCTAGTAAGAGCTGGATTGAAGGGCTTTCCATTGTAACTATGTATTGATCATCATTTGTTTAAATAAAGAGAAGCTTTGGAGGCTCAATTGTGGAGTACCTTTCATGTGTGGATTATCATTGTCATGCTGCATTCGAGGTGAAACTGCTATTTTTTCAATTTTTTGCACTTAACTGTTGTCTGCCTGAATGGTTATTGAAATCATAGGGATAGCTCATTGTAAGTAATCTTACTTACTTCTATTTTTCTGCATATGTTTGAATGAGCTAATACTTGTGTGCTAAATAAGATTATTTGCATGCTGTATCATCTACTTCTCATATGTATCTTCAGATTTAATGGTTCTGTTTGGAGGATTTGTGTGTAGCTTACAGGTTTTCCATTGACTAGAAGATATATGGTTCAGGTTTGATTCCATTGGTTTCCAATAGATATTTCTAGGATCATGCCCCTCAGTGTTTCACTACCAAGTTTCCTCTGCAGATCTGCTTCAACAACAAGCACCTCTCTTCCCCTTTTTCTCCTTTAAAAATATTAAATTTTCTTCAAACTGGTTACTATTAACATTTCTTATTACTCAGATCTGTCTCATTAAGAAAATTACACATAGATATATATAGTAATATCCCTTCATAATTCTATATCTTAGTTTTATTTTGCATATAAAGTCACATATTAAGAGATCTAGCTGAAATTACCATATTTTCGCAAGCATTTTAATGAAAATTCGTAGCTTGCTGTTAAGGTAGTTTCTTTTTCTGTACGTTAAAATTTCATATTCTGCAGTAAAATTTCACATCTCATTTTCTTCCCAAAAGGCAAGCCAATATCCCAAGGAAAGCCTACTTTCCTTGGTTCCTGTTTTCCCCTTTTAACTAGTTTTCAGCTTACCTTTTTTGGTTAAAAGTGAGATGACCCAAAGGTAATTTCAGAGTGTTATTGGGAATATTTCAGTCTAATATTCTTGCTGGTTTTTATCAGGTTTTACATAAAATAAAGGAAGCTGATGTTCGGAAGTGGCCTCATGAGCATTCAAATCCCCCCAGGGGTCTCCCATTTGACTAAAACCTTTAATTTTTGCACTTTGTAAGCTCTTGATTTCAATCCATATAAGTATCAAGAGGAATTATATCATTTCTCTAATATTTTAACCACTTTTAATAAAAATAATTTTTGAATAGGCTCTTTCGAGCCCATTCCCCATCCCCCCTGGGGGGATTTGCGTCGGTGTCTTTTTTGTTGCTTTTTGTTCATTCATTTTCAAATTAGCATTGATCTAATATGCAGGGTAGTATAATTTATTTCATTATCAATTTCATATTCCATATTTTATATTTCAAAGTAATCTTAATACTTACCCCACGACTTCCCGATTGACCCAAAAGGGGAAAGAGATTCGTGGTAGGACTAATTAGAAAACTAGAATTGTGTATATTTTTTCTTTTCTATCATTTGTTTTTTAGCTATTATAAAATTAACCCCTCCTTGATTCCCTGATTGAGATCCACTTGGATCGAAAGAGGTTCCTGGAGGTTTTCTTTTAAACAAGAACGCCCAGTTTAAAATTCACTAAAATTGACAAGACTCTGGTGTGTATGCTCTGCACTTGGCTGTGGTTCATCCTATCAGTAAAGCTATATCAAAAGCACTTGAGTGACTAGTATAATTAGGACTCACTCTCCCAAATTAACAAACCAACAGGTGAAAATCCAACACCTAGATCAAACCTTTACGGTGGCAAAATACCCAAAGGAAGAGGGAACTTTTGAAAAGTGACCTCGGGGCACTGATCTCTGTCACACCCTAATGGGTGCATTATGAACAATAGCCCTAGAGACTCCATTCTACCCACATATTCCTTGCGGGTAGCTGTGGAGGCTTAGTTTTGGACATACTCCAAGTACTCTCGGGTATATCTGGAGTCCACCCCTTCGCCTAACTTTAATCAACTCACACCTCAAATTTAACTTAAAACGTACCAAGAGGCAATCGCAAAACATTCACTCCAAGCACATGCAAGTACATTGATCTTATTTTTTGACTTCATTCTAAGGCACTGGTTATCTTCTTTCTTTATATATATATTGTGTCTCAACATTGTGCTTTCGTTTGTTCATTTTTTGTATCTTGTCATCTTTGATTGTCTATAGTTAAATTTCAAACTCCTAAGTAACTCATTTAGTTTAACATCACCATACTAAGTAATTATCCTTAGTAACTTAATAGGTTCTACCCCCCTTGGATTCTTTAGGAGTTGAGCCTAAACGGAGGAGTCAAGAACAAGGTGATAGCCTTGACTCGAGACTTTCCCCCAAGGACACACCGAGTGGCTTGAAGATTTCTGCCACGTGACCCGGAATTTTTTTTTGGCGCCGTTGCCATGGATAAATATTTTTATTCTCGAGTACCACTTAACTTAAATTTTTTCTAAACAACTAAAAAGATAAAAACTTTTGATTGATCTAGTCTTTAAAAAACATAAAAATTAAAACTCGATCCATCTGGTGACTCCACTATCTAACATCCCTTCAAGAATTTCTACCCGAAGAAACTACTGACAATTATTCAATCCTCTCCCTGATCCTGAAAGGTTTATTAGAGAAAAATTGAATAGGTATACTTCTCATAGAAACCTTGAATATTTAGGAGACTGATCCCTCTCAGATATTCATCACATATTTGTAGAGAGTCATGTTCACTAATCTCAAGAAATGACAGAATTTTACAAACCCCTTGACTTTTCTTAGATAGCAGGTAGTCCTCATAACATTCTGAAAGATGCTATCAAGAATCTCCCCATATTTCAGGGCAATAATGCCATCACTGCCAAGTCTCACCTTTGAAAGTTTGAAAATCTCCTGGTCATTTATTACAATGATGCTGCCCATGACCATGATGATGTCAAAATGATGCTCTTTGCTTTATCCTTGGAAGATGATGCTGAAGAATGGTACTTCAACCTAGATGATGATTCATATAAAACTCTTAGTGAATTCCTAGAGGGTTTTAAGAAGAAATGGGGGGAAAAGAAAGAACCAAGACATCTGCTTGCTGCCCTCCATAACATAAAGAAGATGGAGAATGAAACCATTGCTGAATTTAATACTAAGTTCAGGCCTGTGGTTGCGGACCTCCCTAGAGAAATCAAGCGAAGGGATGCCTCCATCCTCATCTATTACATCGAAGCTTTCACTGGTGATTTGAGGTACCAGTTAAGGGACAAAGGGTCAGTCGATCTAAAAACTGCTCAAGAATAGGCCAAGAAAATAGAAAAGAATATGCAGTCTTTGAGCAAATCCAACATTCCAGGTTACACTAGGGGAAACACTTCATACAACGAAGAAAATAGAAAATCCTTTGAATCAGAAGAAAAGGGAGCCTCTAAATATCCCATGAAAAATGTAACAGACATGATAAAAGACTTGGTTACTAGTCAAAACCAACTTATGACAGATCAGTCTGCACAATTGAATCCTTTGCCCAATAGAATAATCACAATGGAAAGAAATAATGGACCTAGGAACTTTCAGCCTAGGAAGAATCAGATGTATCAAAATAAGTTTCCTCAACAAGAGCCTAGGATTCCAAACATGTTAGACTTAGCTAACATGGTAGAAGAAGTAATTCCATGGTGTAGACCCTGTGAACAATTCCACCAAGAAAGCACTTGTTATGTTGCAAATCAAGTCATGGAACATGGAATTCTCGAGGTCAGTAATCAGGAAACAAATTCAAGCGAGATTGATCATATATACATGGTAGGCCAGGACTACCCTTTGTTACCATATAAACAGTACAAGCCTGAGGATGAAACCATTGTAGAATCTTATAGTGAAACTTATGACGAAAACTGTAATATACACGATGGGACTCCTATGTGTTCTCCATATAATGATGATAGTCTGGAAGGTTTACTACCTTGTGACCTTTTCTCTGAAGAAGATGAGTATGAAAATGAGGACAGGTATATCTTGGAGCATGATACAAGTGACGGAGACTCCCTTATACCCGATAAAGATGTTGATGAGGAGTCCTGGACATTCATGGAAAATCTAGTCTATGACATGAATAAAGAGGAAAATAATGAACCAGAAACTTTTGATGGTTTTGTTGATTTTTCTATCTATGGCATATCTAAAGGAGAGAGCATGGACCATGTGGCCTTGGGAATCTTTGATATGAAAAAGGAGCATGTAGTTTATCCATATGATCATTCAGAGTCATATCATGCAGAGCCACACAAAGGTATCAATAATGAAGACATGGAGAAGCAGTGTTGTGAAAAGACAGATGTGATGCAGTTATTAGAATATCAATCTCAACTATCATCTTCACATATAGAGTTTCCTCATGACTTGGAGCTGCTTGGGGCTTATACAGTGAATTATCATCTGGTAAGCCTTGATGATTAGTATGATGGTGTAGTTAATCTGCCTCATCATTTCAATTTGTACATCAACCTTGTCCAGTCATGGATAGAAGCAACCTGTGCAAGCACTTACCAGTTTGGGAGGAAGTTTGATGACATTATTCATGCCTATGATTTCCCATCCATCCCGGCCCTTCTGGATCATCACGCAGGTTTGCATTTCCTAAATAAAGTATCCTTACTTTGCCTAGTAACCAAAGACAAGGAATTTTTTTTTTTATGTTAATAAATTCTTAGGTGGTTACATTGTATTTCTGATTACACTTAACCATTTTTATATCATGCCTAGAGTAGGAAAATAAGATCCTTGAAAAAGAGCACTTACTTTCTGCATTTTTTGTTTTTTACTTAGCTATAATCAAACATTTTTGTTTTCATTAGTTAGTTACATTTATTTTGTTTAAATAAATCAGCTTAATGGTTCATTTGGTTTTTTATGTAAATCTTGTGCTACTAAGGTTTTTTTTTTGTCAAGTTGAGATTTTTTTACAGGGTATATAAACCAGAGATATTGGTTTTCTCATATCCTCTCCTTTCCTTAAAGACCAGATCGAGCACACATCCCACAGTTGGAGCCAGAATGTTACCACCTAAGTTGTACTTAGTGGTTTTTTTTATCAAGTGAGCCTGGTGAACTGGACAAGGATAACTTGTTCGGACTTCAGAGAACCTTCAGTCTTGCTTCTGGGAAGCTTTGTTGTACTATATCACATCTTCATACCCCATGGGGGAATTGTAATAAATGTTCTAGCATGATAGTGTCTGTAAAAGACTCGGTCTCTTATACTTTATTTGTCAATCCGATCAGCCCAGGGTGTTTTTTCCCTTGGTTATTATTGGTTGTTGAATAAACGACTGATAATTTTCGAGTGTTTTACTCCATACCTCCAAAGTTGGGGTGGTCGGCTTGGCATTTAGGCCTATTGAGGTTGTTATAGTCTATGTGTCAATATATAAACATGCTAGACATCATGGTCGAGTCATATGAACATGTCTAAGTCCCCCTAGGCTTTTTCAATTTTTCAATTTTTTAGTTTTTTCAGTGTTTTTTATTAAAATTTAATTTTTCCAAAACTTAGGCTAATTTTAATAATTTAATTGGAAAATTTGATTTTGTAATAAAAGTGGGCCAAATAATCTGTTTCAGTCATGTAGGTGCTCATTTTCAAGCTAAGAGCACCATGTAAACCCATGGACCCACTATTTCTTAGTTTTGAGTGATTTTCCATCACTCGGGTCAGAAAGCCCCAAAAATCAATTATTGATTATTTTAATTAATAAATTGATGAATAATGGAGCAAATCCAAAATCATAGATCAGTGGATTCTCAGCTAATTTTGACTGAAATCAGTCAGATCTGAAGCAGATTGGCTGGATCTGACAAATCCTTGACTGAAGGAGGTGATCAAATCAGATCCATAGTTGATATTTAGCATCCTTTATGGGGAATTTCACCCTCCCTCTCTCCTCAACATGTTTTGGCTCATCTGGATGAGTTTTGGTGGATGCTTCAGTCAACAGGTTGAGGTGTCAGTCAAATCAACTCTTTGATTGATAATTGCACTCAGTGAGACTCAGATATGGCTCATTTAGATACATATCAGGCATTGATGGACTCTTCATCAACATATTTGGTCTATCTCCTTGGGATTTGTGCCCCCCCTAGGCTGGATGTCCTGTTTTTTGTATATATCCAAGAAAAGCTCCCTCTTCCAAGCTAGTAAGAGTTGGATTGAAAGGCTTGCCATTGTAACTGTGTATTGATCATCATATTTTAAATAAAGAGAAGCTTTGGAGGCTCAATTGTGAAGTGCCTTTCATGTGTGGATTATCATTGTCATGCTGCATTCAAGGTGAAACTGCTATTTTTTCAATTTTTTGCACTCAACTGTTGTCTGCTTGAATGGTTATTGAAATCATAGGGATAGATCATTTTAAGTAATCTTACTTACTTCTATTTTTCTGCATATGTTTGAATGAGCTAATACCGGTATGCTAAATAATATTATTTGCATGCTGTATCATCTACTTCTCATATGTATCTTCAGATTTAATGGTTCTGTTTGCAGGATTTGTTGTGTAGCTTACAGGTTTGCCATTGAATAAAAGATATATGGTTCAGGTTTGATTCAATTGGTTTCCAAAATAGATTTCTAAGATCATTCCCCTCGGTGCTTCACTACCAAGTTTCCTCTGCAGATCTGCTTCAACAACAAGCACCTCTCTTCCCCTTTTTCTCCTTTAAAAATCTTAAATTTTCTTCAAACTGGTTACTATTAAGGTTTCTCATTACTCAGATCTATCTCATTAAGAAAATTACACACACACACACACACACATATATATATATATATATATATTAATATCCCTTACTAAGTCTATATCTTAGTTTTATTTTGCATATAAAGTCACATTTTAAGAGATCTAGCTGAAATTACCATATTTTCGCAAGCATTTTAATGAAAATTCGTAGCTTGCTGTTAAGCTAGTTTCATTTGCTGTACGTTAGAATTTCATATTCTGCAGTAAAATTGCACATCTTATTGTCTTCCCAAAAGGAAATCCAAGATCCCAAGGAAAGCCTGCTTTCCTTGGTTCCTGTTTTCCCCTTTTAACTAGTTTTCAACTTACCTTTTTTGGTTAAAAGTGAGTTGACACAAAGGTAATTTCAAAGTGATTTTGGGAATATTTCAGTCTAATATGATTGCTTTTTTTTATCAGGTTTGACATAAAATAAAGGAAGCTGCTGTTCGGAAGTGGCCTGAGGAGCGTTCAAATCCCCCCAGGGGTCTCCCATTTGACTAAAACCTTTAATTTTCGCACTTTGTAAGCTCTTGATTTCACTCCATATAAGTATCAAGAGGAATTATATAATTTATATGATATTGTAACTACTGTTAATAAAAATAATTTTTGAATAGGCTCTTTCGAGCCCATTCCCCATCCCCCCTCGGGGGATTTGCATCGGTGTCTTTTTTGTTGCTTTTTGTTCATTCCTTTTCAAATTAGCATTGATATAATATTCATGGTAGTATAATTTATTTCATTATCAATTTCATATTCCATATTTTATATTTCAAAGTAATCTTAATACTTACCCCACGACTTCAAGATTTACCCGAAAGGGGAAAGAGATTTGTGGTAGGACTAATTAGAAAACTAGAATTGTGTATCTGTTTTCTTTTCTATCATTTGTTTTTCAGCTATTATAAAATTAAACCCTCCTCGATTCCCTGATTGAGATCCACTTGGATCGAAAGAGGTTCCTGGAGGGTTTTCTTTTAAACAAGAACGCCCAGTTTAAAATTCACTAAAATTGACAAGACTACGGTGTGTATTATCTGCACTTGGTTGTGGTTCGTCTGATCAGTCAAGCTTTATCAAAAGCACTTGAGTGACTAGTATAATTAGGACTCACTCTCCCAAATTAACAAACCAAGAGGTGAAAATCCAACACCTAGATCAAACCTTTACGGTGGCAAAATACCCAAAGGAAGCAGGAACTTCTGAAAAGTGACCTCGGGGCGCTGATCTCTGTCACACCCTAATGGGTCCGTTATGAACAATAGCGCCAGAGACTCCATTCAGCCCACATATTCCTTGCCGGTAGCCGTGAAGGTTTAGTTTTGGACATACTCCAAGTACTCTCAGGTATATCTGGAGTCCACCCCTTCGCCTAATTTTAATCAACTCACACCTCAAATTTAACTTAAAATGTACCAAGAGGCAATCGCAAAACATTCACTCCAAGCACATGCAAGTACATTGATCTTATTTTTTGACTCCATTCTAAGGCACTAGTTATCTTCTTGCTTTATATATATATTGTGTCTCAGCATTATGCTTTCGTGTGTTCATTTTTTGTATCTTGTCATCTTTGATTGTCTATAGTTAAATTTCAAACTCCTAAGTAACTCATTCAGTTTAACATCACCATACTAAGTAATTATCCTTAGTAATCCGTGAGATGTAGAACAGTTGGTGGCGGGGTATGGTTAAGACGCCCCCTAAACTGGAAGTTCATCGGTTCTAATCCCGTCAGATACCTAAAATCCAACCATGTTAAGGGTTGGTGCGGTCCAGGCTGGGTGCGATCCCCAGGTGATTTTAATGGCTTAGATGCCCTTGGTTCATGGCCACTCAGCCAATGGCAACCCTGCTAGTAAGGGGGGTTCCACCACTTTGCCAACAAAAAAAAAGTAATTATCCTTACTAACTTAATAGGGTCTACCCTCCTTGGCTTCTTTAGGAGTTGAGCCTAAACGGAGGAGTCAAGAACAAGGTGATAGCCTTGACTCAAGACTTGCCCCCAAGGACACACCGAGTGGCTTGAAGATTTCTTCCACGTGACCCAGGTGTGTGAAAGGTGGCAACACCTTCCACAGAAACGATCAAACTTTGACCTTGTTTCAAGGGAGCTCAATTTAGCTGATTGCTTCGAACCTCTTAGGATCTATCTTGATTCCCTCTTGAGATATTATATGCCCCAGTAGCTTCCCTTCTTTCATAGAAAAGAACAACTTTTTAGGATTCAGGTAGATGCCAAACTTCTTGCACTTCTTGAACATTTTCAACATGTGGGAAACATGTTCTTCATTAGACTTGGAGAAAATAGTGATATCGTCCAGATAGATGACCAAAATTTTGTCTTGTTCATTGGTGAATGCTATGTCCATGGCCCTCTATGGAAATTTGCACCTGTGTTCATCGGTCGAAATCGAGTTTTAGCATACATGAAGGTACCGTAGGGGGTGGTGAATGTTTTCTTCTCTTGGTCCTCCAGATGTGCCACAATCTGCTTATAACCTGAGAAACCATCCAAAGTGGAAATCCTTTGTGAACCCACTACTCTTTGTAATATATCATCCATTTTGGGTAGGGGATAATGATCCTTTGGGGAAAATCAGTCCAAGTTTATGAAGTAAATACAGATTCTTATTTCCCCATTCTTCTTTCTAAGAGGGACCATATTTTCCACCCAAGGGGCCAATTCCTTGTGTGGCTAATCACCTTGTTCTTGACATCACAAGGAATTAGCCAAGTTTATGAAGTAAATACATATTCTTATTTCCCCATTCTTCTTTCTAAGTAGCCAAGGAATTAGCCACACAATTCTCTACTCTAGGGATCAAATTGAAACTGCATTCTTTGAAACATTCAATGAGGTCCTGGGAATAATTCTGATAGCTTCTCATCTTGGGATGTCTGGCCTGATACTTTCCCATCATCTACTTAATTACTAGCTCTGAGTCCCCATGAAACACCACCCTCCTGACCTTAAGCTCCTTCAAGCCTAGAATTTCTAATATCATAGGCTTGTATTCCGCTTCTGTTATACCAAAATCCTGTCACCATCATGTGATAAGACATTTGACATACCTACTTGCCCTGAATCCCAGCTCTTAGAGTGGAAACTCATGCTAATTTTCAATCTTCCATGAAAATTCCCAGCACCACGCTTGCCCCTTTGTCCAGGAGTGGTACCTTGTTCGCATCACCTATCCCTTGTTGTCCACAAGTGGTGCCACCGCTTATGGCCCCCAGTCGATAAGTGTTTCTTACCAGAACCGCTCTGTAATTGAAGGAGAAATGCGGTACCCTGGGTAAAAAGGGAAAAATAGAAGTTTCTCAAGGTTTCTAGATGATAATCCTCGTGTCCTCCCTTATCCCTACCATTGTGGGTCAGTTGAGCTCGAGATCCCTCATCCTAGGATATTAGAGGCCACCTAATCCACTAATCTCTCAACGTACCCAATCCATTGAGCCTTATAAATACAAGCTCATATCCATGGTTGAAGGGATAACTCTTAAGGTATTGTTATGCTGTTGGATTGATCACTTGGCTCAAGACCATTTGGAGAGAATAGAGAGCTAGAGTCAGAGCTTATCAAGATGAGAACGCTTGGTTTCATGGAGATGCATGTCAACACTAAGGATTGGTTGTAAACTTGTTCATTTTTCTATATTAATGCAAGTTGATTTCTATCCCACATATATTGTTGTTGTTTTATTTCACATGTATGTTGTTACATTCCTTAGTCACTAACATGGATCAGTAGATTATATTCTGGAAGTTTCGATATGTTTGCATGTCGAAGATTATTGCAGGTACACAGGGTAACTATCGAGGCATTACATTCTAGGTATCTATGGTGTCCAGGGAGAGTCTTCAACCTCTGTCCTCTATTTTTTCTGGATCTGAACCATTCATGCTAGTGGAACACCTTGCTGTCTGCAGGAGGTGAAATAATCTAGCTAACAAATCTAGCGACTCTACTGGGAAATAGATATATGTACTAGTTGTTCTGATCTTCCTCAGTTTTGCAGCTCTTGTTTGAATCTAGGCTCCTTCTCTAACTCTCTTCAATCATATCTACTTTTTGACTTGATTTATTTGGGTTTGAAACTTCCAGATTTGTTCAGATCTGATTCATCTTGACCTTTTATGCTCTATTTTCACACTCAATCTAGCAGTATTTACCTTGATCTAGTATTCTTTTGACTTGATCCATCATTCTCTTTGTGTTTTGGTCATCTACAGGGAACCATTCATATGCAGTGTACGAGGAGTGGTGCCACCTCCTGAACATAGTGGGAAGCACGCGATACCACCACTTGTCACCCATTGGCAAGAAGTGTTGCTGGGATAGAACCACCTTGTCAACACCAGAGAAGTGAGGTGCCAGGTAGGCATCATTCCAAGACCCTTTTTTCTCATTTTTTTTGTAAAAATTTGAGTTGTGTTGCTTTCAGTTCTGCACTGTCAGACTTGTGTGACAAAATCTTATGCTTGTGGCTTGAAATTTTATGGTTTAAGATTGGTTTGATTAGGAAATTCAAAGGCTAGATTATGCTTTATGAGTGTTCATCTGCTTCTATGCTTGTTGGTTGTGGCTGTGAAAGGATTTCTTGTTTTTTGAAAAGCTTAGGGTGCTAGTAAGATCTCTTTTTGTTTCTGTTGTATAGACTAAGAGAAGAACGCTAGATTAGCTTCTAGGTTTCATTTCTTGTTTACATAGTAAACTTCTTTTTCCTTCCTTCAAAAAAGAAAATTTTTGACTGAGACTAGGATATCATCATTGAGCATTGGACATTGGTTTTCTGATTGGCTTCACAAGTTTTCAGGATCTTCATGTTATTTTGTCTCTTATGCATTTAGAACTATCTCAATCAAAATAAAAAATATGGTAGTTTTAAGTTAGATTTGCTTATGTTTTGAGAAAATTGAAAAAATAGAGTGCATTTGCATATAGGTGTGCCTCTTGTTTTTCTTTTAGGAAAAGAGATTCTTCCCCTTCTCATTGCTTTCAGAAAAGAGAAATCCGTTCAAAAAATTATTGCTTGTCTTTGATTTGGTGTTCATGACTGTTGTTTGGAAATACTTTTGGTTTTGAAACAAAAAGAAAACACTCTCTTTCCCTCCCGTAAGTAGGCATACTGAATGATAAAGTGAAATATTTTGCACAAGCATACTGCGTGGTTTTACTTTTCTGTCAAAACATCATGCATTCACCTAACCATCCACTTTAAAATTAACGATAGTTATAGGTTAAAATTTACATAGCAATTGGAGTGATAGGTTAGAGACGTGTTCGGGTGTCGTTAAGCCTAGGAGCTGTCATTATTTGTCAACATTACATTCCAGGACTCGCGCGGTTCTTCCACGTACCGGCAATATATCGAACGGCCTTTCACGTACCCATAAGGTATATAGAAAGGTACTTCACATACTTCATTGTATATCGAAAGGCCCCTTGTGTACAATTATGCATTAGACAACACTACTACTGATTAGAGCTCCCATGTACCTTGAGTATATCAGGAGACCCCACTAGGATACCTTATCTATCTGAGAAAATCCCTTTGGTCGTCTTTCTTGGAGCCATACACCGAAAACAACATTCAAGGAGATTACTACACACATACCCTTGAGGTATATCATGAGTGGCACCTTCTTGACAATCTTGGTGAGAGACCTGACTTTTTGAACTCCTCCTATCATTTTAATTTTGGTTGTTTTGACCGATAGCTTGTGTAGGGAAATTTTTTGGTGTGTTTTCTAGATTTTTAGACCCTAGGTTATATAGGAACTATAAAAACTGGCTGAGTTAAGAAAGTCTAGAATATTATGGGGCTTGCCACCCAATTTTATCCTGGTTCAGGAGAAAATCCAATGGAAGCTATTGACCAAGGAGCTGCTACCACCTCCCAAGTGGGGGATAATGTGGTTGCGGAAAGTGGAGTACCATATTCTTCACACTCTCCTCCCTTGGTCCAACAACATTCTCAGGGAAATACCTTGTTCCATTCTCCCATGGAAGTTCATGTTGATGATACAACCTGTCCCGATTTTGGTCCCAATGCTCCATTTTGGGATACCTCTATAGGATAGGCCATTGCCTCATTTGGCACCCATTTAAATTCTTTTGAAGCTGAAGAAGAACATATACAATACAGTGCTGCCATTCTCCGTGCATAGGATATTGATAAGCAGATAGATGAAATATTAGGCCCATCACCATCACGTTCCACATCTGTTCCTGTGGGATATCGTTCACTCCCAATTCTATGAGACCCATTGAACCGATTATAGATCGTGCAGTAACACCACACAACCTAGGTCAGATTACCATCCCTATTTCCTCTCATGTTATGTCTATTCCTAATCCTCCCAGGTCTTCTACACCTGGGGCAATGTTAAGGCATGATTTTGTCTTCCTTAGTTTTATGCTTTTATTTATGTTTTTGAACCTTGCTAGTACTTTTTTGTTTCTAGGAAAAATTTGTTTATAAAGATAATTTTAAGTTCAAACTTTTAATTTTCATGATTTTGATTTTTTAAGCCTGCTTTTATTAAAAAAATTATGTGATTTCATTATTGAAGGGTTTTACAAGGCATATATGGATTAAATGGTTTAATAAATGACACTAAGGCCGAGATTAAGCACATAAACCAAGTTTTAAACCTTATTAGTGGCTTAATGATGTGAAATTATTTGATTGGACTTTCTTGTAGCGCAAGGGAAAAATTGATACACTAGAGCGCTACAAGAAAGTCGTGAATGCTAAAATCATCATTTTTTTAGTTCGATTTTTTCGAGTGTCTTATCTCCGAGGTGTTAATCATATCATTTGATGCATTTGATACGTGTCCTGCATAGTTTTATCATTGAAATAGGTGGACGATCATCATAAGAGGTAGATCGTGGTGATTGCATGCAGAGCAGGGTGAATGATGACAACGAGTAGAATGAGAGAAAGTTTTTCAGGAGTATGTTCCTTATCTGAAGGACAAAAAGGATATTGAAGGTCGTGGTGAGAACACACTGCTGAGAAATCGAGATTTTTTCAACTGAATGAGGAATTAGGGCTTTCCAACAGCAACTGTTTGAAGTGGTCTGGACAGTTAAAGACAGGTGGAACATGAAATTCGACACTTAACCATCGAAGTGATTGCATTCCAGCCCGTGTATTGGTATTCTAAATAGGTAGGTCGTGTGTCATTGCTCGGGTTTGCTTAATTTGGGGATTTTCTGATAAAATCCTTAATGCTAAAATTCGAAGGAGGAATATGAGTTTTTCACCTAATACACTGTGAATGATGAATTATTAACAAATATATTCAAAGTATTCATCATTTAAAATAGTAAATTTCAAAGCAGAACTGTTGGAGTTCCCTAAACTGTGTGTTAGGACATACTGTTATGATTTGAAGATAGTTAGATTGTGGGATATCGACAGGTGTTGTTAAACCATAGTGAATATGAAGAAAAGTAGAAAAACAAATAGAGCTGAGCCCACTGACATAAGATGGGTAGATAATTTTCCAGAATGTGTAGAGTTATTTTCAAATGCAGGATGGTTGACATTTTTCAAAAATATTGATGGATATCATGCAGAGGTGTATCATAAATTTGCTTAGTGCTATGATAAAGACATTGTGTCTTTTGATACTTTACAATTCAAAATGACCTAGGAGTTGGTAGCTGAGAAAATAGGCATCTTGAACGAGGGAGAATTATGGTTTAAGAAGGTTCCATTCACCTTCAATGCCCAAAAGTACTTACTTCCTAGTGTAATTGCAGATTGGGGTAAAGGTGTACCAATTCATAACTTCAAACCTGAATGGATAGAGCCCATTAAAGTTTTGTAGAGTTATATTACCTGTGAGGGTAGATATGCCTTTGTTTTCAAATACCACTTGAAATTTCTTTAGCATCTTAGTGATGAGTCCAAGATGAACTTACCCTTCTTCTTTCTAAAGAGTCTGCAAAAAATGTCATGCAGGGTTAAGGAGCACCAAAATCATACTAAGCAGTCTATTTTCCACGATGGGATCATCAAATTTATTATAAACACTGTTTTTCAGAGTAGGGGAAAGACTTGGGAGTATTTCATTTTCTGCTCAAGTTTTCAAAATAATCAAGAAGGACAGTCTCACAGAAGACAAGCTGATAAAGGGAAACTTTGATTAGAAATCTCAGGCAAAAGGTAAAGGTCAAAGATGAAGATAGGGTTAAATTAGAGGAAGTTTCAGATCATGCAAATGAAGACTGTGAATCTAAACAGCACCTTAATGACAATGAGAGCAAGAATTTATAGTCAGATATTAAGGAAGCCGAGCCTGTTGAAAATGTTGTACCTGCAAAGCAAATTTCATATGAGAAAGAGGATATTGAAGTTCAAAGACAAATTCCTATCATAGTTCTGTCAGAAGATGAGAAATGCCTATTTGATGATGATAAAGTCCCTGTCACTGATGCAACTGGGGTTTGTACTGAGAAGGAATTTCACAGCCAGGGTGATGAGGTAGCATTACCAAAAAGAAAGAAATTAAAAGTTGTTGAGTTTGCCTCAGTTACTCATCAGGGTAATACTATCAAAATGTCGAGGGAGATTGCTCGTGTTTGGAGACCAAAAAAAAGACCTAGAAATAAACTCAGACTGAATATGAAGAAGTTGTTGAATCATAAATTGAATAAAGAAAGAGTAACAGTGATAGATGATTCTTCATTTGAGGAAAAAATGAATGATGATAAAGATGACAGTAAGGGTAAAATATCAATTCAATCAAAAAGAGAATTTGTCCTGAATGATACTAAAATATCTTATATATTTCTAGAGGTACGAAGTCAGATGTTGCAGGAACAACAAGAAGGTGAAATAAAGAGTTCTTACTCAGAAAAGAATGTGATGGTTGAGGAAAAGGTTCCATGTAAAGCTGAGAGGGAAGAACACCTAGGTTTTCCTAAAACACCTATAGAATTGTTGCCAAAAGATGAACAAATTTATAAGAGATTGAATAATCCATGGCTTCCAAATGAGATGGAAACCATGATAGGAAATAAAACCTTTGATTTAGAAGAAGAGAATTTACAAAGAAGTGTAAAACAATATAAGTATGAGGTTGATTACATGCAGGGGATAAATGATGGCTTGGTCATGGCAAATAGAAGACTCAGAGAGAATTTGGAGGAGGTGAACAGCCATTATCAAGAGTTGATTGTAGTTTCAAGAGAAGCATTGAAAAGGAAGAGGAATATAGAAGGTCAATTCACAATGTCGAAGCAAACCATCCAGGACCTGCAACAACAAAATGAAGAACTAATGAGGAATATTGCAGATATGGAAGCAGATCAATTGAAGGCAAGAAGAAAGGCTCAAGCCCTAGAAGGGATTGCCTTGTTAGCTGAAGAAGCTAAGGATCTGTAAAGTTTGTTAAGATAATTAGTTATTAGTTAGGTTTGAAAGTTACTTTATTTTTGTAAATATTATTTAGATGAAACTATTCGATGGGTAGACTAAAAAAACAGTTAGGGTTCAGTTCCTTAACCAATTTTGGAGAATGGTATAAGTGTAAGTCTCAAAGAAGACGAATGGTTCGATTTTTTGGCTGGCAATAAGAAGTCTTCAGACTTGTTTATAAGCTAAGTAAAAGACTCTTATGTGTATTTGAAAGAATTATTATGAAATATATGATCTATATGCCCTTCAGTTTGTTCTCTTGCTTCATTTATAAATTGTTTTAGTTACTTAGCTGGTAATTTCATTACTTGTTTAAAGTTTTTATACTTGGAATGCTTGCCATCTGTGGGTGAATCTCAGTGTTGTTTTCTGTTGGATTATGGTTATTATGTTATACATCTCAGCCTTTCTATGCTTATGATTTAGTGTTTATTTGGATTTATGAATTCATTCCCTCTTGTCATCAAAATTCTCAACCAAAAAACCTTGAAAAACCCTAAAAACCCTATTTTGTTTTATTGAGATTATTGAGATTCTGTTGGCTTGTTCTCTTGTAGTCTGAGAACAATTTATGGCATAAACAAGACCAACATTCAATTCCCATTTCGCGAATTCCTTCTAATTCCAAGGGGCAACCCCGACACAACCTACGTTATCTGGCACCAAAATTGTACCTAGTTAAGGGCAGACCTCTAACATAGAACCATCTACAGTTTATGTCCCTCCCACCCATACTAATGTGGTGAATCCCACATCTAGTTGATGTCATCCCTTGGGGGCACAACCTGTAACTGTTCATTCTTTGGGAGGTTATGGTTATCAAATACCTGTAGGTAATCATCCACCCAATCCTACATGAATGTTTTATGCTAGAATTCCATACCCTAGTAACACTTTTATGCCATGGGGGCAACCCAACTGTTCTTATATGGAAGCTATGGGGGGGATACCTATACATACTGTGGGAGTTACTAGAGGGCCGCCTTATGGAGGTCCTCCCCTTGGGGGACCTAATGGTCTCAGAGGATCTGACAACTTTCCTCCTTATGGTCCTAGTGGTCCCTGGGGGCCTGGTGGCTTTCCTCCATATGGCTCTGGAGGGTTTGGTGGCCCTCTACCTAGTTGTTCCAGATGCTCTAGATTTTTACCTCCTGGTGGCTCTGGAGGGTCTAGTGGTCCGCATCCTGGTGGTCCTGGTGGTCTCGGTGGTCCTGGTGGTCCCGGTGGCCCTGGTGGTCCTCCTCCTAGAGGCCCTAGCGGTCCTAGTGGTCTTGATCCTAGAAATAAACCCCCTGCAGGTGGATTTTCTGTTATTTCTTCGTCACAACAACCTATTTTTCCATCAACTTATGGTCCTACTGGTAATTATATGCCATATCAATATTACCAGTATGTGTAGCCCAACTGATAGTTACCTTTCCTAACAACTTTGAACTTTCCTGATTTGTCCAACTTGATTAATGACCCCATTCGATACAATCCCTCGTGGCCTCCCATTCTAGTAAAGTTACCATCAGATATCCTGAAATTCGATGGGAAGAAGGGAGACAATCCAAACAACCATGTTATGACATTCCATTTGTGGTGTTCTTCAAATTCCCTCATGGATGACTCCATTCGGTTACGACTCTTTTAGCGAACTTTGACTGGTATGGCTGCGAAGTGGTACATTGAACTCCCACAACATTCGTTTGTGGATTTTGGCTCATTGGAAACCATGTTCCTTACACACTTTCATCTCCCTATTTGTTATGAAATGGGCATTGATATTTTAACCTCTCTGCGACAGAACACCTCCACCCACATTTCTGATCATATTCATGAGTGGAGAAGGCAAAGAAGGATTATTAAGGCCCCTATTCCAGATCAATTACTAGCTGATTGGTTCACCAAATCCTTGTTGCCTCCTATTTCCTAAGATGTGGCTATGGGCGGTGCCATTACCAAAGAGTAGGCTATTAGTCAAGCTCAGTACCCAGACTTGGTCTATTCCTAGTATGGAACTCTTTATGACCTGATTCCTCAAGCTCCTCACCCCAGCACCGATCCTGCCAAGCCACCAGCAGAAGTACCTATTCACAGGATTGTTGGTTCAATCCAGTCCCTGTTAATAGTGAAACCTGCCAAGAAACCCCAAACTTCCCCCCCTACTCCTTCCACTCCTAAGGTTTCCGCCGAGGTCAATTCTAGTCAAAGTACTCAAACCTCAGGAAATAATAAAAAGAAAGGTAAAAATAAAAATAAAAAACCTGGAAACCAATAGGAGACTCCAAGACCAACCAACAGTGATAACGAAAAGGGGAAAAGGAAGGCAAAATATCCATGTTTGCTATGTGCTGGTGATCACTTTTCAAAGGAGTGTCCTCGTCGGGACAAACTATCCCAGTTTTTGAAGTCCAATCCCACACCTACAATACTTACGAATCCTTTTCCCTCTAAACAACAACTGATAGACCACATGTATAATCAAGGTAACTCTAGTTCGTTAGAGTAAATTCGTATGATGTCCTTAGATACCATCAATATGCAAACTCAAAATCAGAATTACGACAAACCCGTAGACAAGAAAGAAGATAATTCTTCTTCAGGGAAAGCTCCCTCTACTAGTTCTCCTGAATCCTTGTCTACTGTCCCCTTATATATCGAGAAGCCTACTCTCAACATGATTTTGTGCGCACCTAAGAGTACTCTTCAGAAGGCTATCTTTAATCTGAATGCCCGAGCTACTCAATTTTATAATGTGGTTGAAGATCTCGCTCAGGTACGTTATGCAATGTCTACCTTAGAGGTACTCCAAAGTCTCCCTACATAGCGTCAAAAATTGTTGACAACATTAGGAGCTTTAGACCCAGATAATACTAACTTGATTCATTTCAATGTTGAGAACTATAAACCTAGATTACCGCATAAACTTTCTTTTTAGATCATTACGAAAGTAGTGGGAAAGAAAGTTTTTCGAATGGTATTGGATGAAGGAGCTTCGACCTCAGTTTTGTCTCTGACTTGTTGGAAGTCTATCATCTCTCCCAAGCTTATCACATCACCCATGACCCTCAAGGCCTTTGACGGACGAGGTTTCCAACCCCATGGTCTCATATCAGCCCTAGCGGTTGAGATGGGGGGAAAACCATTTCCATCCAAGTAGAAGTGGTAGATGCCCCTTTAGATTACAAGCTCCTTCTAGGAAGGAATTGGTTCTATGTCATGACTGTTGTTGCCTCAATATTATTCCAAGTAGTCCAATTTCCGCATCTAGGGAGAATTGTTACGATTGATCAGCTTGATTTCTATACGCTGGATGTTACTACCTCTATGGCTAATAAAATCCCCATGTTAGGCCAGTCCCCTCCTCCTTAATAGTCAATTGGGGTAGGCATGTTGAAGGATTCATCCCTTATGGGGATTTTTCCATCCACTCCTCCTAGCAAGGATACTGCAATAGTCCATATGATCACCTCATTTGATTATGAGCCTAAGGGTAAACATGTTGTTGATTCCACCTCGTTGAGTACACACGAAGCTATGTATGACACCATTCAAAACTTTTCTAATGATCACATAGATGACCTTCGTCTAGTGGCTTCAGATCCTTACCATTTACCGTATTGGTTAGAACCTTCTCTTCCCATTCTAGATTATCTCTCTAAGACTTTTCCTTCTGATGAGTCCACTATGGAGATCATGAATATGTATGAGCCCATTTGGGATGATCACCATCATAGATCCATGTTCCTCCCCAACACCAGTTCGGTTAGCCATGATTTTGCATCCTTATTTCCTACTGATATTGTCAACATTCCCCAAAGTCCTATATTGTTGCAAGATAGAGATTCTGAAGGAAACCTTTGCAACATTACTCAAACGAGCCCAATTGACATATCAGCCAAGATTGATACTATCGAGCATGTTCATGTTGGGCAGAACTGCTCGACAAATGAATCTGAAATATATAAGGAACTTTTAAAGGAATTCCGTGATATTTTTTCCTGGTCCTATGAAGAGATGCCAGGGATTGACCCATACATTGTGGTCCATGAGATTAAAACCTATCCCATGTCTAAACCTGTTAGGCAGAAACTTATGCAAGTCCATCCTTGGAAGGCCGCAGCCATTAAAGATGAAATTGAGAAACATCTCAAAGATGGGTTTATTTATCCTATACCCCTGACGAAATGGGTATCGAATGTCGTCCCTGTCAATAAAAAGCAGGGCACCATTAGAGTCTACATTGATTTTAGGGATTTGAATAAAGCTTGTCCCAAGGACAACTTTCCTACTCCACACATCGACCAGATTATCGACAACTGTGCTGGAAGTGTCATCTTTTCATTCATGGATGGATTCTCTAGCTATAATCAGATTGAGATATTACCCGCTGAGCAGCATAAGATGACATTCATTTTCCCATGGGGAACCTTTGCATATGAGAAGTAACCTTTTGTCTTGAAAAATGTTGGAGCCAAGTTCCAGCGCGCGATATCCTATGCATTTCACGATATTAAACATATTGTTGAACCGTACCTTGATGAACTCCTTGCTCATTCACAGCGACAGGAGGACCACCCTGGTCATCTCAGAGACATATTCCTGAGATGTCGTCATTATAATATATAGTTCAATCCCCATAAATGTGTTTTTTGCATTGAGACGGGACATCTGCTAGGATTTATGGTATCCAAAGATGGCATCCTGATCGATCCTTTGAAAATTGCACTATTTTATATCTACCAACCCCAACTAATCTCCTTAAACTCCAAAGTTTGCAAGGGAAGGAAAAATTTCTCTGTCGTTTTGTGTGAAATTTCGGAGAGAAAATGCACGGTTATATGTGTCTCCTTAAAAAGAACACTCCATTCTTCTGGGATGACCAGGCCCAACACGCCTTTGATAACCTCAAGCATGCTTTAACTCATTCACCCATGATACACTCCCCAGATTATTCAAAGGAATTTCTCTTGTATATTGTTGCCTCCACTACTACCATCGCCATGGTTTTAGTGCAGGAAAATATCCACAGTCAGGAGCACGTGATTTATTATGCCAGTAAGAATCTCATGGATTATGAAATCGATTATTCATGTGTGGAAAAGTTAGCATTAGCCATGGTCATTGCTGTACAAATGTTTCATCACTACATTCTGCTTCGCACTACCACCGTATTGGCAAACTAGAACCCAGTGTATTACATCCTGACTCATTAGGTGCTCGGGGGCAAATACTCCCACTGGATCATCATGCTTCAAGAGTTTGATCTAGAGTTTACCAAGGCCACGTCAAAGAAATCCTTGGTCTTTGCCGAGCTTATGTGTGATCTTCCCTGTGCTTTGACGGAATCTGAGCCCAGTGATTCATTTCTAGATGAATTCCTGTTCCTGATTAGCACTATTGATCCTTGGTATGGGGATTTACTGATTTATCTCCAAACACAGTGATTTCAGCTACATTTATCTCGTGATGATCACTGTCGTATCTGTCACCTTGCGAAATACTATCTCATCCTAAATGATACCTTGTATAGATGTGGAATTGACTCTATTCTCTGGCGATGCCTCACCCATGAGGAGGTTGAACATGTGTTGAATGATTTCCACTCTAGAGCATGTGGCGGTCATTTATCTGGGATGGCTACAGCCTAGAAAATCCTTTGCGCTGGCTATTTCTAGCCTTCTGTCTTCAAAGACTATCATGAGGATATTAATAAATCTCCACCTTGTCAACATTTGTATCCTAAAAAGCACACCCATCCTGCTTCGCTACACCTCGTCATTGTCGTTGGCCCATTCGCCAAATGGGGGATTGAATTCATGCATTGTAAGCCTACCTGAGCTGAGGGGCATGGTTACATCATCGTAGCTCATGATTATATCACAAAATGGGTTGAGGCCATGCCTACATATGCAGAATATGGTAAGACTGCCTCTTTTTTCTTGTTCAATCATATCATATCTAGATTTGGAGTTCCGTAATCCATCATTACTGATCATGGATCCCATTTCCGTAATCATATGGTGGAGGATTTGAGTGCAAATCTAGGTTTTCACCATGAAAACTCTATGCCATATTATCCACAAGCTAATGGTCAAGTATAGTCCATTAACAAAGTTTTGAAAACTATGCTTTGTCGGATGGTTGGATATCATAAATCCAACTAGCACCACATTATTTTCTCTACTCTGTGGACTTATCGAAATTCTGTGAAAATAGCTACTAGTTTCATGCCATTATAGCTTATCTATGGACTTGAAGCTATATTACCGATCCAATGTCAGATTCCATCCTTACAACTTGTCATCGAACTTCTCCCAAACAATTCCATAGAGGAAGAAAGATTTTTGTACTTGAGTAACCTTGACGAGACTCGGAGAGATGATACCTTGGCTAATGAGGCACATAAGAAATGTGTCAAGGTGCAGTATGATAAATCCATCCAGCCTCGTGTCTTTAACGAGGGTGACCTAGTATTGACTTATGATCAAATATATGACAAACTAGGGAAGGGTAAGTTTGAGTCCATGTGGTACAGACCTTTCCTTATTTCTAAGGTGTTAGAGAAAGGAGCTTACGAGCTCGCTAATTATGATGGAATCCCTTTGGGGCAACCTCACAATGGGTTGTACCTGAAAAGGTACTATGCCTAGGTCTTTCTTGGGCAGTATCTTATATATATGTATATTTATTGGATTTCAGTGTGCTTTTATCATTTTCAGGATGGTTTTGAGTTTAGTGTCCACATCTGTGTATAACATGTTTTGGTCATGCATATGGCTTTCTACGGCTTTGCGGATGGTGCTTGCCGCCACACCTTGAATGTTTCCTCGGTTTCTTGGGTCCTCTATTCCCCAGCTAAATATTTGGTCAATTCAAGAATGGTTTGTATAGGTCCTACTACTAATAACATCATTGAGTATGAAGCAGTCATCGATCTTCTAACTGAAGCTTCCTCCCAGGATGTTTGTGATCTAGTAGTCTTGATGGACTCACAACTCATGGTTTTCCATTTAAACCCTGTCTACACCATTAGGAACCTGGTGCTCCTCCACCTCTTCTGGAGAGTACGTTTTCTAGAAAGGTCATTTGAAACCATTACTTATAGGCATATCCCTAGGGAACATAATGTAGTTGCTGACTCATTAGCTAATTACATCTTAGATTGGCATATTTCCCATTCATGATGTCGAAATCAAACATGGTACATTGTAAATAAACATTCAAAGACACATAAAACTCATAAAAAATTCATTTTCCATTTGAAACATATAAACACCGTGTAAAATTCTGTATATATATATATACAAAAAAGTTTACAAAAATAGGTCCCGAGACCTCATCTGAAGCACATAGGCTTTCAAGAAAAATCATCATACAAAATCCTGAAGCTGTCAGCTTTTAGTACATATCTCATACACTAGTGGTGCTCGTGGTAGTACATCACTGCTTAATCTACTCTATGTAGCAACCTACTGAATCGACCCAGTACTCCTGCTGTGGATCTCTAATATCTCATCGGGAGGTCATCAATATCAGCATCTGGGATATCCAAGGTCAACCTCTCCAGGTTCTCCTCCAGTTCCCCGGTGATATCATCACCCTGTGGTACAAAGTGGGCTCTACCTCACCTATCCAGTGGAGATCCTCCTCTTGGTCGCACTACTCCTACATTTGCATGAGAATATATAGGTCTTGTCACTTAACATAAAAAAATATAAAACATTAAAAAAATAAAATAAAACATTTCGTCCAGTTTAGGGTTTCTTGCTTTTTACCGATGTCACCCCACTGTCTGCTAGGTGGGAATGGTAGGTCAGATCTCCAGTGAATTCCATACCTGCATAAGCATAATCCTCAATGAGGATTTGATCTCGGAGCCATCTGAAGAACAGGTCACCAAACTTCACCATTCCCCTACCCGCTCCTGTGCGATCCATGACCTGGAACCACCTCAGCATATGGGGGTTTCATGCTCTCAGACTTTGGAATACCACTTGAGGTCTCATCTGTGGAACCCGCTCGAAGAAGAAGCAGGATAAAATGGAACTAAATCCAAACTACTTTAGCTCCCCCTGTCGACACTTAGTCAACTGATCTTTGAATATTGGAATCATGGCTTCCGCCCAATTGAACACGGTGGGTGCCATGGCCTCTATGGCATACAACATGTCTGCCCTAGAATCCTGATGCACACCCTGACTCTCAGCCACCCTCTACATGGTAAATAGGACGGTCCGTAGGGCCCTGTCCATCACTGCTTTGATGGGGATCTTCTTCCCCGATGTACCTATCCCTAGTGCACAGTGACGATCTATAAGCTCTCTAGTGGTAATATCCCCTCCACGGGATCCTGTCAGTGAGATGGGGGCATCCCGTCTCAAGAGAATTGTCAAGAAGTTAATGTCTTCTACTTCCATTGTAAGAATATGGGCCCCCACCTCGAAATATTGTTGCTTCGAATTCCACATTCGCAGTATGTGTTCCAGTAACCGCTCATGTGACACCATGCTTGGGGTCTGAAAGAACTTTAGGATCCCACAGTCCTGTAATGCGGCAATAAAACCAGTATTTCTATTAGCAGCATCATCCTCATTGTCATGCATTTATTCTTTCCATATCAACATGTTTTGAGCAACCTAGACCTGCCAAAAACAATCATAGTATGCATTGGAATCATCCCCAATCATTAAAAATCAAAGGAATGACTTTACATTGCTCATACTATTAGTTTAATTTCTCCACGGCCAACACTTCCTGTGCACCATTGGAGATAGGCGATGGCACCACCTGTCAACTATGTTAGAGGCACGATTTTCAGGTGGTACCGTGCATCCCGCAAGGGGTAGCCATGGTGCCCACTTTTAAGGTTTTAGGGCTTGCCATATCAGCCCAAAACCCCACCAAAACTTAAAATAAATGCTATGAAATGAAAGAGAAAGGTCTTAACTATTACCTGCAACTGACGATGCTAAAAATGGATGATGGAAACTCCCGGTATCAGCTACTGAAGTTATGGCTAAGAAAATGCTCCAAGTGCTCTTTGCTATGGGTAAATAGTGAACTGATTTGATTTTTTACTATTTACATGACTTATATAGGAATTTTTGGGTCTGACATGCTATAGTTTTGATATAAAATCATATTTTAGTCAAATTTTATCTATCGTAATCCCTTAATGCTAGTTATGAATGCATTTAACACTTGTTTTGAGTCGATTGTAGGATAAGAGAACTATCATAAGAAGCTTTGGAATTTTGTTTATGGATTTTTCGCACTTTCATAAAACGGAATAAGTCGGTGAGTGTTTATTACCACACTTTGTCACACTCACTAAAATCTAGTATCAAAGTTCCGAGTCCATTTCAGTTTCTTTCCAAGCTTGTTAAAAATTGACATTGTGTAAAGAAGCATCATGGAGTCTTCTTTTCACCTCTTTTTCAGAATCCTTAAACATGAAAAGATCGTCGAATCCATTTCTGATTCTTTCTAGGCTTGTAAAAAGTGACATTGTGTAAAGAAACCTCATGGAGTTCTCGTTAAACCCTTTTCAGGCTCCCTAAATATGAAAATATTGTCAAGCAATCTTGTCTTCTTCATGCTCGTTAACGTATTTGAAGAGTCGTCTATCCAACGGTAGGTTATCTCTTTTTAGGTTCGGATAGGACTATTTACGAAAAAGGAACACTCCAGCCAATCATGATTGTAAGAGTTCTCTAAGGTATGATTTTACAGTTTTTCGAACCTTAGAGACTAAATCATATGAAAAAGGACCCCTTTGGAGTCTTCTTCTGTATTTGTTCAGACTCTCTAAATATGAATGATACCAAGTTTTCTTTCAGTGGACTCATTAAATCAAACATTGAGAGACCTATTTTGGGAACAAACCCCTCCTCTCTCAGGTTCGTAAAATATATGAGTCTGGACTTGTCTTCCGACAAGCTATATCGAGTGTTTGTTACCCTATTTGAACTTGTAAAACCGAAAAGAGGCACTCATCAACCATGATGGGGGAAATGGGAAGGGAATCATTTTGCAAATAATGGCAGTTGTTTGTCATTACCTTTGAACATGGCACTTATCTTCACATCATGTCAGTTAATTGGGTATTCAGCTAATCTCTACGACGATCCACTTTCATGACTCATGTCGATCCTTTGAGTCTTTCAAAAGAATGCATTGTCCACTATCACATTGTGTCTGTCCTGTTCATTCATGCTGCCAAGTCTTTTGTCATGTAATCCAAAAGGGATTTGAAGAAGTTTTACCTCTGCAATCCATATAGTCTTTTTGTCAGTATCTTTGAGTAAGTATTATGGTTACTACATTCACATCATTCCAGAACTATGTTCGAAGTTTCATGTCATCGATGTGGGACTCATCATGGCCCTCCTTCGATATGACTATTCCCATCAACATCAGCTCATCATCTGGGAAATAGTCTTAGAAAAAATATTTAGTACCTTGAGATCTGTATGCCTTAATAATATATTATGTCTCTCTCGACATAGGTTCACATCATTGACCTTTGATCGATAGAATCAACTGGGTGTTCGACATTAGGACATCTATTTGCACTCAGTAGATTGTACTAGGGTACCTTGGGAATCATTGACATCAATGGTGATCTCCCTTGCACTTGTTAATGGTTCACATCATTGGATGGTAATCAAGTGGATTCTACCATGTTCGACTTCAAATAATTGTAATCAAATGGATAGAATCATACTTTGTGGAAGACGAGACAAAGACCCTGGGTATTTGTTTAAAGCACTCATTGCTTTTCCCTAGGTTGTGCTGGAGTTTTGTATATTTGGCATGGATCCACATTTGTATGGTCGTGGCTATGCTCAAATTTGTGTTTGTATGACATAGATCTACATTGTATGTCTGGTAGCTATGTCCAAGTTTGAGTCCTCTATCACATGGATCTACACTGTATTCTAGTAGCCATGCTGGTTTATTCCTCTCATGTGCCTTCCTTGTATTGGTCTGCAGCCATGAGCTTGGTTAGTTGTGTCTATGAGTCAATATACTGATGTGCTATAGATGCCTACTTGGTGACATGCTCCGATCGAGCCAACATTTTCATCTCATGGTGATGACTTATTCTCTCAAAGCTCTCATTTATCATATCCCTCTAAGACTCATGCTTTCGGGGGGATCCTATTATACCAAAATATTGTCACCATCATGTGATAAGACATTTGACATACCTACTTGCCTTGAATCTTAGCTCTTGGAGTGGAACCTCATGCTAATTGTCAATCATCCATGAAAATTCCTAGCACCACACTTGCCCCTTTGTCCATGTGTGTTTCCTTATTTGCACTGCCTATCCCTTATTGTCCACAAGTGGTGCCACCTCTTATGGCCCTCAGTCCATAAGTGTTTTTGACTAGAACCACTCTGTCATTGAAGGCGAAATGTGGTACCCTGGGTAAAAATGGAAAAAGAGAAGTTTCTCGAGGCTTCTAGATGATAAGACTCGTGACCTCCCTTATCCCTACCATTGTGGGTCAGTTGAGCTCAAGATCCCTCATCCTAATATCTTAGAGGCCAACTCATCCACTAATCTCTCAACCTACCCTATCGATTGAGCCTTATAAATAAATACAGGCTCATATCCATGGTTGAAGGGAGAACTATTAAGGTATTGTTATGCTGTTGGATTGATCACTTGGGTCAAGACCATTTGGAGAGCATAGAGAGCTAGAGTTGAAGCTTATGGGGAAGAGAATGCTTCTTTTCATGGAGATGCATGTCAATACTAAGTCTTGGTTGTAAACTTCTTCATATTTCTATATTAATGCAAGTTGATTTCTATCCCACATATATTGTCATTGTTTGATTTCACATGTATGTTGTTAGATTCCTTAGTCACTAACATGGATCAATAGATTATATTCTGGCAGTTTCGATATGTTTGCATGTTGAAGCTTATTGCAAGTACATAGGGTAACTATCGAGGCATTACATTCCAGGCATCTATGGCGTCTAGGGAGAGTCTTCAACCTCTGTCCTCTATTTGTTCTGGATTTGAACCATTCAGACCAGTGGAACACCTCGGTGTCTGCAGGAGGTGAAATATTCCAGCTAACAGCTTCAATGTTCCAACAATCAAAATAAATCTTGTAAGAATAAGTTAAATCTCACACTCCTGGGGGTCTCTCCCATACCCTAGCTCTCATCCCTTCTCTGCATGCTGACCCATCGAAACTCATATCCCACACCCCTTCTAGCTCCTCCGGAGTAGGTACGAATGCAACATTCTTGAATTAGGACTTGTCTTCATCTCCTTGAGTAAATAAGATCACAAATCCCAGCTCTATGTACAACAAATATATGGGGTGATTTTGTGGCCTATCAACACTGGTTACCATATACACCAATTTTTGTTCTCTGAAAATCCTTTCTGTATCCCAAATATAGGGATAGTGGCACATGACATGTCCATATGGAGGGACCCTTTGTTACGGAGAGAAATTCCTATGGCTTGGGGTACCACAATAGACAGCTTGACTCTAGAAATCAATATTTTCCAATATGCAATAGAAATTAAATGTCTAACACTAAAGGATCAGACCTCGTACCTTATTCTGGACGGTTGAAGTAGATCCCCGTTGAGCTTTCCAACTTCAGCTTGAATTGATAAATTACTTCCTCAACAACAAGTAAAAAATACAAGCATTATATATATCATGGTGTTAGATCTATTCTAGAATATATAATCAACAATGTATAAGCATTTGAAATAATCCCATGGATAAAATATTCATTAAAACACACATTATTGGATAGGAAAAGATATTTCTATTAATATAAATCAGAGATTACAATAGATACAACCTCTGATGGCATGTATACAAACCGGAGAAACTGAATCCCCCACTTGGACCTCCACCAACTCAATCCTACATCTCTCGATAGCAATCTCACAAGCAAAAGGAAATCTTGGGAAGAACACAAAAGTGCTCCAAGGGACAAAGGGATGCAGACTCAAGCATAAGTTCTAGAAACAATGGACTATAGTTTCTTTGCTCTCAATTCTCTCATCTGCCTTCAATGTACCATATTGTTCCTTATATAGATTTTCAAAGGGGTAATGAAAGGTCAAATACAAGTGATCTCAAGGCATAGAGAAGGCCAAGAGTCAAGTGAGTCGGATCCATGTCAAGTAAAACTCCAAAAGGATTTCGATTTTGTACACATCCCAATGTACGCGGTTTTAGTGGTCAAACCCACGTATATACAGGCTTATAGGTTTAAAATTTGCATGTATCATTTCTCACATGTTTTTAGGGATGATCAAGGAAACATCAAAGGACAAAAAATGGTCCAAGGGGTCTAAAGAGTCTGCAGCGGGATAGGGGAAGGCCATACAAAGTGTGATTCACTTGGAGTGGTGAAATCAGCTATAATAGATGCCCCCTAATGTGTGAGGTCATAGGGGTCATACGATGGCCAAAATACATTATAAGTCCATCCCAGAAGTGGTGTGATTAAGGATCCCAAATGGAATACCAGCCACCTAATCAGCATAGTACAATAATACAACTCTGCACATAACTACAAATACATATAGCAGTCTCGGATACACAAGAGTACAATGGCCATGAATAGGCATGATACAATATATCACATAAGTGGTCATCACCACGTACAATATACATAGATTAGAATCTCCATGATGAAGATATACAAAGGACCATGATCTCCATAATGGTTGAAAATATATAATAGATCAATATCTCCATAATGGCTGCAAATGTCTGACATATACTGGAATCAAGTCACGAGAGCTGAAATCTCATGAACAATGGCATGATCAAGGAGGTAGCATATAAGAGATGCCACCATTCTGGAAAGTCTTCTACACAAATATCTATGAGTACATGTCCTACTATGTGAATAGATGTGTCGAGGTCGAACATAGTAGTCCATTGTCTAATTACCGGTCATTGATGTATACCGTTAACAGATGCGAGATCACCCACCAATAATGAAAATGGGAATCAAGGCACTAGAGTGCACAAAATAACAAGTGTGAATAAATTTGTTGAGGTCGAACAATTGACAGGATCCATCGATTAGGGGACATTTATGTATTCCCAAAGACTGTTGAGGGCGAGAGAACCTGCCACTGATGACTACAGGTCTCAAGGAACTCAAAATGACTCTAGATTCCAATCCTAGAATAAATGATCTGAAGTCGATGGGATGAAACCCACTAGAAGGAGGGCATTAAGGCATCCTCCATCATCCAACATGAGGTACTCAGCAAAGCTGTATAATGTGGAAGTACTTGATCATAAGGTGCATGAACCAGTAACTGTACCAGGAATGGTCGACATGCAAAGTCAAGATAACTGAGGAATGGCTGACTCAAGCTTTAACTTCCTTTGAACAAGAGCATAATGACATATGGTGACTGAATAAAGGAAGCATAGAATCGATATACAAAATGGGACATCTCTGCGACACATGAGGCATCGACAGAGGCTCCATGGGGACTAGAAGCTTAACCAATCGTTGGAGATAAACTCGGATAAACAAGTACCGCTCCTAAAGTCAAACTATAACCCAACCAATGGATGTGATATACAATGCTCCATTCAAAGGTGACATGAGTCGACAGCTGCCAAAGATAACATCTTTCCTTGTCCATCTTTTTGTTTTGTTTTTCTTTTTTTGGACCTTTTCAGTTATTTAAAAAGCTTGAAAAAGAATAAAATTGCTTTATAGTTACAAACTAGGAGGAGATGAGTGTCATAATGGAAAAAAAACTAGTTCCAAGTAGTGGAACATACCTATGCTCAATGCAAGGATACATGTGTAGGATATCGAGACTCGGGGGAAAATCCCCTCCCGGTAAAAAAGGGAAACAAGCTGCGAAGGATATAAAAAATGGCTCTGCATGGCTAGACATGAGACAAGCTCAGGCTATATGGCTGAAACGCAATGTCAAGGGAGCCAGCATGAAGCTCAATAAGGTAGGAAAAGCTCATGATAATGCATTCACAACTTGTCATGAGGGAGTCCTGAGGGAAATAGGCCAACAAAAGATCAAGAGGAGTATGAGGCTCTTGCGAAATGTCACGGCAGTACTATACAACAGACTCCCACACCCTAAAGGAGAAAACGTCAGCATGGGTAGCAAATGGAAATAAGGTGCTAACTAGGGTACCCATGTAAGGCGAAGCTCTACCACTCATATCATACCACTTCTAAAACAACAAGAAGGTTCTGTGACATAATAGAGTGGTTTCGTACCTAAAGTCATGATGAAATGGTCATAAGGTTATGCAAAATGAAAACAATGATGAAAACTAACCTATATACGAGTTTAGACATGATACCTAAGATCGGCATGGACGGGTCAATCCAACGACTAAAACGACACTAAAAAATGTCCTCTACATCATGAATTATGTCAAAAACGGTCCAAAATGGTTAGAAAATGTCGAAACTATAGGAAAGGAGGTAAAAATTTTCAAATATTTGAAAATTTTCTATAAATAGTAAATAATTCAAAATATTATAAAACATTTGAAACTTTTACCCATTTGAGCTCATATTTTCAACAACGAATTCTAGGAGATCCAGCCGGCAGAATCCACTACCGTTTCTTCCAGGTATTTACCCATGCTCTTCTCTTTCATTTTGATGCAATTTTTTATCAAATTACATTGTCAATTTAGCTTTCTAGGCCAAACTAAAATGAGCACTGTGGCCCATGCAGAAATCAAGGTTTTTTCCGTGTATAGGGCTGGAGATATGCGAAAAATGCCCCCAAACCCGCGTACATACACGGTTGTTTTGAAAACAGTCATGTATGAGTCCATGCATAAGGTTTTTTCAACAATCTAATGGGAAAATTGGAAATTTCTTGTGTAGGATGGTCCTAGAGTGGAGAGAGCGTGAACATGGTGAGGTAGAGGAAGCAGTAAGGGCCGATATAATGGCTCAACAAGCTCTACATGCATGTGGACTCTACAAGTTTTGGTGTCTTGGTGGCTTGAGGGCCAAACCAAGACTATTACAGATGCTGGTGGATTATTGGAATCTAGACTTGGAGTCCTTCCAGATAGATGGGATGTCCCTCACTATAGAGGTGGAGGAAATATACTTCATTACTGGGCTTTCTAGATGAGGGGAAGTAGTGAACCTTCATTCTCATGGTGGGCTAAGAGGTGGCCTGACTATCGATGAGTACATTGCAGTGTACTGCTATCCAGACACAAAGAAGGTGGGGAGTCAGGTCCCTACCAATGCTATACAGGTGCTGGGCCTAAAGGCCATACTATTGACATTGGGTAGGATAACAGGCTTGGCATCACTTCACTAGGCCTCGCGACCTATGATGTTCTATGCTGTTGAGTGCATGAGACCCACAATTTATGACTGGAGAACTACAGTACTGAGTAACATGAAACATCAGCTCAGTGAGTGTAAGGTAGGTAGAGTGTGGAACTTCGGGTTCAGCAGTATAATAAGCACGTTTTTCTTTGAGCATGTTCCAGGATTGAGCCCAAGAGTGGACGTTCCTCTTCATGGGGTTCAAGATCCGGCCTAATGGCATTGGGTAGATGCGATGTGCAGACTGGAGGGTGGTTGGGTGGCCAACCCCTATCCAGCTGACTTCTTTCCATGGTGACGATGATAGATAGTTGCCATTGATGATTACCCCTATACGGGGATATATTTTTGGGGGGACCCGGACATGCCGCTACCACCAGGATCGGCATATGGTGATAAAGGTAACGAATCTCGACCCTCTCTTTTTTAAATTTCTTGATTTATTTTTTTTGTGTTTTCTGATTATATGGAATCAAAATACATATTGTTGCATGACAATACATAGTGACATCTACCATTTGTGTGCAGATGTGGGACCACGGTGGCCAGAAGGCTTCCCTCGTCACAGACAGAGGGGAAGAGGAGATGATATCACAGGTGTGGATGCAGAGCGGACGCTCTAGAGCATTCATACCAATTTTGTGAGACTGACACAAAGGGCTCCCATGGCACAAGTTGAGGACTTTCCTGAGGCTATGCAATGGCAGTTGGTGGGTGTACAACACGCATGGGCGCAATTATTCCGACAGCTAGCTAGAGCCCTAGTGACCTTCCATGATCACAACCCTCCTCCTCCTCCACAGGATTAAATACCTGGGAGTCTATACATTTTGTACTACCATGTATTATATGTTGGTGGCTCGAGAGCCCCCAATTTGTATCATGACACTATGTATTATCACATTTTGGATGTTTATATATAAAATTTTATGGTGATCGGTTTATTTATTTATATGTGTAAAAATTGTGTTTGTGATGAATTTACTGTGAATGAAACAAATGCCAATCTAACACATAGTTAGCATATGAGTCAGCAACTTGATTATTAATTCTTGGAATGTGTATATATGTTATATTGTCAAATTGTCGTTCTAATAATATCACACGTAAGAATCTTCTTAATAATGTTGGATCTCTAACATGGTACAAACCATTAAGCTGTGACACTACTAACTCCAAATCAAGACGTACCTCAAGAGAGAGAACGCCATGTGAAATGGCATCCTGTAGAAGCTCAATAAAAGAACTATATTCAGCAACATTGTTGGAAGATGGTTGTAGACATATACCTCCTGAAGACAGTACCTGACCCATAGGAGTATAAATCACCCAAGCAGCAGAGGTTGAGTGTTGAGTGTGATGGCTCGCACCATCTGTGAATCCTATTTAGGTGGAATATTCCATTGACATCTGCCAAAAGAAACAGAAACTAATCACAAACTTGATCATGATAAGAAAAAGACCTAACTATGCAAAACTGTACACTAATATACAATAAGCAGCCTTGGCTGAAAATCATGCATAGTGCTTCTTGAGATAGAGCCCATTTCTAGGCTCCACCAAGGCCATTCCTTCGTAATACACTAACTAATAAGAACCCTTCTCTAATACATGTTTGACCACGTAAGGACCATGCCACATGGGATTAAATTTACCTTCTCGCAAGGGTTCTTTCCGTTGATCCCACAAAAGGACCAAGTATCCCTCACTAAACCTCCTTGGATGGATATACTTATCGTATTGGACCTTTAAGCGATGTTTATTTACCTCTAGAGCCACCAAGTCATCCCGACACTACTCATCAAGTTGCTCAAGGTGGACCAAATGCTTCTCCAATGGTGAAGTGTCTAGTAAGAGTTCTACAACTAGCTTCAAAGAATGAATCTTGCATTCAATTGGCAATATCGATTCCACTCCATGTACAAGTTGATATGGAGAAAAACTAGTGGCAGTCTTAATAGTGCTTCTATATTCCCACAAAGCAGGATATAACATGATGTTCCAATTATTCTTTCTTTATGCAATGGTTCGTTGGAGAATGAATTTGAGTGATTTATTCACTACTTCTACCTGTCCATTCACTTGAGGGTAGTAAGAGGAGTAATGCTCTTGCTTGTACCCTAAATTTGACGCAAAATATTCCATCATATGGTTCTGAAAGTGCAAGCCATGGTCAGTGACAAGCTCTTTCAGAATCTCGAACCGAGTAATAATTTGGTTGAATACGAAGTGGGTGGCTGTCTGACCGTCAGATTTAACTGTAGGCATAGCCTTAGCCCATTTCATGAAGTAATCAATAGCCACTATAATATGATGGTGCCCCCCAGCTGAAGCTGGGTTGTAATCTATAAAATCAAGCCCCCACTTAGTGAAGGGACCGGCAGTGATAATGGGATGTAACGGGGAAGGTCTCAAGCGCATATTATGTGCGAACATGTGCCAAGGGTGGCACCTCTTGACTGCATCAACACAATCATTAAAAATCGACAGCTAGAAATAACCTGCTCTCAAGATATTTTGAGCTGTAGAAAGCCCAGATAAATGACCACCACACGCCCCTCCATGGCAATCATTCAGCACTACCTCAGCCTCTTCATGAGTTAAACAACGCTATAAAATGGAATCTACCCCATGGTGGTACAAAGTCTTATCCACTATGAGGTAGTTCTTAGAGACGTGATGTAATCATCGTCGTTCATCTCATGAGAGGTGAGTAGGGGTATTCAATGTTTGTAAATATATTATGATATCCCCATACCATGGGTCTAAAGTTGAGATTAAGAATATGTGTTCATCGACAAATGTATCTTCACAAAGCAACTCCTCAGCCTCGCTCAGGAAATCCGATATAAGCTCTACAAAAATTAAAGACTTCTTCGATTTTGCCGAAACAAATTCAAGATCAAATTCTTGTAGAATGACAATCCAGTTATTATATTTTCCCCCAATCATCCTTCGAGTGAGGATGAATTGAAACAGATTTACATGGGATACAACCAAGTTCTAGCAAAGGAGAATATAATGTCTCAACTGTTGAACCGCATGTACGGTAGCTAAATCAATCTTCTTGACATGAGAATAATGGATCTCTATGTCAATAAGGTTCCGGCTCAGATAGTATATGACATGATCTTGGAGCTCCTCATCCTCTTGAACCAAAACCATCCCAATTGTCTCCATGGACGTGGCCACATATAATAGAAAATCATGGCTATAGTCTGGGGGACTAATCACTGGGGCCGATGCTAGGGATTTCTTGAGTGCATCAAAGGACTCCTAGGCTCACTCATCCCAACAAAAGGGGGTGTCCTTCTTCAATAGACGCATGAAGCCTCTAGTCAAATTGGCAAAGTTGACAACAAATCTCCATAAGAAGTTTTCCATGCCTTGATAACATTGAAGATGATGAATATTCTTCGGGGGAGACAACTAAAGTATTTCCTCAACCTTCAAAGGGTCGAATCTTATACCCTCTTTAGAAATGATGAATCCTAACAAACGACCTGACTTCACACAAAAGATGGACTTATGCGGATTTAATCTAACCAAATAATGCCGGCATCTTTCGAATACCAATCTCAATTGATAGGGATGACGCATTCTCATACGAGAATGAGCAGCAAGGTCATCCAAAAATACTTCGATAATTGACTTGAGATCGTGGAAGATCAAGGTCATTGCCCGCTAAAATGTAGCTCCGGTGTTTTTAAGGCCGAAAGGCATTTTTCGATATGCAAAAGTTCCCCAAGGACAAATAAATACAATCTTATGTTGGTCCTAAGGTTTAATTTGTATCTAATTATACCCGGAAAATATGTCCATAAAGGAAAAAACCTTGCTACCCACACACTCATCTAAAATATGATCAATAAATGGTGTGGGGAAATTGTCCTTAGGACAGGCATGATTCAAATCATGGAAATTAGTACATATGTGGATCGCTCCCTACTTCTTATCCACCGGAATGGGGTTTGAAACCCACTCTGTCAAGGGAACAGGATAGATGAAACTAGCTTTTAAAAACTTCTCTATCTATGCCTTAGTCGCGGGTACTTTCCTAGGATTCACCACCCGCAAGCATTGTCGAACAGGCTTAGCATTGGGGTAAGTCATAATCTCATGCTCGACAATGTGACAGTCGATACCTGGCATTTCATCGTAAGACCAAGCAAAAATGTAACGAAATTCTTTAAATAGCTCGGTGTATTCAAGAATCTCATCATGTGAACATTCTGACCCAATATAGACATTCTCTATCCTACTAGGATCGTGAGAGATGTTGATAGGAATCATTGAAGATATGTTTTCCATGTTTCCGTTAGCCATCTAACTAGGAGATATTAGCAAAACCATAGGAATACCAACTCTCTGACTAAGAACCGCCCTAAAATCCTCATGCTCCAAGTGGTCAAGCTCGGGAAGAAAGTATGATCTATGATGGAGTTCCTCCCATGGTGGCTCAACTCCCGACATAGCCTCAATAAACGCTTCATTTGAAGGGAAAATTGTATCAAGGAAGTCGTGTGCGTGAGAAGACTATACTGCCCATGCAGGCAACACATAAGGGTCCTCCTCCTCAATCCGCAAAGATGAAGGACTAGGCTCTACAACACACTTAAGATGATCTTGATAAGCTATCATAGTTGTAGGCAACAACACGTCCATCACAATGGGCTCACTCGGAGTGCTCGGTTTAGGAAGAATCCAAGGATCTTCCATATGAATCATGCGAAAAGACACCGATCTCATAGATGTCGAAGCCTCACCGGAACTAAATCCTATCATAATAATCGGTGCAGGACAACTAAAGCTTCCCATGAGGGATGGATACATGCCTACACTCACACTCCTAGTTCCCGGCTGAGAGTGTTCAACGATCAGGATCGAAGCTCCCGAAGATGCAGTAACAGATGGATTCTTGAATGTCGTTTGATCAATCATTACTATCTTCCTATTATGTGGAAAGCATACAACACAGAACAAGTAAGAAGCAATGTCTTACATACTATACATCCAATTCCTACCCAGCAAGAGATTGTATTCAAGGGGTGCATCAACCACCTTGACCTCTATTGCAATGGTCTTCCCTCCCAAATAGACTTTAAGGGAAAAAAGGATGCCATGCGGCCTAAACGATATCCCATCAAACACAGTTAACATGGTCACTGATTTAGACAGCTCATGGGAACCCAGACCCTTCCAACATGATCAAGACATCACAAAAGCAGCAGCGCCTTCGTCAATCATAGTGCACTTGACGGTCATATTAAGACACTCTACATGAATAAAAAGAGACACATAGTAAGGAAAGCAAGGCTAAAGTCCTATGGTTTCAAATTTAATCATGAAGGAAGAATCATCATCATTCACACCAAGGGTAGAAAGCAATGCCTTCCTTTGTGAAGGACAACTCTGAAGCACTTCCAATGCAGACATCGCACAAGGAGTATGGCCCAAATCCTCGACAACTGAACAGTTCTAGGTGGCTCGGGCATTTGGATTGTGCCCTGAACACTTAAGAACTCCCTTAGGAATGCAAGGTGCAATTTTAGGTTTATCCATAGGTTTCTCAATACGCAAAGGGGACCCTGGTGGACCAGGCTCTTTTCCTGGGCTGGGTTGTGACGAACCATAATCTTTTGCACGGGTCACAACTTTCGTAGCACAGACCATGTTAATGCAACCATGACCACCACCCTATAGCGGATCTTGATCACCACCAGACTAGTCATGGGACCTCAAGTTCATATTTTGATTGTGCGGTAAAGGGTTAGTTAGCACAGTTGGGCCCTGTGCCAAGAACCTCGAGGCTTCATCAATACGAGGGCACAAGTAAGTGAGGTGATCATCCTTACATAACTTGCAAGGGAACTTAACCTTACGTTTAGCTTACTTTCCCCCCCTAGCATTTCGACCATTCTTGTCATTACTATTAGCATTCTCATTCTTATTCCCACCCTTATGATTATTTTTACCCTTTTTTCTATTCCATCCGGGCTACTGGTTACCCTTCTAGTCCGATGATTGCACTGAAAGTACACTCGTCGTTTGGGTGGGTTGAGACGAAGCCGTAGCTTGTCCCAAAGTAGATTGGTTGATTGACAATTGACTAACTTGTTTTGCAACCGAATCCACAGGTTTCGCACTTGCACAACCCACAATGCCATCGGCATGTGGTCCAGGTTTGGCTTTGGGATAAAAAATAGAACGCGGAGCATTGGGAATAATCTTATATAACAAACCAGAATGAGCATAAATCAAGTCCAATTCCTGTGCCCTAAAAATCGCTTGTTCCTCATTCTGCACTCCGGATGTAGAAACATATTTCTCTATATATGGCAATAACAACTTGAGGAACCATTCGAGGAGGAACTCCGGTGGTATAAAGGCTTTAATTAACCTCTTCCATCTACGCCACTCTTGAATATGATCAAAGATATGTGTGGCTTTATCTTGCCGAAATGTCAACAAGAGTTCAGTACCAACGTCGTAACGCACTGGTAGCTGGAAGTGGTTAAGAAAAGTCATTGCAAGGTCATTGAACAAAGCGGAAGCTCCCCTAGGTAGCTCTATATAACATTTCATGGTAGGCCTTGTAAGGGTGCGTTGAAATAGCCTTAAATGGATGGAGTCCTGATGTAAGGAATTTTAAGAGCACCATAGGTGAAATGTAGTAATGTGTTTGCTCGGATCCTCACCTGGTTTTCCCTCAAACTTAGGTATGTCCGAGGGAAGCTTAGTAGGGACAACCGACCAAGCCAGGTCATGAGCTATAGGATTGTTTGTTAATCTCGACAAGTCAGGAAGATTCATCTTCATGAGGAAAGGGAGCCTAGGATGATGAGGTCAATGGACTGCTCCCTGATAGGTCTGATTCGTATAGGTATGATTAAAACCATGGCCTTGGCCATAGTGCCATCCTCCCATATGACCTGTATAGGGTGGCGTGGAAGCACCATAGTGTGGTGGACCTTGACTAGTAGGAGCTACGAAGCCATAATTAGGAGAGTAAGTAGGTTTTTGATACCCACCCCCATACAGTGAAGAACCTTGTCCATACTGTGTCCCATAATAGGGCCCATAAGTCATTGCATGGGATGTCCCATGAGGCACTCCATAAGTAGGAACATATGCTCTGGAAGTAGGAATATACATTATGGAAGTAGGAATGTCACCTCTAGAAGTATGAGAATGACCTCTCGAAACAATAGGTGGTACATGAAGCTGAGACACAACCTGTCTAGTAACTGCAGTATGGACATGACTCGTAGCAACTTTTTGTCCCAAAGGACCACATGAATAAGGTGGAGGGCGAACATTTGAAGAAGTAGGAACAGAGGATGGAGGGAACTGAGTAATAATGTACGTACTATTCCCTATAGTCACTCGTCTCGGGTCTGGTATCCTAATAGGATCGCTAACCCTAGACCTAGGAGGAATATGTGATGTGACTTCCACCACCGGGATGGAAGGTGCAATGTGACTAGTGCTCCCAAACCTCTCCGCATGGTAAGGAATGAGAGTTCCCCCATGAATAGTGTTAGGCTTGAATGTAGATTTGACATGAAATGCCAAATCATGTGTGGGAAAACCAGACATACCATAACTACCATAGCTAGTGCTGGCGGGTTCAAAATGAGTCTCGGCATCCTCCGGTATTCCATACCGGTAATGCGTCAATGGTGAATCAACCCTAGAGTGAGTAGGTTTATAATGAAAGGTTCCTATATCAGAAATCATAGGACCTAACTCAGCCAAGTCAGGTGAAGGATCGTAGGTAGGAGTAAACTCCCCATCATCTACATGAATGGGAGAAGGTGGTTCAGGAATATCTTCTATATGGTCTCCCATGGTGTGTGAATCAATGTGCGAAGTATTCCACCTGGAATATCTAGGTCTCTCTCCCAAAGGAGGTGGAGAAGTAGAAGGTGGAAGTCCTACTAAACGATGAGAACGATGAGGAGCCGCACTCGAATCCACAATGACTCAAAAAATAGAAAAAACTCTCTATTTACGCAAACCCTAGGCAAGCTATCATGCACAGAGAAATCACTAATAAAATCTAAATTCAAATGCAAGCAATCAAGGGCAGGATAAGTGATATCCCGAATGAAGTAGGTATGTCTCACCTAGGAGAGGCTTGAGACTCCCATACACAACAAGCGGAGGTACGTAACCAATTATTGTGGTCCTCAGCTTCAACGCATAAAGTGACTGTGTTGTCCAACCCCAACCTGGCCGAGACACCTATAGAATAACCCCTGCAAAGTACCCCCTTGATATCCTAGGTAAGGCCACTAAGGTCACCTTAATATAATCAATGCTCAGGCAGATAGTAGCAGGTGGGATTGACCGTAAGGGCAGGGTAGCAAAGCCTGAAACTCTCGAAAGAGCCCCCAGATACAAATACAATCCTGGAAATATCTCTGGTGCTACTTAGTTATGACAAGAGGTCATCCCAATCAATAATTGCTCACACTGCCTCGTGCTTAACTCCCTTTTGAGAGGAGGATCCTGAGAAACACTGGTTATACCAAGGATTTCACACACTCACCTGGACAGACACATAGATGTTGTTGTTTAGTGGTCTTGGAGAATTTACTCACAATGAACTATTCCAAGACCCTAAAACCTAAGCTTGTTGGTGCAACCTAGAAAATAAAGGAGTGTAATTCATTTTAATTTAAGCGTTGATTCTAATTGGCTTTATTACTCAAAATAGGGATATGGTCGTGAAACTAATGGTGCTATGACACAACATGAAGTAAAATGCACACCTAACAATCAATGCAAATGCAGTGTGTCCATGAAAAAAAGGTATGCTACTACGTGAAATGCACAATTTTTCTTCAAATGATGAATGCAACCTTTCCTATATGAAATCCTAACTAATACTCCAAAGCAAATCTAGTGCAAGTACAATGCAAAATGCAAAATGCAAAATGCAATGCATGATGATAAGCAAATGTTTTTGGATTTTTTGAAATAAAATGAGATACAAAAAGCAAAAGAATGATTCTACAACCCCCAGACCTTGAAAGCACACTCAAACAACACTCAAGCAAAGCACTAAGGTAAAATAACTCTAATGCACTAATCCCAAACAAAAAATCGAAAATGCCATGACAATAACCTTCTTAAAAAAAAATTTAGCCTAAAAAAAATGTCTCTGGTCAGAAACAGAGGTATAAAAAGACTTAGGCAGTGCCAAAGGAGACTCAGCAATCATTAAAATTGACCCATCAACAATTTAACTTCCACAAAAATGCAAAACTAAGGGCATACACGACTGTTCGCAATAAACCCGCGTGTATACGCGGAAATCGTAGAGAAACTTGCGTGTATACGCTACTATGAGTTAAAAACTCACGTACAGGAAGAAAGGTGCATAAAATCAAGGAAAATAGACAAGCTGAGACAAACTTCACACCAATCAGACACTACCAGGCATACATACCCCCAGACCCGACACAGAAACAAGAGAGAAAGAGAAATTCAAATTCATTGAATCCTGATAGAACAATCCCCAAAGCAAAACTACTAGGAACTCCCTAGTGGAGTCACCAATTCTGTTACGGAGAGAAATTCCTATGGCTTGGGGTACCACAATAGACAGCTTGACTCCAGAAATCAATCTTTTCCAATATGCAATAGAAATTAAATGTCTAACACTAAAGGATCAGACCTCATACCTTACTTCAGACGGTTGAAGTAGATCCCCATTGAGCTTTCCAACTTCAGCTTGAATTGATAAATTACTTCCTCAACAACAAGTAAACAATACAAGCATTCTATATATCATGGTGTTAGATCTATTCTAGCATATATAATCAACAATGTATAAGCATTTGAAATAATCCCATGGATAAAATATTCATTCAAACACACATTATTGGACAGGAAAAGATATTTCTATTAATATAAATCAGAGATTACAATAGATACAACCTCTGACGGCATGTCTGTGAACCAGAGAAACTAAATCCCCCACTTGGGCCTCCACCACCTCAATCCTCCATCTCTCGATAGCAATCTCACAAGCAAAAGGGAAGCTTGGGAAGAACACAAAAGTGATCCAAGGGACAAAGGGATGCAGAATCAAGCATAAGTTCCAGCAACAATGGACTATAGTTTCTTTGCTCTCAATTCTCTCATCTGCTTTCAATGTACCATAGACTTCCTTATATAGCTTTTCAAAGGGGTAATGAAAGGTCGAATCCGAGCGATCTCAAGGCATGGGGAAGGCCAAGAGTTAAGTGAGTCGGATTGATGTAAAGAAAAACTCCAAAAGGATTTGGATTTTGTACACATCCCAATGTACGCAGTTTTAGTGGTCAAACCCACGTATATACGTGCTTATAGGTTTAAAAGTCGCATGTATCATTTTTCACATGTTTTTAGGGATGATTAAGGAAACATCAAAGGACAAAAAATGGTCCAAGGGGTCTAAGGAGTCTGCAGTGGGACAGGGGAAGGCCATACAAAGTGTGATTCACTTGGAGTGGTGAAATCAACTATAACACCCTTTGAGCTTGGCTACCCAAGATATTGACAAAAACATTCCAAACTTCAGGGTAATGTTAACCACCACCACATCCATGACCTGGGTTTTCATAGGGATTTGAGCTAGAGAGATGACCAAGTATTTGATCAATATGAGGAACTTGAATTTATTAGAATCAAAAGAGAAAATATCTTTTTAGGGTGTAGTCACTTCCAATCCTAGTTCATCCATGATTCTCCTAGGCATCAGATTGTGGGAGGCTCCTGAGTCAAGCATGGTGTTATAAAGGATGGAATTATGTATGTTCAGGATTGCATAGAAAGGGGGGACTTATTCATCAATGGTTTCATCTACATGATGGAAAAATAAGATAGTGGGCCTATCATCCTGCAAATTCATGCTATCAAATCTGGCAGAGATTTCTCTAGGTGGCTTTAAAATTGTGGCAATTTTAGAATGATATTCTGAATTTTTTAACAGTTCAGTGAGAAGGAAAAATATTTTTATCTTTGCAATTTTAGCTTCTAAAATTAAAGAAGTATGTCCCTGATCAGAGCTCCTAAGATTGTCTTCTCCTCATTCCTTCCCTTTGGACTCTGGAACATTCTTGGGGTTATCAATGGGAGGTGAGTCATATTTAGGCTTGCTCGAGGAAGGTTTTTTCCCTGTTTCTTTATCCTTCATGACAGGGAAATATCTCTTCCTCAAGCTAATTTGTCTCTGTGCATCTAGGACAAGGAGCTGGTACCCTCTCCTGATGTCATCTGTCTCATTTGGAGGTATCTCTCCCCTCTCCAGATAAGAAATGTCATGTTCTTACTTGGTGATGAAGGTGGTGGGAGACTCAGTATCTAGATGATGGATTTATTCTTCATCTTGATGTTCTCCATCCTAATCCACAAAATTATCTTGAAATGGAGATCTAACAGGGGGATCAAGAGGGTTTCTTTTCATATTTTGGATAACTTGGGGCCTTCTGGAATTCTGATTCCTATTTTTTTGTTCTTGATTCTCTTTTGGAGGTGGTCCGGAATCTATAGAGATAATTTCCATCATTCTTTCTGTTTGTGTCAGAAATTGTTACTAAGGCTAGGGTAACAAGCCAACACAATCTCAAGAGTAAAACTCAATAAATAAAACAAAGTTTAGGGTTTTTGGTGTGATTTAAATGGTTGTAAGCTTCAAGAACATGCAGGGAATACATTCAGAGTAAAAGCAACAACTAAATCATAGACATAAATTGATAAATATTCCCAACATATCACAAAAATCCAACAAAGAGACTATGTTGTGGTTCATACATTAAAAGATAAGCATTACCAGAAAAAGACATCAACTAGCAATGAAATTACCATTTAAGAAGAAAAACATGCTCAATAACAAAGCCAACATAGAAAAAATGTGGGGGAAAGAGTCATATATCACATTATTTCATCAGTAAATGCATATGAGAGTTACAGTACCTATCTCTGAACAAGTCTGATAGTACAAGCAGCTAGGAGACCTCCTGATGCTCCCAAAATTCAGAACCCCTAAAGTGTCTTTTTCACCTATCTAAATAGTTACAAAGAAGTAGTTCCATCTCCCCTTCATTAGGTCGAAATTGAAACTACCCAGCAGTTACATTAACTAACTAACTCAACTAATTTACTAAAAATAGCAAATCGGATTCCTGGCAAATATGGCGAATTTCTGGAAAATAGGTGTCAAAGAAGCTTCCATATCTCTCAATTGGTGACACCTGTGTAAAACCTGAGAGAGGTTTTTGTAAATGGATCCGTGATGGACAAAAACCTCTCTTTTTTTTTCAAAATTCATCTCCAATCGATCAAAATATGCCCCGAAAAATGAACACTAAAACAGGAAAATATTAAATATTTAAACTCCCTGAAAAATAGGCTGCAAAGATTTAATTGAATATTTCAAACATTGATAGCTGTTGCAAACCTGAGAGAGGTTTTTGTATATGGGTATCTCAGGAACAAAAGCCTCCTTTGGTTTTTAAAAATTCCTCTCCATTAGCTCGTGGTAGGCATTTGACTTCAATCACTCAAAATAGGAAAAATAGAGTAGAATTATGTTTCTCTTCTTTGTCTGAGTTAAATGGTTGGCCTGTTGTAGTAGTTTGTTCATCATTAGTCAAAATATACTATCCTCCCATCCCTTTCCTTCAATTCAAACTTGAAATCTTGTTTCAAATTCTCAAACAAGTTTTGCAGCTCACCATGCATCAACTCAGAGTGCTCCTTTTGTTGCCTCATCTGGAATGTCCATTGGTTCTGGCTCTAGCTCTGGCTGAGGTTCTGGTGTTCTTTTTGGATGTGGCCTAAGGGAACTACTCTTCTCAAAAGAATACTCCTCCTATGTGGCATTTTGTAAGTTAACATTTAATAACAGACCCTGCACCTTTTTACCAACTGAGGTATGTTGATGAAGTTATGTATCTAGAGCAATTTTTCTGTTAAGAAATTGAGGGAACAAAGGCACCCAGATTACAGAGGAGACAGAGATTTCATAATTTCCCAGGGAAATATTTTGATATGCATCAACTCTCTCTGATAGCTCAGCATCTTGCAAAGGATCCTTCAAATAGATCAACCCAACAGAGTTAAAATCATACACCAAACTTACATGCTTGATTGTGACTAATTAAAAGGAAGACTCATATATAAAAGACTAGATATATTATAAAATATATCCATGGTTATGAGCTTGCAAAATTGTTTCAAGAAGACACGCCATCTACAACCATGGCATCAGACCCTTCCTCTTTATCCACTGTCTCCGTTTTCTGGCTCCCGGATTTCTTGCTTTCTAATTCCTCCAGCCTGCTCATTCTTGCAAACATATTGCCATAGAATTTGGCTTCCTTTTTATTGTACTCCTTTTGCTTCTCTTTAAGAGCCCTGTACTCCAGCTTCACATCCCTGTTATTTGGATCAATTTCAAGTGCTTTCTTTATGTCGATCTCTGCTAGCTCCAAATCTGCTGTCTGAATGTATGCTTGTGCTCTTCTGTATAAATCGTTCACATTTTGAGATTCAAGCTCCAAAACCTTTGTACATAATTTTTCTGCCTGATTGTAATCTTTCAATTTGAGTTTACAAGCAGCATTGTTCAGGTTACAAGTGACCTTCAAAGGCTTAGATTGCTTCTTCTCTTACTCACTGAATGAAGTGTCATGTTCAATATACTTTGCAGCCTTATCATATTTCTTGGAAGCCCTAATATACTTTCCAACCTTGAATAATGCATTCCCTTCTTCTTTCTTCATTGTCATAACCACTCTATCTAGTCCATTAACAACTTGCTCTTCTCCAATCATAAATTCAAATGGCTCTCCGTCAGATCCTTTTTCCTCAAAAACAGTACCATCCTCTAACTTGCCCGTGTATTTAACTTTCACAACTGCCCCATCATTAGGCTTTTCATAGCCATCTCCTTGCTTCAGAATTTTCTTCAACACTTTCTGTAAAATTTCTGGCCAAAGAAGAAGGCATTCCTTGAGGCATCTATCAAGAAAATGATCGTGGTGCTGCATCACCTTATCTATGCTCTTAGTGGTCTTCACCCTCTCATACATAACATGCCAATTGGGCTCAAGAACTTCAAATGTAAGATAATGCACCAGACTTTGCATAAAATGTAGTATTTTTTTGGCAAAGGACATAAGAACCAGAAATCGTTGTTCCTAGTAAGTTGAGACAACGAGTACTCTGATGAGTTTTCCATGTCCCATAGAGTTGGCGTTCCACATGTTTGCAGTGGAAAAGAAGGCGGAAAATAAACTGGTATTTAGTAAGAGCCTTTCTTGATAGAACTAGAGATAATGGCCATTGCACCTTGTAATTGAGGGTGAATGTCTCCAAACCAGTAACGTTTACTCGAGCTGACTGACTGAAATTCTCAGAATTGGATTTTTCGCCTTCTAAAGAATCGGTTTGAGTGTATATGTCTGACATGCTATTACCCATTTTTTTAAGGACATCCAGTTGAGCTAGCAATGATGTTCTTTCCACACTACAGGTAAGGTCCTCATGACAGGGATCTGATATAGCAACAGAGGTTCGCAAAGCAAGATCCAGTAATGAATGTAACTTCTCCATTGATATTGTGGCTGGCTTCTTCACAAGCTCATCTCGAGCTATACCCATAAAGTGAAAAAGGAAATCGCCCTGATCAAGGAGAAAGTAATGCTTCATTGATCGCAGCCTAGCAATAAGATCGTACTTTTGAATGATGAGATTTAAAAGCTCTGCACTGGAAAAGCTGTAGGCTATGTTGATGCATTCTAGATAGGGACGGTTAGAATCTAAATTTGTTAATTTTGCATTTTCTGCAACCTGAACATGATGACCACACTTGCGCAAAACATTCAAATATTTTCCAGTTGTCAAAATTGCTTCTGCTGCATTTGTAAGAAAACTTGGAATACCAGGCTTGAGGCTGTAACGTTGTTGCCAATATTTAGCATTGTAGTCTTGAGTGAGACTCTCCTTTTGCAAAGTCTTATTCTCAGCAATGAAAAATTCCCAGTATGGATCATCGATTACTCCTTCGTACACCCACCTTTCTAGAATGACGAGGTAGGGAGCGCATGCATGTTGTGTGAGTTTCTCAAGTAATGACCTTGCAGCATACACATGCTAAACCACTCCCACAATGTGATTAGTCATTCACAAATTAAACTCATGATCGAAATTTGCTTGAAATTTGAAAAAACAAAGGGCCACGATATTCTTGTAGCGCGGCCTTTGTAAAATTTTTGTCCAGCGCTACAAGAATAACTCCCATGCCAAAATTTCGCTATTTTTCAATTTTCTGCTAATTTGTCGGAGGTTTAAAAAGTTGCTAGGTTGAAAATCAAGTCTAACTGATCTCCAAATAAACATTAATGAATCAACTTCTGATAATATGACCTTCTTTAACCCCTTTTGAAATGCAAAAGACCAAAAAAAATCAAATAAAAGCTTATAAAAAGTGGGCTCAAAACTATTCAATCATCCATAGGGCTCCTAAAAGAGACTAAAGCTAAAAAGTAAAATCAAAACTTTAACTAAGATAAATTGAAAAATGAAAAAGCAAGCCAAAAATGTAAGAAGTCAAACCAAAATTTAAGGAAAATTTTACTGACTTAACACTTTCCATGGTTCTCAGCATTGTGTCAATTCTGGCCTCTTGTGTGCTAGAGGTAGAGGGTGTTTCAAGTTATTTGTCCTTGTTGCATTCTCCTTACTCCCTTCTCCATTCTCCCCCATCTCTTCTCGAATCTCCCTCCTCTCTTCTTCTCTATCCTTTCTCTCTTCGTCATTCCCCTTCATCTCTTTTCTTCTTTCCTAAGGAAATCAGGCTTACCTCCACCTCTATAGCATCTTTCATCATGGATGACAAGGAGGATGATCTTCTTTCACTTAACCACAAGGATAATTCACCCTCAAAAGCTTCTACATATTGAAGTTGGGCAGAGCCGATAGGAGGTTTAAATTGGGAAGGGATGGAATTGTATACTTTCATGAACCATCCCAAGATTTCTTGGATAGACTCACTCTCTTTCCTCCTCATGGAATTATATTGACACGGATATTGATTAGGTTTCTTCTGGTCTGCACATTTTTCCTTGAAATCATCCTCAAATTTATGATAACTCTGAATAGAGTCATCCACGATATTTTTGTACCACTTTCTTTCTTCTCCAGCAAGGGTCTGAGCAAATTTCCTGAGCTGAACATTAGCATGGTCTACTTCTTCTAGGTCTACCCAGTCTGAGAACCATCCCAGGTGTTCCTCATCTTAATACCCCCTTTCCCCATTGAACTATCTGACCCTTGTGGAGTATCCTAGAAGAAGGTCATGAAGTGTCGCAGGAAGGAGTATAGGATCAAATATGTTTTCCATTCTTGGAGGTACAATGAGGCTTACGAAGGGGACTAAAATTGATGTGAAGGAACCTGGAAAGATGTCAGCGGTAGTAGGAACATTAGGAGTTGTGAATATGGAAGTTAAAGGATGACTTGGTTTGGAAGTAGTAGGAGACAAAGGTGTGGTATCAGATGGCTTTATGATAGTAGGATTTAGTAGGACTAACTTAAAAATAACTACATGGCACTCTAGGTCAGGTAGATGTTGGAAATCCTCTTCTAGAGGCTCTGAGGTCAGGGGTGACTAAGAAATGCAGGGAAAATCAAATGCAGAGGAGTCAGCAACCAAGCTAGAGATACTAGACTTATATTTAGTCCTATGGTAGGTTAATCCCAACCCCTCATTGAAGCATTCAGATGTATCACAAACATATATAGAACCTTCAATAGGGAAGGAAATTGTTTTTACCAACCTTTACAGCCTATTGGCTCATCGGATCATATTTTATTGATCAAAGACTTCCTGGAAGTATTCTTCATCATTATTCTCCTCATGTGGGTTCTTCGGGCCACTAGTATTTCCTAGTGGATTCAATTTTGAAATTTGTGTGGAGTCGAAATAAGAACTCTAAAAATATTTGCAGCATCTAGGTGGTCGATATTCCTAGTTGAGTCACCCTCGAAGGCTTCGAGTGGAGTATCCAGAGAATATACAACAAATTATGTGTCTAGGAACGACTGCTCAACTAGGTCATAGAAATGAAGCGATGTCGCTTTTCTCAAGGATATAAAAGCAACTAGGACCCCGGCAATGGCGACAATATGTTAGCACCCTATAATTTTCCTATGGTTGTGGTAGGAAGTCACATGGGTAACCATTTAAACCAACCTTTAGACTTCATTCTATCCAATACAGTAAGATAGGGCTCTCTGTTATCACAGAAACAAAATCACCTATGCATTTAGCATTAAATAAGTAGTCATAAGGCTATCATTAGAGGAAATTTGGGGTCTAAAATGGGCCTTATAAGAAAATGTGCCAAAATAAGTTTTTGTGAGTTGGAATTCAAGAACCAATAGAATTTCAATAAAATAAGTCAACCATAATGGTTGAATTGACATATTTGTCATTAAAAAAAACCACTGTTTTTGTTCGTATTTTCGACATATCTCATTGTGTTTTTACTCAAATTTCGATCAGGAGAGCTCGTTGGATGCGGAATTTGATTTCACATCCAACAAGTACCCACACTGCATACTTTTGATGGACCCCACTACCCCAAAAACAAGAAATACATGAAAAAACATGATGATGATGTCATCATCACGTTTTTTCATGTATTTCTTGTTTTTGGGGTAGCGGGGTCCATCAAAAGTATGCAGTGTGGGTACTTGTTGGATGCAAAATCAAATTCCGCATCCAATGAGCTCTCCCGATCGAAATTTGAGTAACAACACATGGAGATATGTCAAAAATACGAACACAAAAAGTAGTTTTTTTCTTTCTTCCTCCAAAATTAATCAATATTATTTTATTATTTTAACTATTATTTTATTATTTTCCTTAGGAGGCCCATTTTAGACCCCAAAATTCCTCTAATGACTTTTTATGTGAATGGGATGTTGATAGATTTAAAAATGGGAGAAAAAATGGACAGGAAAACAATTTGGAAATGGAGTCAAATACTTAAGAAATCAAGGTTATTATAGAGAAAATGAGAAAGGGAATTTCCTTTGTATTCTGAGGAAAATCAATTGTCACAACCAATCAAATATCTTGAAAGGGTGATAAGAGGGAAATGGGAAGAATCCCAACGAAGCAAGAGTCACCTATATGTGGATAAATCTCTTGAACCACCTTTAGTAGAATAAACATCAGATCCTAATAACTGCAATGGAGCATAGGAGATAAATTCCAAAACATTTACCGAAAGCATATAACAAATGCAATGTCTGATACAAGGAGCGCTTAATGAAATGAATTCCTGATATGTAACTAGAGTGCATGAGAAGAAAAACACAAAAATGATTCATGAATAAACAAAAAAAATAGACTAAATGTAAAACACCATGATGAATCTTAGAAACACAAGAGAATGTTTCTCATTAACACTTCCAACAAAATTATAGAGATGAAAAACCAGGAGCAAAATTCTTTCTGAATGAAGGTTCCAATCCTTTCGTCATCAATTGAGGACATATTTATAGTGTTATAGCTCCCGAGACCAACCTCAAAACAGATCTTAATTCTGTTCCAAAATTTGGGTATCAAATTCCGATTCATCATTCAAACTCTAACAAACTCTTGACGTGGCACATTCGCTACTATTTTTTATCTACTACATGAAATGAAGGATCTCTCACATGCTAGATAGAAAACAACAATCTAGCATCTGAGAGGCACGATCTCTTACCTAAAAATGATGTTTTTAGAGAAACTCTAATTGTTTTATTTTCCTAGACATGACCTATATCACTATGTCATGTTCATATTCTAACTGTGCTTTGCATCTGCGTTGATCCTGTTCCCTCGTGCACGTTGCGTTGTGTGAAATCGATCCTGGTCACAGTATTCCTTTACATAAGAGATCATTTGTCTCATGATTCAGTCCTTTATGTGATTTTGAAATCCATAACCTTGTTAGCTTCCTTGCACCTTTCCCTCGTCAAATATACAAGGACCGTTGATTAGATCTATGTCAGATCTGCACTGCCCAAATCATGAGGTCTTAACGAATTTCGCAACAGTTCTTATAGTTAAACCTTGTGCTCCTTTTCTCAGTGAAGTAACTCTGAGCCACTGATATGCACCGCATCAGATCTTCTTTGTTGCGAGGTGTGGGGCCCGTAAGTATTTAACAGTGCTTTCTTTAGTTAAAATTTGTGTGCGTTCCCCTCGTGAAACCTATTTCCACCATAGATCATGCATACCATTAGATCTTGCTCATTCAAATGTGTGGGTCTTACTAACCTTTCGCAGTGCTCCATCTTGCTAATGGAAATGCATGTTGTCACCACAACACTTGTTTCCACCATAGATCGTGAGCACCTATGGAGCTAATCCCACCTATAAGACCCTTCAAAATTTAGCATTGGTGCGAACCAGGTGCTAAATTTACCCTTAAACCTTAGGGGGTGAAATCTAGGTAGACCTGAGATTACTATAATTTTCCTTGTCTTGGGAGTGGATTCTTCTTCATATTTCATTTCATACCCCTCTTCTTGGGTTGCAAGTTGTGGCTCTTCATCCTCTCCTCTTCCTCATCTTCAGAGAAAAAATCAATGCAGTCTGCCTTCCCCTTTGCACACTTATGTCCCGGAACCCAAGGTTGATTACATGTTAAGCATAGTTTCTTTCTTATAAGTTATTCTTTTCTTTTCCATCCCTTATTTTCTTTGGAAAAGGACTCATTTCCTCGTGGTTTCTTACCTTCCTTGAATTTGGAAGGAAAACTAGGATTACGGTGGTATTTTTTTCTTACAAACACATTCTACAAGTCTCTTGTCAAATTCATGGAATCCTTCAATGTAGCTGGCTTGTGGGATTTCACAAGCCCTATCAAATGTTCTTCCAATTATTTAGTGAATAGTAAAACCAACCCATCCATAGATACATCAGAAACCATTACTAAAATATTTTGGAATTCTAAGATATATGCTTTAGGAGTCCCGATTTTCTTCAATTGTGTTAGTTCTTTGAAAGGAACTTCGAGGACTTTCCTCTCAAATCTCTCTATTAATACATTGGAGAAACCATCATAAGATAAAATCTGATCATTTCCCAAGGTTTTAATACCATGGAATGTAACGTCCCCAACCCTATGACCGACGAAGAGGACGCTACCAAACCATCAAAAACCCTTGGGCAAATAGCCCCATGAACATGAACAAGAATATAATGCTGAAATAAAAAGGTAAAAACATAAAACATGCTAGGATGCATAATCCTTCATATACATAGTGGAAGCAAACATACATTCATTCAAGCATACCACATGTTCATCATTATGATTCATTAGACATTAGACAGTAAAGGGAAATGCAAAAGCAAAATGGTCAAGAATACTTACCTTAAAAAGAATTCGTCCTACAACTAGCTACATCACTACAACGTTCCACCCAACCATAGGCCAATGTGCTCATCAATCTCTCAGCAACACTGCCACCCATGAGCTGGGCATGATTCCCCAAGGAATAAGGGTCAAAGAAGGCTTGCCAAGGTTACACAAAACAACCAAGTCAACACAATTGTGTTTATCAGGCCATCACAGAGCTAGGAAAGGCTAAATGCTAAGCTGGTGATCTCAATGGAGAGCTAAGGATGCCTATACCAGAGCTAACCTAACTTGTAAGACATCGACACCCCTAACACCAGGAATTAGTCCTTTCTCTGCTTCACAGTCCCTCAGGCCCTGACTTCCCTTTCCAATACTCTTCAGGGGTTGTGGAGAAGAAAGCCAGTAGTTGAACTTCATCTGAGTGGCTCCCAAACAGTAGGTTTCTCAAGCATACCCAGCCTCTAATCCCACTCTAAACAGTCCAAAGACCAACCACTGCATACCCGCAGTAAAACAAGAAGTTCACAGCTTTGTGAAGAAGATAAAGACAACAGGGTGACAACCCCAAACGAAAAGGTGAACACAGCTCAAGTCAACAAGACAACTCAGATTTGTTCTTGGCCCTAGCATGGCCAAAAAAACTCAGCAACAACCCAAAAAGGTACTTGCATACACAACAACCCAAATCCAGGGAAAAAAAACAGCCCCAATCTCACAATGAAATGATGGCAACATTACACAGTCCGCAAATGGGAAAGAAGCCAAACTCCCAGCATGGACAGGGGAAACATAAATGCAGACCACAATCGGCAACATACATGGCCACAATTGTCAAGGAGACATACACCTACCACCGAAACTAGTATGGAACACACAGGCACACAACCCCAAGCATGAATGGATCCTGCACTCGAAAATCTTGAGTGACAACAACGATTTCTCCAGCTCCCTGCGTGAGGAAAAACAATGCAGAATTCCTGTGCATGGGAATGTGAGAGGATGAATATCTATGTGAGGATGGGAAAAACGATGGAGAATCTCCAAAATGGTGTGCGTGAGGTGTTAGTTTTTCATCATATAAGCTAGCATTATGATCTTAGGATCTTTTCACTGAGAGAATAACAAGCACAATAATAAAACATAAGCACATCACAAGAGACAAGAGACACAAAGAGTTTTCCTTGGGGAAACCATAAAGGAGAAAACCTTGCAACTTCCTTAGAGATAGAATCAGCACCAAAATAGTAAAAGCCCCAAAATAGTAAGATGATCTCCCGACAGCAGCAGTCTCTCTCTCTCATACTGATAGAGCTTCTCCTCTCTCACTCATGCACCCTCAATGAGTGAGTTTGTTTGTTGCAAGTGATAAATAGAGAGGCTCTCATGCTCTATTTATATTCTTTCGTTCACTTAAAGTGTACTCCAACATGTCGGCCTCACTTAACAATTACTTACTAGAGCCAACATCTCTAGGAGTGTCTAATAACCCTAGTGCCCCACCACTTGCAGGGACTTTGCTTCCTCCGACCAATAGGAGGGTAACATAATGGTGGGGACTATTGCCATGAATTACAATGACTCACCTAGGGTCGACTTCACTAGGATATTCTAATAATCCAAGGGCCCCACAACTGTGGGGACTTTAACCCTTTACCAATAGGAGGGTTACCCATAATGACTTGACATGACTTTCACATTATAGAAACTTCCCGATCGAAACATCGGGGCATGACATGACTCAAATACATCCTGGAATAAACATCGGGTTACAATACATAAGAAATATGGATGAATACATTCTAAAGTTACAAATACATCAACACTCCCTCTTAACTAGGAAGGCATTCTCTTGACACAATTTATTAGCACAAGTCTTCTTCTCTGTATCATCTGGGTCATCATAAGGTCTTCGTCATCTTCAAAGTCATCTTCATCTTCAAGTCATCTTTATCTGTAAGTCATCTTCATCTATATTTGGATCATCACTCAAACTAGATCATCATCACTGAATCTAGATCATCACTCGATCTGGATCATCATCACTGGATCTAGATCATCACTCGATCAGTTTCATCATCACTAGATCTGGATCATCCCTGGTGCTATCTCATGATTCTTCTCGTCACAAGAAGTTCTATAGAGCCAGCCCTTTTTCATGCTGGTTGTAGGCCTAGCCTCCATGTAGGTCTTCGCCCAACATTTATATCTGACCTACTCATCAGAAAGGCACGCCCAGCACTCCCATCTGATCATGTAGTAAACTACAATCACATTAGAAAGGCCCAGCACTCACATTCACCAGCATGATAGGACATCACTATCATCTCTGAAAAGGCTTCAGCACTTACATCTGACCTACTCATCAGAAAGGCACATCCATCCAGGTAGGAACACATCCTACCACAGTGATGAATGACTCTCACCTAGACCGGAACACATCCTACCACAATGATGAAATATTTGCACACATTCACCCAGGACGAAACACATCCTACCACAATGATGAACGACTCTCACCCAGGCCGGAACACATCCTACTACAATGATGAAATATTTCCACACATTCACCCAGGATGGAACACATCCTACCACAATGATGAACGACTCTCACCCAGGATGGAACACATCCTACCACAATGATGAAAGATTTCCGCACTTACATTCACCCAGGCCGGAACACATCCTACCACAATGATGAAAGGGCCTACACTTAGATCCACCTAGGCGGGAACACATCCTGCTCACAATGATGGAAAAGCTTGCACTCACATCTGATCTTGTAGGAACCAATCCTACAGTCATATCAGAATGGCCCCCATTCCTCCTCGACTGAGCTACCTGGTAATTGACCAGGTGCCTCCATTCTCCTAGAGAATGGCAGTTGCCCTTACATCTGACCTGCTCGTTGGAATGGCCAACACTCACATCTGACATGGAAGGAACTTAATCCTTTAGCCATGACAGAATGGTTCAGCTCTTACATCTGATCAAGTGGGAACACATACTTCTATCATACCAGAATGGATACTCAGTCCTAGACTGAGTGTTCCTGGTACCTCACTAGGCAGCTCCATTCAAAGAATGGCAATTTCCCTTACATCTGTCCTACTCGACAGAATAGCCAGCACTCATATCTGACATGGAAGGAAGCAATCCTCTCACCATGACAGAATGGCTCAGCCCTTATATCTGACCTACTCGTCAGAATGGCTATGGATCTCAGCACTCATATCTGACATGGAAGGAACCAATCCTCTCACCATGACAGAATGGCTCAGCCCTTACATATGACCATGGAAGGAACCAATCCTCTCACCATGCCAGGATGGCTATGGGACTCATCACTTTCCCTTGGAGGAAACCTCGATCTGGAGAACACCAAGCTTCTCCGTGAAGTACTTGAACTTCAGCCTAGCCAATGGCTTCATCAATACATCGGCTATCTGTTCCTCCATCGCAACATGTTGGAGCTTCACTGCTCCTCTCTGCACCATATACCTGATATAGTGATACTTGATCTCAATATGCTTCGACTTGTCATGGAACATTGGATTCTCTGACAACTTCACACAACTCTGGTCGTCACAATGTATACAAGTAGCATCCAACTGGAGATCAAATATATCAGATAGTAGCTTCCGCAGCCATACTGCCTCACAACTAGCTGAACAAGCTGCGACATACTTTGCTTCAGTTGTACTCAGTGCCACACAGGATTGCTTCTTGCTAAACCAAGAGATCACACCTGATCCCATACTGAAGCATCATTTTGAATTACTTCCTGTCGATGGCACTGCCTGCCCAATCTGAATCAACATAACCCTCTAGGTTAATCTTTTGATTCGCATTGTACTTGAGCCCATAATCAACTGTACCCTTCAGGTACCTTAGAATATGCTTTGTAGTAGTCAAGTGAACACTTCTCAGATCTGTCAAGTACTGGCTCAAGGTGTTCACAGCAAAGCAAATGTCTGGTCTCGTGTTCGTCAGGTACATCAATGACCTAATCATCTGATGATACATCATAGCATCAACCGAATCTGATGAAGCATCACTCAATAGCTTTAGGTTCAATGCCATAGGTGTGGATATAGCTTTGCATTCCATCATCCCAAACCTCTTCAGGATATCTACTACATACTTCCCTTGTCCAAGGAATATTCCATCTGTACTCTGCCACACCTCCATACCTAGAAAGTAATGCATCATCCCCAAGTCCTTCATTTTGAAATCAACAGCAAGCTTTCTCTTTGTATCAGCAATCAACCCATCTGTACTTGTCACAAATAGATCATCTACATACAGTAGAAGCATCACTGGGTTGCCATATTCAACCTTGTAGTAAAGGTTGGGATCTGCTTTACTCTTAGTAAAGCCTAAAGTCATAAGTAATCTATCCATCCTGTCATACCATGTCAAACCTTAGGATCTTCTACAGTCACTCCCTCTGAAGCGGAGCATCATACTCCCTCTGTCTTCTATACTCTATGCACTGAAACATTCTGTACTAGAGTGACAAGTAGTATCCATCTAGGATCATTGGATACCAATATCCTCTATCTTGAACTTTTTCAAAAGTTCTTCTCACATCCATCTGTGAGCTTGTCATCCTTTATCAACCTTGTAGCAAAGGTTAAGATATTCATCAAGCTCATCATGTATGTGTTATCCCATGGGTGTCTTCTGAACTCGTACAAGGCCTTCTTTAATTTGCACACATGATCATGTCATGTGAGTTCACTTCTAGTAGCTGTAAATGTTTCTTCGTAGTCTATGCCTCCTTTTTGTAAGAATCCTCGTGCTACGAATCTTGCTTTGTATCCCACGATGTTTCCATCTACTGCACTATGAACTTCTCTTCAGGTCTCAATACTACGCCCTGACATCATTCTTCTTGAACTGGTCTTCCCTTTCTTCTTGGTGGCTAGAAGGTTCTGCATCAATGATGTCACCACACACATCATATTATTCTTCATTTTGAAATGTCGTCACTTGCTCTTCGGAACAAGTCTTCATTCTTCTTTTCTTGTAGGCGATTATGAATGCGGTCTTTACTACAAGTCAAATGCATTTGTATGGGTAGAAACATTTCATAAGGAATATTTATACTGGCAAGTTCTTATGCATAAATATATGATCATGCAACTACTTTAGCCAATACAACATTCATCCATATCTCACTGAAACTTTCTAGATGCCTTCCATCTCTACCAAGACAACATTGAGATTATGCACTAATCCAATATGTCAGCAAAGAGGTTTCATTCTAGATAAGTAGCAATGGAGAGTTGTATAGCACCATGAGCTACTTACCCATCACATGCATATTAGTAGTATACTGTCATTAATACAAACATCCTATCATGCATAATACATCAACTGAATATAAACAAATGCATAACAAAACAATATCATGAAATGACAATTGAATACTTATCTTTATTTGTTTCATGGGTAGACTCCTTGAGCCTTCAAATTCATCGTCTTCTTCATACATGATAGCATCGTTTCTTATCCAAATGGTAAGGTGGATAAGAAGTTCTTCAAGAGTTGAGATCTTCATATTCCCCATCGATTGAGGGATCTTCTTTGGATGGTGAGAGCTTGATCTTCAATTGCTCCCATCTTATCTTCTCTTCTTATGGGTAGAGCTTCTTCTTCTTCTCGAAGTCTGCTGAAAGTAATCACTTCCTTCTATCACACATTCCTTGCATTAATGAATCCCATGATCCTTGGAGGCTATTCAAGGTGGCCATCACCTCTTCTGCATTCTTCACTTGTTCTTTTACCGCTTCAAGTTGTTCTTGATTTGAGAAACTGTTATGACTGCATGGTCTCTGGTTCTTCACATTCTTCAACTAGTTTCTTAAGGTCATATTCTGATTTATGTTCTTCCCTTGAAATATCTTGGCCAAGGAATCAAACATCTTGGGTTTCTTTAGGGAATACACTTGAAGTACAAGTTGATTCGTGACTGAATCAGCAATGATCTTCTTGGCCTTGACCAAGTTCTTCTTGTGTAAGACTTCTAGCCTCATCTCCCTCTAGAACTGGAACCTTTCTACTCATTTAGGTGTCCAATTCATTTTCTTTAGAGAGATCATATACTTCCATGCTTGGAATTTGTCAACTTAAACAATCTTATCATCAAGCTGATGTGATAGATCACTTTGAAATGAGAACCTCAAATGAAAATAGCAAAGGATTATATCTTACCGATTTGAGGTGTCCGTCTTGGTTCCGTAGTTGGTTGATCTAGGGTTTGTCACAGAAACTGTAATTTTAAAAACTTGGAATATTCTAGATCTTATTGGATATACAGATAGATCTCTTCAAATGGAGCTGTCCAATGTACTCCTTTTCTGAAAACAGTGGAGGGAAGCTCCCAGAACAGGAAGCCCTAGATTTTCAATTTCTTCTGCAGAAATGCCTATTACTGTTTCTGTGATATATCCAAACTTACTGATCCTCTGTGTCTGAAATTTTGAAATGAGGTAACCTCGCTTGTCCCTGATCTACCACCACAAGTTTCATCAGAATTTGTTTCACCATTTTGGATTTATAATCCTTTTCCCAAGCTTACCTGTTACAGGACTGTTCATAATAGCGAAGTTGTACAACATGCCACATGTCACTGGTTGATATTCTGAGTTTGATATTCGGACCACTAAGATTAAAGTCTATGAACTTTCTAGAACATCTTCAGGAATTTAATTTGGACTTTGGTAGCCCAAGATATTGCAGATATTCCCAGATGTCCTGTTTAGGGATTAATTATGGAAGAGGCTAGAACCCTAACTTGGAGAGATTATAGCTCCTGGAATACAGTGAATATGAGGCAGATGTTTGAACACAGGCTTCATCAGGATTTTATATTTATACCCTGAAATTTTCAGCTCCTGAAACCTATTCAATCTAGGGATATAGCGACTATACCAAAAATTAGCAGTTTTAGTATTTAGGGTTTCTCTAGCTCAGGGTCAAACTAGGGTTTGACTTTTTTGGAGTTTCACCCAACCAAATTTCTTGATCTAGGTCTCTAAACTTCGGTTTTGATGAGGATAAAAATAATATGCTGGTATCACTCAAAAATTCATCTTCTGTAGAAAGCCCTAAATTCCACATCGAAAGCTGAAAATGCTCGGAATTGAATTCTGCTTCAACAGAAGGATGCGCCCTTCAATGGAGAGTCAGCCTAGCATACTTTTGCTGATAGATTGTGGAGAGAGACCCAAAAAGTAAGGAGACCTAGCTTTTGTAGCTGCATAATGTCTTCTTCTTAGGTTATCTCTGATACCATGTTAGTTTTTCATCATATAAGCTAGCATTATGATCTTAGGATCTTTTCACTAAGAGAATAACAAGCACAAGAATAAAACATAAGCACATCACAAGAGACAAGAGACACAAAGAGTTTTCCTCAAGGAAACCATAAAGGAGAAAACCCTGCAACTTCCTCAGATATAGAATCAGCACCAAAATAGTAAAAGCCCCAAAACAGTAAGATGATCTCCCGACAGCAGCATTCTCTCTCTCTCATACTGAGAGAGCTTCTCCTCTCTCACTCATGTGCCCTCAATGCGTGAGAGTGTTTGTTGCAAGTGATAAATAGAGAGGCTGTCACTCTCTATTTATATTCTTATATTCACTTAAAGTGTACTCCAACATGTCAGCCTCACTTAACAATTACTTACTAGAGTCGACATCTCTAGGAGTGTCTAATAACCCTAGTGCCCCACCACTTGTGGGGACTTTGCCTCCTCCGACCAATAGGAGGGTAACATAATGGTGGGGACTATTTCCCCAACTTACAATGACTCACCTAGGGTCAAATTCACTAGGATAGTCTAATAACCCAAGGGCCCCACAACTGTGAGGACTTTAACCCTTTACCAATAGGAGGGTTACCCATAATGACTTGACATGACTTTCACATTATAGAAACTTCCTGATTGGAATATCAAGGCATGACATGACTCAAATACATCCCAGAATAAACATCAGGTTATAATACATAAGAAATATGGATGAATACATTCCGAAGCTACAAATACATCAACATGAGGAAGCAAACCCCCCCTGCATGAGAATGAGCGAGACCAAAACCATGAGTGCAAGAGTGGGAAAAAGTGGAGTGAGTGGGAATAATGGAATGTCGCTTCTCTTCCCCTAGCATCATGAAGAGGAAGAGTCTGTTGGTGGAGTGGGCACATGGGAAGGGACTCACAGTCCTACAACACCCACCACTACTCAGCAATAACTGCTCCCAACTAATAGACAACAGATGTTTAAATGAGTGGCCGGCACATGGAAAACTCCCAATGACCCCCACAGGTTGGACAACCCCCCCTTAACCTTCTGAATCATTCCCTTTTCATTTAACAATGCACAGTCGTAGCTTTCTGTAGGTTTATTTTAATTGATGTGTATATTTACATGATGCCCAAAACTATAATGTGTCAGATAGCACGATATAACATCAACAACGATCCCCATTTCTAAAACATACGCAACCAAATCGATGGTGGGGCTTTTTCCTTTAGCTCCACACCACGATTAATTACAAAATATACATCATGTACCTTTTAATGCAAACGGGGTCAAAACCAGGGTATTACATGGAACCACCAATTAGTAGATTCCCTTTCAATATGTAAAATTTCCATTTTCAATGCATATTCTTCAACCACAGGATTTAATTGAAAATACACACTTAATTTTTGTAACCAAGCACTAGCATAAATTTGGGAAGAACAAACAAAGGAAGGAATAGATACTTTTCCCATGTGATACTTTCATTCCTGATTAAGAGGAGGTTCCATATTCCCACTTCCTCCTTGCTTCAAATGAAGAGAGGCCCTGGTGAATTGATTGAAAGGTAGAACCTTCCTACATTCATCACTTAGTTGTTGTCAGCCATTAGTTGATTCCCTCACATCATAACTAGTGTAAGGTCCTTCTTTGGACTCTAAAAACTTAGGTATTACAGGTTTGGTTTGATTTTGGGATTAATGGGATCAATTATGAGGTCCAATCTTTGAAAAAATGACTTCCCCATTGGTCTTGTTCTCATCATCAGGTGAGCTACTACTACTACTGGGTGTTGAATCTCCCCCAAGTTGGATAACCAACAATTCTAGAACTTGCATAAAATATTTGCTCATACCTTTCAGAGATGGATTAATGAATTTTTTCAGGTCCTTATTATCCCCCTTATCATCCATATCTCACAATCCTATTTTTTACTTAATCTCTTTGTAAAAAGAACTAACTTCTCCACTTCCTTCTTATTAATCTGTTACAATAATATAGGGGCTAAAACACAGTCTCATAAGAGATTTCAGACAATTAAGCATGAAAATGACATAATGGTGCTGCAACTGGAGTAGCATCTCTGTATAGTCAGTGAAGGATAAATAATACAAAATACAATGATCATGCAAGGTGCATGAATGCCAAGACAATTCGAATTCCCAAGGAGGTCATTCTAATTGAATGAATGGGGGTAGCTTAACTGACTGTAAGCCACAGTAAACACACCTATTTAACAAGCCGATCAAGTCCAGATTGACTCAACTGAGTCCTAACTAAAGTCAAAGTACAATGGATGACTAAGTCTAATTGAAATTAGCTCAGACACATGTGACTACATGCCAACCAACAAGTGGTATCACATCATTAACTCCAATGAACCTCGATGAGGTTAACTGAAGTAAAACTGGTCATGATAGGTGGTTGGAGGCACCCCAATTGACTCCATTTCATAAATATTAATACAAATAATCAATATAATGAATGGATGTGCCTTCACAACTTATATTAACTTATTGTAATAATATGTTAGCAATTAGGTGCATTTGTGACACTCAGATCACCCCCGGAATGCTCCCTGTTTGAAGGAGGAAGCCTAGTTAGCCTCCCTGAATGAATGAGAAGGATTAATTGGCCTCCTTGACTAAAGGTAAGCATGTGTGTGATAATTTGATGTCATAGTGTGGTCATCTTATTCTGATTAAGTCAATTAAACTTACGATAGTGGTTTAACAAGGCCAAATTGACCAAATTAAGTGTGCCTGTTGGGTAAATGTCTCAAACACCCACCCTTAAGCTATACTTAGGAGAAGTGAAAATAAAGTGCATGAAAATATAGGACCCTGGAAACAAAGGACATAGGTCACCTAGTACAATAATGTAACTCACACAATGCTCAAAAATAAATCTAAGTGAGGAAAAGAGGGACAAGATCAAAGAATTCCATGAGCTGAGACTAGGACAACAGACCATGGAAGAGTATGCAAATAAGTTCTTGGAATTGTTAAGATATGGTAGGTACATCAAGGATGAAAAAGTGAAAATTCAGAATTTATTGAGTGGATTGCCTCAGTCTTACAAAGAAAAAATTGAGTTTTATGAACCTAGAACTCTTGAAGAAGCAATAAGGAAGGCTAAGTACTAATATGAGGAAAGCAAAGGGAAACCTGATTACCATAAGACATGGAAGGACACGAATAATGAGAAGTTTGAAAAAAGAAAGAAAGGGTTCAAACCTTCTAGTTTTAGGAATCAATAGAAGCAACCATCACAAGCTGAGAAGAAGCAAGCCAAATTAATTGGAGAGAAACCAAGAGATCCACAATAGAAGAGAGAACCACTCCAATGTTGGAGATTTGGAGGACCGCACATGCGCAGGAATTTCCCACTCGAGAATGAGAGTGAAAGGCCAGCTTACAACATTCAATAAGCATAGACAGTGGGTCAAGTAGCAAGAGCCATCCCTAGGATTTATGCAGCACTGGAGGATCACCAGGCAGACCACCAGTCTACTGTGGTTGAAGTTGCAAGTAAGATTTTTGCTCAACCTATTTCTATCTTTATTAACCTCGGTTATACTCATAGTTACATTACTCCTATATTAGTGAAGATTTGTGCCTGTAAGAGAGTAAAGCATAACAAATCTTGGTTAGTTCAGTTAGCCACTGGAACTATGAGAAAGGTGAGTGAAGTGATAGAGAAATGTCCATTGAGTATAAATGGATTGGTCACTTGTGTAGATCTCAATGTTCTACCACCGGGTTCCTATGATGTCCTCATTAGAATGGATTGGTTAGAAGCTCACAAAGTAAAGCTTGACTGTTATAATAAGGATTTTGAGTGCTTGGATGAAGAAGGCAACTCAAGGATTGTAAAAGGCATTCCAAAGGTGATTTCTGTGAGGCAGGTCTCAGTAATACAGTTGAAGAAGTTATGTAGGAAAGGTTTCTAGTTGTATGTAGCTCATATCTTGGAGGCAATAAAGGGTGAAACTCCTAGGTTGGAGGACTTTCATTTGTTGCAGGAATTTAGGGATGTGTTTCCTGATCAGATTCCAGGGCTTCCTCCGAAGAGAGACATTGATTTAACAATTCAACTTGTGCGAGGAGCAGCATCAGTGTCCAAGACACCCTACAGAATGAGCACACCAAAAATGTTAGAGTTGAAGATACAGCTGCAAGAATTGATGGAGAAGAAGTATATCAGACCCAGTGTGTCTTCGTGGGGAGCACCAGTTCTGTTTGTAAAGAATAAAGATGGTACACTCCAGTTGTGTATTGATTACAGACAGTTGAACAAAGTCACAATGAAGAATAAATACCCTTTTCCTAGGATTGATGACCTCTTTGATCAAATGAGAGGATCGAAGGTATTTTCCAAGATTGACTTGAGGCCTAGATACCATAAGGTAATAATCAAGGATGAAGACATTCATAAGACAGCCTTCAGAACAAGGTATGGACATTATGAGTTTGTAGTGGTACCATTTGGCCTCACAAATGCACCACCTGCATTTATGTGCCTTATGAACAATGTCTTTAGTAGGTATTTAAACAAATTTGTTCTTGCTTTCCTTGATGAAATTCTTGTTTATTCCAAGAATGAGAAAGAGGATGAAGAGCATTTGAGATTGACATTGCAATTGCTTAGGTAGCATCAACTGTATGCAAAACTGAGCAAGTGTGATTTCTATAGAGATAGAATTCAATTCTTGGGTCACATTATCTCTGAGGAGGGTATATCTGTGGACCCTGAAAATATTGAAGCCATTGTGAATTGGCCTACTCCAAGAAGCATGACAGATGTGAGATATTTTATGGGACTTGCAGGATATTACAAGAGATTCATTGAGGGATTCTCCAAAGTTGCACATGCCATCACTTCTTTGCAAAAGAAGGGGATAAAGTTTGAATGGACCTCGAGGTGTGAAGAAAGCTTCCAGCAGTTGAAGAATCTTCTCACCAATGCACCCGTATTGAAGGTTTCAGACCCAGAGAAATATTTTGTGGTATGTACTGATGCATGCGGACAAGGGCTTGGATGGGTCCTTATGCAAGAAAACCACGTGATATGTTACGAGTCAAGAAAGCTGAAGGAGCATGAGAAGAACTATGCCACTCATGATCTAGAACTTGCAGCTATAGTACATGCTCTCAATATGTGGAGGCATTACTTGATGGGAAGAAGATTTGAGTTAAGGATAGACCATTGTGGTCTGAAGTATTTGTTTGATCATCCTACTCTCAATGCTAGGAAAGCGAGATGCCTGGAGTTTTTATGTGAGTTTGATTTTGAAATCAAGCACATAAAAGGAAAAGAGAATAAGGTGTCTGATGCACTCAGTCAGAAGATGCAGCAAATGCATGTGGCATCTCTTACTATTTTCCAATAAGATTTAAGGTAGTAGATTATTAGTCATACTACTGGGGATGAATTATATGATCAAGTAAAGGAAAAATTGCAGCAGAAAAGTCTTGAGAAGAGGTATGAGGGATATAAATTGGAAGAAGATGGAATTATTACTTATAAAGGCATAATTTATATTCCAAATGTAGCAGATATAAGGAGAGTTTTTATGGATGAAATCCATCAAGATCCATATTCTGGTCACCCAGGATATCAGAAGACAATTGCTATAGCTAGAAAGCAGTACTTTTGGATAGGAATGAAAAAGGACATGGCTGAATACATTTCAAGGTGCATGAAATGTTAGCAGGTAAATGTTGAGCATCAAAACCATGCAGGTTTGTTGCATCCTTTTCCAGTTGTTGCCGCCTTTCACACACCTGGGTCACGTGGCATAAATCTTCAAGCCACTCGGTGTGTCCTTGGGGGAAAGTATCGAGGCAAGGCTGTCACCTTGTTCTTGACTCCTCTGTTTAGGCTCAACTCCTAACAAAGCCAAGGGGGGTAGACCCTATTATGTTACTAAGGACAATTTACTTAGTAAGGTGTTGTTAAAATGAATGAGTTACTAGGAGTTCGATATTTAACTATAAACAATCAAATATGGCAAGATACAAAGATGAACACACGAAAGCACAATGTTGAGACACAATATATATATAAAGCAAGAAAATAACCAATGCCTTGAATGGAGTCAAAAAATAAGATCAATGTACTTGCATGTGCTTGGAGTGAATGTTTTGCGATTTCCTCTTGGTACGTTTTAAGTTAAATTTGAGGTGTGAATTGATTACAATTAGGCGAAGAGGGGACTCCAGATATACTCGAGAGTACTTGGAGTATGTCCAAAACTAAACCTTCACGGCTACCCATAAGGAATATGTGGGCTGAATGGAGTCTCTGGGATATTGTTCATAACGCACCCATTATGGTGTGATAGAGATCGGCGCCCCAAGGTCACTTTTCAGAAGTTCCCGCTTCCTTTGGGTATTTTGCCACCGTGATGGTTTGATCTAGGTGTTGGATTTTCACCTATTGGTTTGTTAATTTGGGAGAGTGAGTCCTAATTATACTAGTCACTCAAGTGATTTTGATACAGCTTGAATGATCAGATGAACCGCAGCCAAGTGTAGAGCATACACACCGGAGTCTTGTCAATTTTAGTAAATTTTACAATGGATGTTCTTGTTTCAAAGAAAACCCTCCAGGAACCTCTTTCGATCCAAGTGGATATCAATCGGGGAATCAAGGAGGGTTTAATTTTATAATAGCTGAAAAATAAATGATAGCAAAATAAACAGATACACAATTCTAGTTTCCTAATTAGTCCTACCACGAATCTCTTTCCCCTTTCAGGTCAATCAGGAAGTCGTGGGGTAAGTATTACGATTACTTTACAATGTAAAATATGGAATATGAAATTAATAATGAAATAAATTATACTACCCTACAGATTATATCAATACTATTTTGAAAAGAAATGAGCAAAAAACAACAAAAAGGACACCGACGCAAATCCCCCTAGGGGGGATGGGGAATGGGCTCGAAAGAGCCTATTCAATTTTTTTTTATTAACAGTGGTTACAATATCAGAGAACTGATATAATTCCTCTTTATCCTTATATGTAATGAAATCAAGAGATTACAAAGTGCGAAAATTAAAGGTTTTAGTCAAATGGGAGACCCCTGGGGGGATTTGAACGATCCTGAGGCCACCTCCGAACAGAAGCTTCCTTTATTTTATGTAAAAACTGATAAAAATCAGCAATAATATCAGTATTAAATATTCCCAAAAGCACTCTGAAATTACCTTTGGGTCAGCTCACTTTTAACCAAAAAGGTAAGCTGAAAACTAGTTAAAAAGGGAAAACAGGAACCAAGGAAGGCAGGATTTCCTTGGGATCTTGGCTTGCCTTTTGGGCAGACAATAAGATGTGCACTTTTATTTCAGAGTATTAAATTTTAACATACAGAAAACAGAAATCAAATGCATGCAAGCTACAAATTTTCTTTAAAAATTACATGCAAAAAATGATGATTTCCCTAAAGCTAGATCTAGAAAGATTATGAAACTTGTTAAGAGAAAGATCTAGAATATGAGCTTCGAGAGGATAGATATATGTTGAAATTACTTTTAATATGATATATATAAACAAAATCAAAGCTATGAAAAAGTAACCGGGTGAATAGTTGATCTCGAGGGAGGAAGAGGAGGAGAGAAATGCTGGTTTCCTTGAGGATCCATAGTGGAGCTTTCAAGTGGAATGTCGAGGGACTATTTCCTTTGGAAGGTTTTGGAGAGAGTGAAGAAAAAAACTAGATCAACATCCTATCCAATGTAGGAACCTGCAGCTTAGCTGAAATCAAGAAACTTGCCAAAAAACTTGTGAGATTCGATTAGTACATACACAGAGATTCAAAATAACATGCATATAAGCTTATAGGACATGTTGAATCTAGATATCTAAACATGCATCAAAGGAAAGAGATGGCCAATAAACTTATTGAAAAGCACCTTTCCTACCAAGATTATTGTAAGCTTATTATCAATCTTAACAATGGATCTACAAGCAATTAGCAAATCATGAACACAGATACAGGTTACCTCAGTAAAACAATGGCAATGATCATCCACACATACAATGGCACAACACTATATTGCCTCCAAAGCTTCTCTTTATTTAAAATGAACAATACAACAGTACAATAGCAGTAGCACCTCAATCCCAGTTCTAACTAGCTTGGAAGAGGAGGTTGTGCCTGGATATATACAAAATACAGGACATCCAGCCCAGGGGGGGCATAATTCCTCATGAAATTAGATCAAATCAGCTGATGGAGAGTCCATCAATGCAGAACTGAAGTTGAACTGAGCCTACTTGTCAATCGGGGGCTTGATTGAGTTGACACATCAACCCATACACCGACACATCAGTCCACAGAGCATCCAGGAGAGTCCACACGTGTGGAGGAGAGAGAGAGGGTGCAATTCCCCATGAAGACAATTGAAGATCAACTCTAGATCTGATTTGATCACCTCCTTCGGTAAAGGATTTGTCAGATCCAGTCAATCTGCTTCAGATCTGACTGATTTTAATCAAATCGGTTGAGAATCCAATGATTTATGATTTTGGATTTGCTCCATTATTCATCAATTTATTAATTAAAATAATCAATAATTGATTTTTGGGGCTTTCTGACCCGAGTGATGGAAAATCACTCAAAACTTAGGAAATAGTGGGTCCATGGGTTTACATGGTTCTCTTAGCTTGAAAATGAGCACCTACATGACTGAAACTGATTATTTGGCCCACTTTTATTACAAAATCAATTTTTCCAATTAAACTATTAAAAAATAGCCTAAGTTTTCGAAAAATTAAATTTTTAATAAAAAACACTGAAAAAACCAAAAAATTGAAAAATTGAAAAACACCTAGGGGGACTTATACATGTTCATATGACTCGACCATGATGTCTAGCATGCTTATACATTGACACATAGACTCTAATAACCTCAATAGGCCTAAATGCCAAGCCGAGCACCCCAACTTTGGAGGTATGGAGTGAAAAACTCAGAAATTATCAGTCGTTTATTCAACAACCAATAATAACTAAGGGAAAAAACACCCTGGGCTGATCGGATTGACAAATAAAGTCTAAGAGACCGAGTCTTTTATAGACACTATCATGCTAGAACATTTATTACAACTCCCCCATGGGGTATGAACATGTGATATAGTACAATAAGCACTTCCCAGAAGTACTTCCACAGGTCTTCTAAAGTCCGGACAAGTTAACCCTGTCCGGTTCACCAAGATCACTTGATAAAAAACCACTAAGTATAACTTAGGTGGTAACACCAGTTCCAGAATGGAAATGGGAAGTTATTTCCATGGATTTTATTACAGGATTACCGATGACTTAGGGACAACATGATTCCATCATGGTTGTGGTGGACAAGTTGACAAAGGCAACCCATTTTATACCGGTTAAGTCCATGCATAAGACAAATGAAATTGAAAATATCTTCATGAAGGATATTTTCAAATTGCATGGATTGCCTAGGGAAATAGTCTTTGACAGAGATGTCAAGTTCACTTCCAATTTTTGGAAGGGGTTGTTTGCAGATTTGGGTACAAAGCTGAACTTCAGCACCACTTACCATCCTCAGACCGATGGGTAGACAGAGAGAGTAAATCAAGTGCTGGAAGACATGCTTTGCATATATGTGATGGACAAACCTACAAAGTGGGAAGATTATTCACACTTGGTAGAGTTTTCTTATAATAATGGACAGTAAGCATCCTTGGGGACGAGTCCGTATGAAGCTTTGTATGGAAAAAGGTGTAGGACACCAGTGACTTGGGATAATCTAGTGAACAAGGTTGTGCTTGGTCCATAATTGCTCAAGGAGATAGAGCAAGAGGTTGTAAAGATCAGGTAGAATCTGAAAGCAGCCCAACACAGGAAGAAAAGATATGCTGATAAGCATAGGGTAAACAGAGATTTAAGTGTTGGGGATCATGTTTACCTCAGAGTGAGGGAAAAGAAGAGTTCTTTGAAGCTGAGAAATTGTGCCAAGTTTTCCCCTAGATATTGTGGGTTGTTTGAAGTGCTTGAAAGAATAGGGTCAGTTTCATATAGACTTGGATTTCCTGCTAGCACTAGGGCTCATAATGTTTCTCATGTTTCTTTGCTTAAGAAATATATACATGAACCTAACCACATGATAAATTGGGATGTGATTCAGGTGGAACCCAAGGGAGAGTTCCGAATTGAGCCAATGTGCATCCTTGACAGGAAGTTCACCATGCTCTGGAATCAAGCCATAGGACATGTAAAGGTGCAATAGGAACACTACGATCCTGAAGAGGCTACATGGGAGTTGAAATATGCCATGTGATTGGCACATCCATTTTTGTTCAAGTCTATGGAATACTGAGGCAATGCTAGTGTAGCATTTTTTTCAAATTTTGTAAGCACTGAGGATAGTGCTATCAAAGGGGGAGGGGAATGTAACACCCCATTTTTGATCCCGTTGCATTAATGTATATGATGTAAATATTATATCAAATCATGAGAATGAGCTCAAGGCCAAGGTCCTGTCATTGATTGATGCTTGGTATATAGGCGATCATGGTTGATTCCTATGGTTTCTGTGCTAAGTTGAGCATGCTTGTAAACATCATGTAAATGTGCAATATAATGAAAACCCACAACCCATCTATGTCAATGCAACGAATAATGAGATGAGGGGCATGATTTTCCCAAGGATAAAGGGGTGGAAATGTTAATCTTGAACCTATTTGGGGAGAATCCATGTGTCATGGGGAGAACCCATCAGAACTGTCAACTACCCTCTTTCTTGTGTTTTCTTCTAAAAACCATCTATTCTACCAGAAGGTGGTTGAGGTAGTTATTGCTTGGAAGGTAAGGGTATGGGAAATTTTGAATGTAGCAGAGCAACTAGTTTGGAGTGTCGTGTTTTGCTTGCAGGGACAAGAAAACACTAGAACCGTATGTCAGTTTGACCCCTACGTTCGCGCCAAGTTTCCTACTCTCACATTTTTGAGAGCTGCGGGGTGTTTTGTCTCATCATCATTTTTTTTCATTCGATCATTGATTCATCACTTTCACTCCCCAGTCATCGTGTAGAAGTGGAAGAATAGCAGAGCCTTTCATCTGTGTATGTATCCTTTGCGTTCTTCTATTGTGTTTCTCTGGACATTGTGGTATTTGTTGTGTTTCAGCATTACCCTAGACTGTAGCAAGGATTTCTCCCTGCTACAGGGGCATGAATGGCTCCCTTATGCCTATAGGGCACAAGGGTAGGTTTCCTGCAAATGGTAAATGCAGAAAAATGAAACGGAAATAACATAAGCAGAACAGTAAACTAAGCTAAGGTAATCTAAACAAGAAGAAAAAGCAAATAGCAAGAACAGTAAACTAAATCTAATGGCAGAAAGAAGAAAATGAAGCTATGGTGAACCCCTCTATAGAAAATGGGTTAGGGTTCTGCCTCCTTAAAACCTGCAAATAAACCTAAGCTACAATGGAAAACCTACAACTAGGAAACAAATTTAGAAAGAAAATAACATTAAACTAAGAAACAAAAATAAACCATCGGGTATACCTTCTCTTGAGTGGAAATGGGCCACCATACCCTAGCTCATGGGAGCACCTCTCTTGGTTGGGGAGCAGTGGCTCAATAGGAATGGAGATGGAGGAGAGGGAGTGTGGGTGGTTTGAGAGGCAAAGGTCTCAAATCATCCACGGGCAGTGTAACAATAGGCAATGGGAGAAGTGTTCTGAGAGTGACCCCCCACCCTCCTTTTATAGCTTTTCCAAGGGGTTTTAGGGTTTTAAGACCTTGGTCAGGGCTTTAGCCCCTTTTTCCCTAACTTTAGCCCCTTTTAGGGTTTTATCCCCCTTTTTAGGGATTTATCTCTTAGGGGGCTATTTTGTGCTCTTTTTTGGGTTGTTAGCCCTTCTCTTCATCCTTGGGCTCCTTTGGAGGTGTGGGGGTCTAATGGAAGGTCTGATGGAGTGATATGGGGGTTGTGAGATGGTGTCCTTGGGTGGTGTAGCCCATGGAGAGCTATGTGGGGGATTTTTGGGTTAACAGATTGCCCCTTGATGTGTGAGCGCAAGAGCTCAACGTATGGCTGATGGACATCATAGGATTTACTGTGTAGAGGTGGTGCTTCTGGGGCTGGGGCATGGTGGATTCTAGTTTTTGTATTAATTTGGTTCCCACCAACGGGTGAGATACAATAAATGTGTGACATGTATATGGACGAGGTGGGAATCCCCATGCTCGTGACAATTTCAAAAGAATAATTTGATCTATGCTTAAAAATAAAAGAGGAGATCATATACAACTGATGTTACAATAATGGTTGCCTCCATGTGAGGCTGAATACAATACTGATCTGGTACATTGGAACCATGGAATTCTCATGGAATGCTATGTCATGTCCCCATGCCTCCGACTAGTAAGGAGGATGCGACTACAAGTTTCAAACACACGGGCTAAGAGCCCCATGAACAAATGCATACACAAAGTGGTTGAAAAAGAATGCTAAAGGAAACTGTGTTGAAGTAAAAACATGCACTTATGCAATCCTCTATCAGACACAGTGGAAACATCATACATTCAAACAAGCATTCATCATACATAGCGGAAATCAACAGCATTCAGTCATGGATGCATTCAACATGTTCATCATTTCATTAATATAAATTAAGGTTGCAGAAGTATAATTGGACAAGATCACCTATCTTATGAAGAAGTCGATCCACAACCAGCTATGTCGCTGCAACGTTCCACCCAACCATAGGCCAGCGAGCTCCTTAATCTCTCAGCAACAATGCCACCCCCGAGTTGGGCATGATTCTCCAAGGAATAAGGGAACAACAGGCTTACACATAGCCAAGAATATACAAACACAGCCAAGCCAACACAGTTGGTTTTATCAAGCCACCAAGGAGCTGGAGAAGGCAAATTGCTAAGCTGGTGAGCTCATTACAGAGCCAAGAACACCTACACCAAAACTAGCCTGACCTCTAAGACACCCAAACACACCCAACAAAAGGAATCAGTCCCTTCTCTGCTACATAGTCCCTCAGACCCCGCATTCCCTTCCAGTGCTATTCAGGGGTGATGGAGAAGAAGGCCAGCCCTCTAGCTCTGTCTGTGTGGTTTCCAGCCACCAGGTTTATCAAGAAAAACTAAGGAAACATCCCTGCTCCTCTCACAGTCCGAAGACCAACCATTGCACTCAGGCAGTTAATTTAGTTGTCACAGCTTAAATAGGAAAAAAAAATGAATCCCAAGTGGATTACTCAGCCCCAAATGTATTAGTGGATATGGGGAAAGAACAATAGTGCCAAAATGTAAAACATACATTACCAACATACACGGGGAAAACAACAGTCCGTTTTACACAATCGAAGCTGCTGGGTAAAAATGTACGCAGACCATACTGGGGAAAAGTTTACAGTTTCCTGACCTGTGCATGAGGAACAACAACACAGACCCCCATAATCATCCCGTGAGTAAAGGATTCAGCCACATCATTCACCAATCCGTAGAGGAAAACGATGTGGGTAAAACCCAGGAAAACTCCTGTGCGTGGAAAACAATCCGACCCTGTGAGGAATGAACAGACAATGGAGGTCCTGCATGAGGAAAAACAACTTTGTTTTTGTCCGTCGATGAACAAACAATAGGAAGGACGTGGAAATTGGAAGTGCATGAGCCTTCAGCACAGTCGTGGAGAGAAGAAGATCTGTGTGAGAGGATGAACAACAAAATTGTGAGGTTGTGAATTCGAGAGCGCGTGAAGGTTTTTCCTGCCATTAGGAAGTCAAACGCTGTGGTGGAGTGTGCGTGTGGGTGAGGGCTGACAGTCCTGCCACCCCACTCCCAAAGCAATTAACTACCTCAACCACCAGTAGTAATTCTTCAATGAAAGTGGTTGGAAATAAAAGCAAGGGAAGAAGACACATGGGTATTTTCCCTCATTGGCCCAGGTTTGAAAAATTCCCAACCCACATCCTTATCCTTGGGAAAAATCATGCCCCTTTCGATTTGGTTGCCGCGATCGTAGCTGGTAGGGTTCATTTAATTAATTATAGATGCATATTTAGATGATGACCAACATAATATATGCCACATGCCCTGATATACCATCGGTGACAAATTTAAATCCAAAACATAACATGACCGATCAATGGTGGGGCCTTGGCCTTTAGCTCCACACCATGATCATTTACAATATATACATCATTTACATCTAGTGCAACGGGGTCAAAACTAGGGCATTACATGCTATATCTTCATGACTGACGGTCTGTTGGATTTGGTACATAGTTGTGTGGACTCGCTGATTAAGGGTCGGAGTCTCTGTGGTACAATTATGCTGCATCAATCATAAAGGTATATCGAAGCACTGCTGGGGCTTTAGATCACTGTTTCCAACGCGACCCAGAAATCACAAGGGACATAACCTATTTAGGTCCCTTGAGTGGACTCACCAATTTTCTAGAGTCAGGTGACATCTGGGGTCTTCCACCAAGTACTGTGCGGAAAAAACCCTGCACAAATCTCAATTATGCGATGATGGAGTTGAAGTCGAGCACGTGAGAAACAACCATCCCGAGAGGCAATAAGGACTCCTCTCAAGTGGTCCAAGGAACACATCAATGATGTCAATGAAACCAAGGTATAGGGACCTATGGAATATGTGTGTTGGCGTCGACAGAGGGAGACCTGCCCCTATTCAAGGCAATGATGTTTCCTTGACCAAGAGCACAAGGGAGATAACCGAAAGGTGTGAAGCAATCTGCGGACTGATTCACTGAATTGGGGGGGAGGGGAGGGAAGGGAAAGAACTGAACAAGGGTAGGGGGGGAGTGGGAGACTCAAACTTCCATTTTTCATAGTATGATGGAAGGGCAGACCAGGAAGCAAATGAAACTTGACTCAATGGAATGGGATCATAGCTGTAATACCGGGAATGTCGCTGTAGATGGGAAATACTTAGAGGAGGTGGACACTTTTGCTACTGATGGGATCCAAGGAATACACACTGCAGAGTACTCTGAACAAAGGTGATCCAATGTTGAAATACTGCAAAACTGTTTATTGTGGGGTGGTGTCTAGGGACACCGTTGTGGTACGATCTAGTGGATTTTTTGTGAGCCCGAGAAAGTAAATACTCAATGGTGTTTTCAATTTTAGAGAGTCTGAAAGCACAAAGAAGACTCCAATGGGGTCTCTTTTTCATTTATAGTCTCCTATGCCTGAAAAGGGATAAAAGTATACATAGGAGAGCTCGCTCATCCTAGAGGGGATGAGAGACTTCTTTACCGTCGATAGTCCAATCATGTCGGAAAAGGTTAAACCTATACTAGCTGGACGGTCATTCAAATACTTTTATGAGATGATCAAAACCAAGTTTTATCGACAATCTTTTCTTATTGAGATGTCTAGAAAAGATCTTAATGACCACCGGTGGTGAGCTTTTTCGTAAAGTGTAGCCCCTTTTCCCAAGAAAGCGTAAAAGTATGTAGAGGGGGACGGTCTTGGCTTGAGTGTGCCAAGGAGGTCCTTTTCAATTGATGGTCTACATGGTCTAAAAAAGGAGATAAACAAGACGATGTAGATGCCCTTTCCTATACTTTAGCGAGCGAGAAAGGAAGCAGCTGTGCTCGGAAATATTTTCATTGTTTTAAGGAGTCAGAAAAGAGCTTAAACGAAAATCCAATGTGGTCAACCGACTGCGGTGGCATGAGCAGTGCCCCATGTCGGGATGGTGGACAGAGGTCCAAAGGTCATCCGCATAGTATGGACAGAGCATAAGGCTCTCAAACATACCAATACATGCATGGGATAGATCACGACAGAGGCCTGTGAGTCGGTGGAGCAGAGGCATGCAAATTGAGGTGGCTCTCAGACAAAGGTCAGGAGAGTGTGTGTGTGTGTGTTGCAGTGGATGGAATTGACCACATGCGATTTGAGTGCAAGTCTGTGAACACTTATATGCCAAATACATGGAAGAAAAATAAAGGTTTTTGTGGACGATGGTCCGGATGTCCACGTAAGGTGCGGTGAAAAAAGACAATCGTAAATACAAAAAATAAAAGTAAAATTATAGTCCTTAATGGGCGGCGGCCCGAAAACTCGCATGAGTTGTGATCGGGAGGTGTGATGCAAGTACTGGTACATAGACACTCGCATCATCATGTCATGGCTCGTAAATTGAGGTGACTTGTGGAAAATGGTCCCGAAATTGATTAATTAAACATGAGATGATGGTCTCATAAAGAGATAGAGATTTGAGCCTAGAGGTGTGAGGGGTGTCTCGAACCGGTTTCGGGTGACTTTGGATTAGCAGCTGATGGTGCTACCCCTAACTTGTGCTAAAAAAAATTGAAAAATAAGAAAGGGAAAAAAAACTACATGATAAGGGACTCATAGTGGTTATATCACGCATAGACTCTCTTGAGGTGGAGCCTGTTGTGCGGCTTCTTCAAGAGTTAACCATCTGAGTTAGCGAAGAGGTGTGCCCCCTTGCCGAGACGAAGGTCATTGGCAAGGCATGATGATGAAATATTGTCTTTTATGGGAAGAACCGAATCCATACTATGGTTTAAAGGGAATGGGTTAAAACCAAAGGTGGTCTTACAGATCTCCCCATCATCGCGTAAGTGGTGTCGGGATAGATCAGGTGGATCTTCCATAGTCAACGAGAAGGAAGGGAAACTAGTGCTAGCGATCATGTAAATGGTATTGGTTGTGGTTTTTGTGGCGTTTCCCCCAGTCTCTGTTGGAGGAAGAGGTGCAGGCCTGGAGACGGGAGGATTCTTTGATGTACCTGGAGGTAGGTGCAACATCATCTCAATTGGATGGACATGAGTCAACACATCTTGGGGCCTCAGAGGTATGGTAGGTGGTTTAAGGTACCACACAGGATCTCCCAGTGTGAAATCCTATAGATTGCGGGTTTCCAAGACATAGTTACTCATGATATCGGATGGTAGGAAAAGGAAAGGGAAAAGGAAAAGAAAAAGAAAAATGTTGATCAGGAATGAACCCCACTATTTCCCTGGTAACTGAGGTTGAGGTTGCAACTAAGGCTGTGGCTGCGGATGGAGCTGCGGCTGTGGATGGAGCTGAGGTTGTGGAAACAATGAAAGAGAAAGGTCTAATGGGCCATCACTGATGGTGGAGACAAGAGGTTTGGTTGAACTGGACATCATGTAAATGGACATGGTGTCTGAAAAAGGAGGTGGGGGATGGAATTCTTCGATTAGGGTGACCTCAGACTCAAGGGAATGTTGACGGAGGTCAGCAAGAGCCATTCAAAATTTAGGCAAATCTTGGAAATGGTGATAGTAATGTCCATACAAACTATAGAGGGTGCAATCATGGTTTGTCCTCAATGCCTTGTTCCAGACTATTGGTGCGGTTGGGAGTTCAACCATGGGGATGCTTTCATTCGTATCCATGGAATCCAGATGCACACAGATCACTGGGATTTTAGGGAAATTTTGAGTTGGATGGCCCTATTGTTCACAAACAGCATAAGGTGGGACTTATCATGGTTCTACGGTGGCTTTGGTGTTCTTGCCCCTAGCCCTTTGGGGTTGGGGCAGTGCTGGTACAGGTGTGGCGGTTGGCTTGTGCGGACCAGGTGGAGGGTGAGACTTGACTATGATAGGTTGCACCGGGGTTAAAACAACCTGGGGAATTACTGGTTGAGTTGATGGATCAATATACCACACTGGGATGCCCATCGTAAAGTTGGGAAATCTTAAGGTGGCCATGACTGGCTTGCTCATGAAACCAAGTGGGGGAAAGAGGAAGGGAATCGTATGGACTGGAGATGAGCCTAGATAACTCCCTCCTGGTTGCATGTGGGGGTGAGGTTGTGGTTGCGGCTATGCATACTGCTATTGTTGTGGGTGACATTGTGGCTACTATTGGTGTTGCAGCTATGGACGATGTTGTGGTTGTTGTGGTTGAGTTTGCGGCTGTGGTTGATGTTTGGGTGCAGCGGTGCTAGATGAGACCATGCACAAATCCACAGTTTTTTTGTGTGTTAGTGGTGGTGACACCAATGGGAAAGGATCTGTCATGTTGGGATCAATAAACAACCCATGGCCCACATTCAACGGTGGGAAGGTTGATGTGTTTTCAACCATAGTGTTGGTTGTAGGGATGACGTTAGCGTGTGTGGTCACCACTTGTGGCTCAATGGCGGTGATGGTAGGGATAACGTTGACAGGCACTATTAACCCTTGCGAATCATTGTAAGTGAGTTGGTCAACTGTCACAATCTTCCCTTCATGGGGGAACATCATGAGGCAGAAGACAGTTGATGAGACCGCTCGCATGGCATACATGTAACTCCTCCCGAGGAGGAGGTTGTAGTCCAATTGAGCATTGACAACTTCGATGTCAAGTAGGATTTTCTTCCCAGATAACGTGATGGGGACATGAGGGAGGATTCCCCAGGCTTTAGTGAGATGTCCATCACAATCCTACAGAGTCATGGAGGACGGTTGGAGAATTGGTGATCCAAGTTTCTACCAAAACAAGGTATACATAATGCACATGGATGCCCCCTCATCCACTATGCACCGATGCACAACCAAATTCTGGATGGACACTAGGATTTGGAAGGCGATGGTCGAGGGCATGTGCGATTCCTTGTTCTCCATGTAAAAGGTGATCAGTTTGGAGTTGGAGGGGTCTACTACCCCTAGAGCTACTAGTAAGGCTTTCCACTGCGTTGGGCATGTTTTAAGTACCTCAAAAGTGGACATGGCGGTTGGCATTTGGGCCAAATCATCCACAATGCTATAGCTGACTATAGCTCTAGCTGTGGCATTATTGGCAACTCTGTGTATGGGGGGGCATGGGAATGGGGGTAACTGAAGAGGCAGGTTGACTATCTTATATGTGGATGTTGCCGATGAGTGTTGTTCGATGGTGGTACCGTATTGATTCCATCGAGTTTGGAAGTTGACCTCTTCAGTTGTCATGGCTAGCAGGTGGTGAACACCTATTTCAGTCATGGGAGGTGCCCCCAGAGCATTGGGATTGGGTTGGGGAGGGGGAGTAGTTTCCACCAATCCTTGGACTGGCAGTGGGTTTTAAAGCACCATGAGGGGAGGTCCTTGAGGTGCCGAGTTGGGTTGTGCTTGGTTTGTAGCATTGGCAGCCTGGTGGGCCTCATTTTGAATGCCCTACTTAGCACGATCCATGAGGGGACACTTAAACATGTAATGCCCATAGACATCACAGAGTGTACATGGTTGGTTTGTTTACAACAGGTGTTATAGAGAGAAATTCCTATGGCTTGGGGTACCACAACAGATAGCTTGACTCCAGAAATCAATCCTTTCCAATATGTAATAGAAAGTAAATGTCTAACACTAAAGGATCAGACCTCGTACCTTATTCCTGACGGTTGAAGTAGATCCCCGTTGAGATTTCCAACTTTAGCTTGAATTGATAGATTACTTCCTCAACAACAAGTAAACAATACAAACATACTATATATCATGGTGTTAGTTCTATTCTAGCATATATAATCAACAATGTATAAGCATTTGACATCATCCCATGGATAAAATATTCATTCAAACACACATTATTGGACAGGAAAAGATATTTCTATTAATATAAATCAGAGATTATAATAGATACAACCTCTATCGACACGTCTGCAAATCATAGAAACTGAATCCCCCACTTGGGCCTCCAACACCTCAATCCCCCATCTCTCGATAGCAAGCTCACAAGAAACAAGCAAGCTTGGGAAGAACACAAAAGTGCTCCAAGGGACAAAGGGATGCAGACTCAAGCATAAGTTCTGGAAACAATGGACTATAGTCTCTTTGCTCTCAATTCTCTCATATGCCTTTCGCCCCAATATAGATATTGATAGGAATCATTGAAGATATGTTCACCATGTTTCCATCAACCATCGGACCAGGAGAGCTTAATGGAACCATAGGACTACCAAATCTCTCACTAAGAACCACCCTAAAGTCCTCACGCTCCAAGCAGTCAAGCTCGGGAAGAAAATAAGATCTATGATGGAGTTCCTCGCATGGTGGATCAATTGCTGACATAACCTCAATAATCACTTCATCTGAAGGGAAAACCATATAAAGGTAGTCGTGTGCATGAGAAGACTACACTGCCCATGCTGGCAGCACATAAGGGTCCTCCTCCTTCATCCACGAAGAGGAAGGACTAGGCTCTGCAACACATTTGACATTAGCTTGATAAGCTATCATAGTTGTAGGCAACCACACCTCCATCACAATAGGCTCACTTGGAGTACTCGGTGTAGGAAGAATCCAAGGATCTTCCATATGACTCGTGCGAAAATACGCCGATCTCATAGATGTCGAAGCCTCACCAAAACTAGATCCTATCATAAGGATCGGTGCAGGACAAGTAAAGCTTCCCATGAGGGATGGATACATGCCTACACCCACACTCCTAGTTTTCGGCTGAGAGTGTTCAACGATCGGGTTCAAATCTCCCAAAGATGCGGTAACATATGGATTCTTGAATTTCATTTGATCAATCGTGACTATCTTCCCATTAAATGGAAATCATACAATGTGAAATAGGGAAGAAGTAATGGCTTGCATATTGTACATCCAATTCCTACCCAGCAAGAGATTGTAGTCAAGGGGCGCATCAACCACCTCAACCTCTATCGCAATGGTCTTCCCTCCCAAATGGACTTTAAGGGAAGCAAGGATGTCGTGCAGTCTAAATGGTCTCCCATCAAATGCAGTTAACATGATCACTGATTTAGACATCACAGAAGCGGCAGTGCCTTCGTCAATCACAGTGCACTTGACGGTCATATTAAGACATTCTACATGAATCAAAAGAGACACATAGTAAGGCAAGTGAGGCTGAAGTCCTGTGGTTTCAAATTTAATCATGGAGGAAGAATCATAATCATTCACACCAAGGGCAGAAAGCAACGCCTTCCTTTGCAAAGGACAACTCTGAAGCACTTCCAATGCAGACATCACACAAGAAGTGTGGCCCAAATCCTTGACAACTGTATAGTTCTGGGTGGCTCAAGAATTAGGATTATGCCCTGAACGCTAAAGTAATCCCTTAGGAATGCAAGGTGTAGCCTCACGTTTATCCATAGGTTTCTCAATACGCAAAGGGGACCCTGGTGGATCAGGTTCTTTTCCTGGGCTGGGTTGTGATGAACCACAGTATTTTGCATGGGTCACAACTTTCACAGCATGTACCATGTTAATGTAACCATGACCACTACCCTCTGGTGGATCTTGATCACCACCATACTGATCATGGGTCCTCGAGTTCATATTTTGATTGTGAGGTAAAGGGTTAGTTATCACAGCTGGGGCCTGTGCCAAGAATCTTGAGGCTTCATCGATACGAGGGAACAAGTAAGTGAGGCGATCATCCTTACATAACTTTCAAGGTAACTTAACCTTACGTTTATCTTGCTTATCCCCCCCTAGAATTATGACCGTTCTTGTCATTAATATTAGCATTCTCATTCTTATTCCCACCCTTATGATTATTCTTACCCTTTTTTCTATTCTGTCCAGGTTGTTGGTTACCCTCCTGGTCCGACGATTGCACTGAAAGTACACTCACTATTTGGGTGGGTTGAGATGAAGCTGTAGCTTGTCCTGAAGTAGATTGGTTGATTGAAAATTGACTAACTTGTTTTGCAACCGAATCCACAGGTTTCGCATTTGCACAACCAACAATTCCATCAGCCTGTGGTCTAGGTTTGACTTTGGGTTCGAAACTAGAATGCGGAGCATTGGGAATAATCTCATATAACAAACCGGACTGAGCATAAATCAAGTCCAGTTCCTATGCCCTAAAAATTGCTTGTTCCTCATTTTGTACTCCGGATGTAGAAACATCCTTCGCTATATACGACAATAACGACTTAAGGAGCCATTCGAGGAGGAACTCTGGCGGTATAAAGGATTTTATTAACCTCTTCCATCTACGCCACTCTTGGATATGATCCGAGATATGTGTGGCTTTATCCTACTCAAATGTTGACAAGAGTTATGTACCAACATCATAACGCACTGATAGCTGGAAGTGGTTAAGAAAAGTCATCGCTAGGTCATCGAACAAAGAGAATGCCCCCATAGGTAGCTCTATATACCATTTCGTGGTAGGCCCTGTAAGGGTGCGTTGAAATATCCTTAAATAGATGGAGTCCTAGTGTAAGGAATTCTAAGAGCACCATAGGTGAAAGGTAGTAACATGTTCACTTGGATCCTCTCTCGATTTTCCCTCGAACTTAGGTATGTCCGAGGGAAGCTTAGTAGGGACAGCTGGCCAAGCCGGGTCATGAGCTATAGGATCGTTCGTCAATCTCAAAAAGTTAGGAAGATTCAGTGTCATGAGGAAAGGGAGCCTAGGATGATGAGGTCGATGGACCGCTCCCTAATAGTTTTGATTCACATAGGTCTGATTACCACCATGGCCTTGGCCATAGTTCCCTCCTCCCATTTGACCCGTATAGGGTGGCATGGAAGCGCCATAGTGTTGTGGACGTTGACTATGAGGAGCTAAAAAGTCATAATTTGGAGAGTAATCAGGTTGTTGATACGTACCCCCATAAGTTGAAGAACCATGTCCATACTGCGTCCCATAATAGGGTCCATAAGTCATCGCATGAGATGTCGCATGAGACACTCCGTAAGTAGGAACATACGCTTCAGAAGTAGGAATATACATTTCGGAAGTAGGAATGTGACCTCTAGAAGTATGAGCATGAAATCCCAAAACAACAGGCAGTACATGAAGTTGAGACACAACCGGTCTAGTAACTGCGGTACAGACATAACTGATAGCAACATTTGGGTCCGAAGGACCACATGAATGAGGTGGAGGGTGAACATTTGAAGAAGTAGGGACAAAGGACAGAGGGATTTGTGTAATTATGTATGTACTATTCCCTATAGTCACTCGTCTTGGATCTGGTATCCTAACAGGATCACTAACCCTAGACCCAGGAGGAATATGTGATGTAACTTCCACCACCGGGATGGAAAGTGCAATGTGACTAGTGTTCCCAAACCTCTCCGCATGGTAAGGAATGAGAGTGCCCCCAGGCATAGTGTTAGTCTTGAACTCAGATTTGGCATGAAATGCCAAATCATGTGTGGGAAAACCAGACATACCATAACTACCATAACTAATGCTCGCAAGTTCAAAATGAGTCTCAGCATCCTCCGGCATTCCATACCAGTAATGCGTCAATGGGGAATCAGCCTTAGAGTGAGTAGGTCTCTCATGAAAGGTTCCTATCTCAGAAATCACGGGACCTAACTCATCCAAGTCGGGTGAAGGATAATAGGTAGGAGTAAACTCCCCATCTTCCACTTGAATGGGAGAAGATGGTTTAGGAATACCTTCTATATGGTCTCCCATGGTGTGTGAATCAATGTGTGAATTATTCTGCTTGGACTATCTGTGTCTCTCTCCCAAAGGAGGAGGATATGTATAAGGCATAAGTCCTACTAAACGATGAGAATGGCCAGGAGCCACACCTAGATCCACAATGACTCAAAAAATAGAAAAGACTCTCTATTTACTCAAACCCTAGGCAAGCTATCATGCACAGAGCAATCACCAATAAAATCTAAAACCAAATGCAAGCAATCAAGGGTAGGATAAGTGAGCTCTTGAATGAAGCAGGTATGTCTCGCCTACGAGAGGCTTGAGACTCCCATACACAACAAGCAAAGGTATGTAACCAATTATTGTGGCCCTTAGCTTCAATGCGTAAAGTGACTATGTTGTCCGACCCCAACCTGGCTAGGACACCCACAAAATAACCCCTGCAAAGTACCTCCTTGATATCTGAGGTAAGGCCACTAAGGTCACCTCAATATAATCAATGCTCAGGAAGACAGTCGTAGGCAGGATTGACCATATGGGTAGGGTAGCAAAGCCCGAAACTCTCGAAAGAGCCCCCAGATACAAATACAATCTTGGAAATATCTCCAATGCTACTCAGTTATGACTAGGGGTCATCCCAATCAATAACCTCTCACACTGCCTCATGCTTAACTCCCTTTTGAGAGGAGGATCCTGAGAAACACTGGTTATACAAAGGATTTCACACATTCACTTGGATAGACACATACATGTTGTTGTTTAGTGGTCTTGGAGAATTTACTCACAATGATCTATTCCAAGACCCTAAAACCTAATCTTATTGGTGCACCCTATAAACGAAAAGAGTGTAGTTCATTTTAATTAAGCATTGATTTTAATTGGCTTTATTACTCAAAAGAGGGATATGGTCGTGCAACTAATGGTGTTATGACACAACATGAAGTAAAATGCACACCTAACAATCAATGCAAATGCATTGTGTCCATGAAAATAGGGTATGCTACTACGTGAAATGCACAATTTTTCTTCAAATGATGAATGCAAGCTTTCCTATATGAAATTCTAACTAATACTCCAAAGCAAATCTAGTGCAAGTACTAGGAAAAATGCAAAATGCAATGCATGATGAAAAGCAAATATTTTTGGATATTTTGGAATAAAATGAGATACAAAAAGCAAAAGAATTATTCTACAACCCCTAGACTCTGCAATCACACTCAAACAACACTCCAACAAAGCACTAAGGTAAAATAAATCTAATGCACTAATCTCAAACAAAAAATCGAAAATGCCATGACAAGAACCTTCTTAAAAAAAAAAATTACCCTAAAAAAAAACGTCTCTGGTCAGAAACAAAGGTATAAATAGACTCAAGCAGTGTCAAAGGAGACTCAACAATAATCAAACTTCACCCAGCAACCGTTTGACTTCCACTAAAAGGAAAAACTAAGGGAATACACGACTATTTGTAGTAAACCCGCATGTATATGCGAATGTGAGTTAAAAACTCGTGTACAGGAAGAAAGGTGCATAAAAATCAAGGCAAACAGACAAGTTGAGACAAATTTCACACCAATCAGACCCTACCAGAAAAACATGCCCCTAGACCCTGTTAAATTTTTATATGCTTAGCTAAAAACATCAATATTTCATTTCTTTTGCATAACAAAAGCATATAGACATGATCACTAAAAGAAATAGTCTCACAAGAACAACATAGATTTATCCTAGGAAAACCTTAAAGGGAAAAATCCAGCAAAAGCTTCCTCAATATAGATGCCCCAAAAAGGTAAAAAGGTAAAACCAACAAGGAGATCAAAAACTTGATTTTCCTCCTTCTCCGGCTACTTCTCTCCTCCACAAGTCCGCTACTCAAGTGAGTGTGTGTGTCTCAAATGAGGAGCACTACACCTCTATTTATATTCATCCGTTCACTTAAGGTAACTCATCTGTCATGTAGGCTCGAGTTAATCATGTAGGCCCGAGCTACACATGTAGGCTCAAGTAACCACACTGGGGTGCTAATGACCCACCTTTACAATTAGAGGGGACTGCCTCATGAATCTTATTAGTTCTTCTGATTAGGAGCATCGGGGTACAAAGTAATACAAGTGTTTCTCCCGGTAGGACCATCAGGGACCATAAAGAAATACATATAGAATATTCTTCGAAGTTACAATATTTTAACACTCGCCCTTAACGAGAAGGGTATTCTATAACAACATCAACAACAACAATAATAGAAGAGAGATAGAGGACATCATCAACATCATCAGGGTGATACATCTATAAATCATTGGAAGCTTTTCAACATCATGTAGTCTTCATCTTCAATCTTTAGTCTTCAGCATCATCAGTACTATGACCGCTTCGATCATCAACATCTTCAGCATCTTGACTCTTCAATCAGTAGCAACATCTTCAGCACTTTGACCTTTTTATTAGCAACATCTTCAGCACTTTGACCTTTTGATCGGCAACATAATTTTCATCACTTTGACCTTTCGATTAGCAACATCATCTTCAACACTTTGACCTTTCGATTAGCAACATCATCTTCAACACTTTGACCTTTCGATCAGAAACATCTTCTTCAGCACTTTGGCCTTTCGATCAGCAACAACATCATCATCATCAAAATATCAGCATCAAAATATCATCATCATCATACTCTGATCTTTCAATCAGAATCATCATTATCATCAGCCTCTGATCTTTTGATCAAAAACATCATCAACCGAACATCATCATACTCTAACATCAACTCATCATCATATTCTGATCTTTCGATCAGTATGTCATCATCATCATACTTTCATAATATGGCATCATCATCATCAGGATCTCATCATCATCACATTTTGATCTTTCGATCAGAAACATCATCATCATCATCATCGCATTCTGATCTTTCGATCAAAAAACATCATCATCATCACCAACATCATAATCATAAGCAACTTCTGATCTTTCGATCAGAAAACATCACCATCATCATATTCTGATCTTTCGATCAAAGAACATCATCATCGGCAACTTCTGATCTTTCGATCAGAGAAACATCATCATTATCATATTCTGATCTTTCGATCAGAGAACATCATCATCGCTGACAATAGCATCATCATCATATTCTAATATTTCAATCAGAGAACATCATCATCATCAGTAACTTCTGATCTTTCAATCAGAGAAACATCATCATCATCATATTCTGATATTTCGATCAGAAACATCATCAACATAGAAACATCATCATCATACTATGATCTTTCGATCAGTACATCATCATCATCATACTTCGATATTTCGATCAGTACGAAATCATCATCATCAGCAACAACCTGCAAGCCACAACTCAAAGACAAAAAGTCTTTGGATCACTTTTGGACTTAAAGTCCAGGGATGATACAATCCCACCACATTCTCGACAACCGAAGTTACCAGATTGATTACGGGAGAATCAGTCCCTATCACTTTAGGACTAAGTCCAAGGACGATGCAATCCTACCACATTCTCAAGGACCGAAGCCATTGGATTGATTATGGGAGAATCAGTCCCTATCACTTTAGGACTATGTCCAAGGATGATGCAATCCTACCACATTCTCAAGGACCGAAGCCACCGGATTGATTACGGGAGAATCAATCCCTATCACTTTAGGACTATGTCCAAGGATGATGCAATCCTACCACATTCTCGAGGGCTGAAGCCACCGAATTGATAATGGGAGAATCAGTCCCTATCACTTTAGGACTATGTCCAAGGATGATGCAATCCTACCACATTCTCAAGGACTGAAGGCACCATATTGATTACAGGAGAATCAGTCCCTATCACTTTAAGACGATGTCCAAGGATGATGCAATCCTACCACATTCTCGAGGACCGAGGTCAATGGATCTATTATGGATAGATGTCTCGGGATGATACAATCCCTCTTCATTCTTGAATACCGAGGTCTCTGGATCACTTTAGGGAAAGTGCCCAGGGATGATACAATCCCACCACGTTCTCGAGGACTGAGGTCACTAGATCTATTGTGGACAGATGTCCCAGGATGATACAATCCCTATTCATTATCGATTACCGAGGTATCCGGATCACTTTAGGGAAAATTCCCAGGGATGATACAATCCCACTGCAACATCATTACTCCCCCTTTCGAGGAAGGTCTTTCTGAACAACACCAAGCTTGTCTCGAAAGTGTTCGAACTTTACTCGAGGCAGAGGCTTCATCAGTACATCATCATCCAAACCATCATCATCTACATATTCAGTATGTGAATACTGAACTATCACCATCTGTATCGCCAGTATGTGAATACTGAAATATCATATATATCTTCAGTATGGGAATACTGAAATCATCATCATCTATATCTTCAGTATGGAAATACTGAAATCATCATCATCTATATATTTAATATGGGAATACTGAAATCATCATCATCTATATCTTCAGTATGGGAATACTGAAACATCATCATCTCTATATTCTGTATAGAAATACCGAATCACCATCATGTACATCTACAGTATCATCATCTGCATCTTATCTTGTATGTAGAAATACTATATTTCTATGTGTTACGTCGAAACACAGGGTTCTTTGTCATCACAACTATGGTTATCACATAGAATCATTGTAGTATCCATCTTCAGGTCAAAGAGACCTAATATCGGCTTCTGAAGCCATATGGCTTCACAACTTAGTAGAGAAATCTGCTATGTATTTTGCTTCAACCGTGCTAAGAGAAACACTGGACTGTTTCTTGCTAAACCATGAACTCATAGCAGACCTCAAACAAAAGCATCTACCTGATGTGCTTTTCCTATCTGAGATACTTCCAACCCAATCTGCATCTGTGTAGCCATAAAATCTATATTCATGGCTACCATCATAGTATAGACCAAAGTATATAGTCCTTTTCAAATATCTCATCACATGTTTTGCAGCTACTAGGTGAACCCGTCTTGGTTGAACAAGATATTGACTTAAGGTGTTCACAGCAAACAAATGTCTACTCTGGTATTTGTTAAGTACATCAATGACCCAATTATCTGTCTGTAGTGAGTCACATCCACTAACTCTAATGAGTCATCAGCTAATAGCTTCAGGTTGGATTCCATGGGTGTGGCCATGAATTTGCATTCCAACATATTTAATCTCTTCAATATCTCTACCACATACTTTCCCTGGTTGAGGAATATTCCTTCTAAACTTTGCCATACTTTCAGACCTAGGAAATAATGCATTAACCCAAGATCTTTCATCTCAAATTCTTCTTCTAGTTTCTTCTTGCTTTCCATGATTTGTTTCTCATTCCCTGCCAATAATAAGTCATCCACATATAGTAATAGAATGACAGGTTCATCTTCTACAACCTTGTAGGAAATTTTAGGATCGACTTTACTCTTGGCAAATCCCATGCTCATCAGGAAGCTATCTATTCTTCCATACCAAGATCTGGGAGCTTGCTTCAGGCCATAGAGGTCCTTCTTCAACTTGCATACTTGATTCCATCTATCTTCAACTTCAAATCCTCATGACTATTTGATGTAAAACTCTTCCTCAATCCTACCATTAAGGAAGGTTTGTCTTTACTTCATCATGGAAGAAACTACCATGATAGTTTTGAAGGAAGTGTACCTTGCTTCCTGGAGTAAGTGTCTCTTCATAATTAAACCTCTAGCCACAAGTCTTACCTTACTTCTATCAGAAACATATCTTATCTTGCAAATCCATTTGGAAGATACCACATTCTTGCTTTCTGGTTTGAGTACTATATCCCAAACATCATTCTAGTATCATAACATCTTCTATGAGTTTGTCTTCTTAGGTCATCAACATATCCTAGTCTTCTGCATTCAACCTTGAAGGTTGGAACCCACTTTACTCTTGGTAAAGTCTCGATCCATCATGAAGCTATCCATCATGTCATACCATGTCGAACTCAGATATAATTTTGTGTAGTCACTCCCCCTGAAGTGGAGTATCATCTTCCCTCTTCATTCTGTATAGGTGGTTCTATGCTTGATATATACTGGTCAATAGAGTATGTCATGTCATAGTCTATTCTTTCTGAGGAAAATCACAAACCTTGCTTTGTACACTTGTTCTTGTAGATCCATACGGAAGATACTACGTACTTCCCTTTATGTCTTGAAATCATATTGTATACATCATTCCCCATGATCAACTATTATTCTTTGATCATAGCTTCTTTCATAGCATTCTTTTCTTCATCTTGAGTTATCTCTTGTACCCATGGTCGTATTCATCCTTCAAGGTGGATCTACCACTCTCTGAATCTCATTCTTTCGTCATGGTGTCTCTAACCCTGGGAGCTTCAGATTCATGTTTATTGGAGTGAATCTTGAATTGTCATCACTTGTTCTTCGGAACAAGTCTCATCCTTATTTTCTTGTAGGAGGTTGTACCAGACCTTTTCTACAACTCAAATGCACCAATTGCATGGTTAGAACTATTTCATAAAATGACAAATTATTATGCATCATGTAACTGTTTCGACAATACAACATTCATCCATATCTCACATAAACTTTCTAGATGCCTTCCATCTCTACCATGACATCATTGAGATTGTGCACTAATCCAATATGTCAGCAAAGAGGTTTGATAAGTAGCAATGGAGAGTTGTATAGCACCATGAGCTACTTACTTATCACATGCATATTATTAGTATACAGTCATTAATGCAAACAATCTATCATGCATAACACATCAACTGAATATAATCAAATGTATAACAAAACAATATCATGAAATGACAATTTAATACTTATTTTTTATTTGTTTCGTGGGTAGACTCCATCTTGATCATTCTGCTTTATCATCTTCTTCATTCATGAAATCATCATTTCTTATCCAAATGATCAGATGAATAAGAGGTTCTTCAAGAATTGAGTTCTTCATATTCCTCATCGCTTGAGGGATCTTCTTTGAATGGTGAGAGCTTCATCTTCAATTGCTCCCATCTTCTTCTTTTCTTCTTATGAGTCAAGCTGAAAGAAATTAATTCCTTCATACATTCTTTGCATGAATGAATCCCATGATTCTGGGAGGCCATTCAAGGTGGCTATCACCACTTCTGCATTCTCCATTTCTTCTTCTACCGCTTCAAGTTGTTATGCATTCTAGATCTTCACATTCTTCAACTGTTTTCTCAAAGACATCTTCTGATTTAAGTTCTTATATTCAAATAGCTTGATCAAGGAATCAAACATCTTCAGTGTCTTTAGGGAAAACACTTATGGTACAAGTTGATCCGTGATTGAATCAACAATGATATTCTTGGCCTTGATGAAGTTCTTCTTGTGTAAGGCTTTGAGCCTCATCTCCATATGGAACTGGAACCTCTCTACTTATGTAGGTGTTCATTTCATTTTCTTTAGAGAGATCAAATACTTCCATGCTTGGAATTTTTCAACTTTACCAAGCTTATCATCAAACTGATGTGATAGATCACTTTGAAATGAGAACATCAAATGCAAATAGCAAAAGATTAGATCTTACCGATTTGAGGTGTTCATCCTGCTTCCAAAGCTAGCTGATTTAGGGTTTGTTAGAGAAACCATAATTTTCAAAACTTGGAACAATTAAGATTTGATTGGATAGAAATATAGATCTATTCAAATGGAGCTGTCTAATGTACTCCTTTTCTGAAAACAGTGGAGGGAAGCTCCCGGAACAAGAAGCCCTAGTTTTCAAATTTCTTCTCCAAAAATGCCTGTCACTGTTTCTATGATATCTATGAAATTACTGCTCCTATATGTCTGAAATTTCGCATTGAGGTAACCTCGAATGTCCCTGATCCAAAACCATAGCTTTCATCAGCATTGGTTTCACCAATTGGTATTTATGATCCTTTTCCCACGGTGACCTGTTACAGGACTGTTCAGAACATCGAAGTTGTACGGAGAGCCATGTGTCACTGTTTCATCTTCTGGTTCTAAACTTCGGACCACAGAAATTAAAGTCCATGATATTTCTATAAAATCTTTAAGAATTCAATTTGGACCTATGTAGGCCAAGTTATATAAATTTTCCCCAGGTGTCCTGTTTAGGGATGAATTCTGGAAGAGGCTAGAACCCTAACTTGGAGGGATCATATCTCCCAAAATATAGCGAATATGAGGCTTTATTTTGGACACAGTTTACATCAGGAGTTTATATTAGGTGTTTGCAATTTTTAGCTCACGAACCTTCGCCAATATCTAGATATAGTGAATTTACCAAAACTTAGCAGTTTTAGTATTTAGGGTTTTTCTAGCTTGTGGTCAAACTAGGGTTTGACTTTCCCGGAGTTTCATCCAACCAAAAATCTTGATCTAGGTCTCTAAAATTTGATTTTAATGAGGAGATAAATGCTATTCCAGGCTCACTCAAAAATTCCTCTTCAGCAAGAAGCCCTAATTTCTTCCGGGGAGAGAGGGAGAGCTATTTTGCCTTGTGAAAGCTGTCCTATTCAGGGTGGCTCTGATACCATGTTAAATTTTTATATGTTGTTGGGGCTCGGACCTTGAAGGTCCTTAATTTTGGCAGCTCTGCGGTTTTGGTGCGAAGCTTGTAAGCAGAGTTGCGGTCCAAAATAGTCTTAGGTGTTTCGGGGTTGGGTCGAAGCCCCTCTGTTTGTAAATAACCCATGGTTTAAGCCCATGGTATTGTAATAGTGCACTTGTATAAATAGGTTCTTATGTAAAGGAGTCAAAGATACTTGTGATGATAATGTTGTGATGCGAAGAAGCTAAGGCCTATTTTTAGAGTTAAGGTTAAGTCCCAGCTGAGTGCGTAGATGACCTCTGCAGTTGAGTGCACAGAGGGTTTTGAGGAAAGGTTCTGCAGCTAAGTGCGCAGATCAGAACTGTGTTGTTTGTAAAAAGTTGAATAGAAACGCAGTTCTGTGGACGTAGCCCCTACACTGGGGGTGAACCACCTATATATTGTGTTGTGGTGGTTCTTGTTATTTTGTTCCTATTCTATTTTTATGCATTTGATAAGTAGATGAATGATAAGTAAGATATATTGCCAAGTAATAACTTCGCTGTGAATTCCCAGTTAAGGGTTAAGAAAGTAACTGTTTATTTATCTAAACTGCAAAGCTATTTAAGTGAATGTCAAAGCTCTGTATTGCATGATTATTATTTTTTAAGGCTAAAGGTACAGTAATATCCCTCATTTGCCTGTAGAAACCTGATTCTGCGGCACCCCATAGCTATTTTGGGTGAGACTGCAACCTGTTCGCAGGTTGTTTCCGAAAGGGCCAACACTCATTAGAGGAATTTTGGGGTCTAAAATGGGCCTCCTAAGGAAAATAATAAAATAATAGTTAAAATAATAAAATAATATTGATTAATTTTGGAGGAAGAAAGAAAAAAACTACTTTTTGTGTTCGTATTTTCGACATATCTCTCTGTTTTTTTACTCAAATTTCGATCGGGAGAGCCGTTGGATGCAAAATTTGATTCCGCATCCAACAAGTACCCACACTGCATAATTTTGATGGACCCCGCTACCCCAAAAATAAGAAATACCTAAAAAAATGTGATGATGATGTCATCATCATCATCACATTTTTTCAGGTATTTCTTTTTTTTGGGGTAGCGGGGTCCATCAAAAGTATGCAGTGTGGGTACTCGTTGGATGCGGAATCAAGTTCTGCATCCAACGAGCTCTCCCGATCAAAATTTGAGTAAAAACACAATGAGATATGTCAAAAATACGAACAAAAAAAGTAGTTTTTTTTAATGACAAATATGTCAATTCAACCATTATGGTTGACTTATTTTATTGAAATTCTATTGGTTCTTGAATTCCAACTCACAAAAACTTATTTTGGCACGTTTTCTTAGAAGGCCCATTTTAGACCCCAAATTTCCTCTAATGATGGGTCTGTTTGTTGGTGCGAATATAAAAATGATAAGAACCTGGGTCTGCCCTAAGCCCAACAAATTGGTTCCATTGCTGGTTGAACCAGTATCTACTTCAAGAGAGATCTACGTCATACCTAAAGGGATATGTTTTGGAGGCCCTCAGTAAAAGAAATCAGTGACTGGATTGAAGATACTTATCTGAGATTTGCTGAACAAGAGAATAAGGACCCTCGTCGTAGCTCAGATGACTTCCTACAAAGGTACGCTTTTACTGATATTTATGAAATTTTATTTGGTAGTATCCACATAGAATTGCACCAGTGGTTATCCAAGTTGATAGAAAGAAAGACAAACTTCAAAGAAGATCAGTCTCCTTCCTGGACCCTAGAAAGAATTAAGCTGTTGAAAAGTGTGAACAACGCGGTATCAAGAGTCGTTGACTTCTGGATAACGCGAACCCTCAAAGCATTTGTGACGAAGTTCACCATCGACACACATACTTCTTTTAGTGAAGCCGAAAGACAGTTCTTCAAAGGACTAAGGGGTAAGTACCTGAATTCATTAAGTCTGAAAATTAAAATGCTCTTGGCTAAGAAAGGCATATTGCTTATCGAATCAGATTGCTAGATTTATTGCTACTAACCTATGTTTGGAAGCGAAAGTGACTTCGATGAGCAAAGTGGTTTGCTTCGCAACTGTTAAAGATACAAGAGAAATCTTGGAACCTATACCCTAGGCCAGAATACTGATTATACCCCATTAACTCTAGAAGAACCCGAATATGAAGAAACCCCTTTTGTTAGAAACCCTCCTATAACTTCGCAACAAATATCTGTTATCCATGAGAACCCTTCGCAGTATGAAAGTAACCCTAATCCTAGTAGTCCTGTCGCAGGTCAGTCTACCTCAGTAAGTTCCCCTCCCCCTATTACCAGTCTCCTCCCTATTCGCAGTCCCCTTCCTCCTCCCCCTCCCCCCCCCCTCGATCCAATATGGCCCATGTGAATGACGATATCAAGCTCCCAGTCTTTAAAGGAACTGGATCAGAGGATCTAGAGTAGTTTTGGTTCTTATGCGAAGTTGTTTGGACTGCTAAGAATATTATGGATCAAAATACAAGAAGAGCGCAGCTGGTCACCTCTTTCAGAGACCGAGCTTTGACCTGGTTTATGAAGTTTTTCGGTACTCAGAACTATGCCTTGGATGATATTAAAAAAACAATGATCAAAGAGTTCAAGAAGCCTAAATCAGAGTCACAGTGTATAACTGAACTGAAATAAATTCAGCAGAAGTGAGGTGAATCAGTTTGGGACTTTGATTAGAGGTTGAAGGTTCTGCTGGATCAAGTTAGCTTCACTATTGGACCAGAATAGCATAAAGAATGGTTCATTGCAGCACTATTGCCTCATATCAAGACTCTACTTATGCAACAGAAGGTTGCTGATCAGCAAGAGGCGTTGGAAATTGCTATGAAACTTGAAACAACTCATGTTGGAGATAACTCTGGAATAGCCCAAATACAGGCACAGTTATCAGAAATGGCTTTGGAACTTCGCGACATGAAAAAAGGGAAAGCTACTCACGAATAGGTTTGGTGTACATGATGCAAGATAGAAGTTCATGACAAAGAACAGTGTCCTACATTAAGAAATTATTTGAATACTAGTGCACCGAACCTATTTAACCCTAATGTCCTATATTGTGAGATCTGTAGAACAACTGGCCAGCATCGGCCTGAAGATTGCTATCTGTTGTACAGATATGTTCAAGTACCTAAGAATCCCTACTGCAAGTTCTGTAAGTCAGTTGGACACAATGAAGACGAATGTCGCAGCTTTGACCTCATGAGAGAGCGAACCTATGATGCATATAGGGTAAAACCTGATACACAAGGCAATGATGGATATGGTTACCGTGGTCGAGGTAATTTTAGAGGTCGTGGTCATGGTGGTATGCCTGGAAGAGGTTGAGGCCAGGTTATTTTCTATAACTATAATCAGGCAGGACATGTAGTTAGAGACTGTCAGAACCCAACTACGACATGTCGATATTGCAGAGCAGTCGATCATGTGATTGAGCAATGCCCATAGTTGATAGCCAAGATACAAGAAAGAAATGGAACCCCTACTCAGAATCTTCAGATGATTGTTGTAGAGAAAAGACCTGTCCCATCCATTAACGTTGTTACAAGGAGTGGAACTATGACGCAGGTGCCGAATAAGGGGAAACAGCCTGACGAGGCTTGGGTCCGCAAGACCCCAGAGAAAATTCCAGCCTTTGATGTTGGAAGAGATAAAGGAACATTTATGGAAGCTAAGCAAGACTTTGTTGATCCAAGAACATCAGTAGCAACTACGCAACAGCATCAACAGTAGTTACATTTCCAAGAAGCTTCACCGGATCAAGTAAGTACACTTACATCATTTTTACAGAGTTGTATGAAGCTATTAAGAAATGAGAATGCTTTGAATGAGTTACATAAAGTTATTCAATCTTGTGAACATCAACGAAGCTCTGATAGAGGAAAAACTGTTAATAGAGTTAGAAGGACTGGAAGAGAAATGAGATTGCATGCTCAGATAGGAGATTATGACATGACTGACATCATTTTAGACCTAGGATCCGAAGTGAATGTCCTAACTAAGCAGACATGGGAACAAATGGGAAAAAATACGCTTGAATGGTCCCCTATACAATTGAGATTAGCCAATCAGCAGAAGATTGTGCCCTTGGGAAGATTCCCAAGTGTACCAGTGGACATTGATGGGGTTAGTACTTTAGCAGATTTTGAAGTCATTGAAATAATTGATGATAGAAACCCCTATCCAGTCTTGCTAGGAATTGAATGGGAAATAGACAATTATGCAGTAATCGACCTTAAGAATAGACAGATGACTTTTGAAGGAAAATGATTGAGAGTCATAGTACCGTTGGACCCTTCTCAAGGAGAAAGGAATACAGAGCCAGTCAAAGATGAAGATCAGGATGTTTTGGATCATATTTACAACATCACAGCCAAAGAAGAAGACTATGTTAACCCTACTGCTGAAGGTATAATGGATTGGTAGTGTGACAGTTCTTGCATGACTGATTCAGATGAAGGCCTAGAGAACTGGTAGAGTCGACTTTATGAGCTACATGGACATCGATGTGCAATAATTACTAAGTCTATCATACGGGTTGGCTCACAGACAAGAATCTTGCCTACTTTTGATGGCTTGACAAACCCAGAAGATTTTATTGTACAATTCTCAGAGCAAGTACCCGATTCACAGAAAATGGAGACTCTAGATTCAGTATTCAGAGCCACAGCTGTCAAATGGTGGAATGGTCACAAAAATCATATTCATAGTTGGAGAGCTTGTCAAAAGTTTCTTCGCCTGATATTTATGGATCAACCTCAGGAGGTACGCAGTAGATTTAATGGTAAGACTAACCCTCGGGAACATTTGGAGCAGTGTTATGAAGCATGGAAGCATGTACCTTGTGAATAATGGGTACATAGGTTTGTACACACTCTGGAACCTGTAGCAAAGAATTGGTATGCAAAGGTTGAGCTTCGCCATGGTACTGTAAGTTGGGTTAGCCTTGTTGATAGTTTTGTGCTCACATTTTCTATTACTAAGGTTTGCCCTGCTTTGGACACAACTATTAGGATGATCCATACTAAGGTGTTTGATGATAAAGAAATAGCCGAGTACCAACCTGATTGGAAGGAACAAGAAGCTAATGCAGTAGAATGCTATAACCTCGCCATTGATGAAGACGATGACCCTCGCAACATTAATATTCCTGAGTCAAAAGGACATTGCAAAGTACATGGACCAGTAGTCGAATCACCTGAGGTAACTCAGCCCTTGAAGACAAGGAAAGTAAACATTGGATCATAAGACATCCCTAAGTACGCTACCATTAGATATTATTGGGACGAATAAATGGTAAGCAAAGTGACTGAACTTCTCCATGAGTATCAAAACTTATTTTCGACGAATATCTCTGAAATTAAAGGTATCCTTGGTGATATAGGAGTAATAAAAACCCCTTTGAAAGCTGATGTGAAGCCTGTGAAGTAGCGCCCTTATAGGCTGAACCCTAAATATAAAGAAAAAGTCAGGTTGGAGCTAGATAAGATGCTTGCTGCAGGAATCATTGAGCCTGTCAAAGAGTCCAAATGGGTCAGCCCTATGGTGGTAAAAGAAAAGAATACCACGGGAGAAATTAGAATCTGTGTTGATATGAGGAAGCTGAATGTCGCAGCTTTGAATCTCTTTGTATGTACTAATCGGATCTCACGGGTTTCTTGGCAAGTTCTTTGATTTCAGCTGAGTTATAGGTTCATACTTTGGAGAGGATGCTGATATAGCTTGCTTCTTCATTCTCTTCAAAACATTTCAAAGGCATAGTCCCTTGACATTCCACCTGAAATCTCTCCTGCGGATCTTCAAGGAAACCAACATTTCGTTCCTCCTCTTCCTCCCTCAAAATCAACACTTTGGTTACTTTGTTCAGTTCATAGCTTTGATTTCAGTTGGATATATTTCATCAAAGTAAAATACACATAGATCAAATATTTCATAGCTCACCGTCTAGATCTTGCACTCAAAAAAGTTTCATAAGCATTCTAGATCTAGCTTTAGGGAAATTGTCCTTTTTGCATGAATTTTAAAGAAAACTTGTAGATCACATGCATTAGATTTCTTTTCTATGTTATAAAGTTCAATATTCTGCAATATCAGTGCATTTTCATTGGCTGCACAAGAAGAAAGCCAATATCCCAAGGAAATCTTGCTTTCCTTGGTTCCCTTTCGTTGCTTGCTTTCCTTGGTTCCCTTTCATTTGTTTCAGCTAGTCTTAACTTCATTTTTTATGAGATAAGGTAGGATGATCCAAAGGTACTCTTAACGTTATTTTGAACACTTGTTATTATAACATTCTCACTGTATTTTATCAGGTCTGACATAAAATGAAGGAAGCTGCTGTCCGAAGTGGCCTCAGGAGCGCTCAAATCCCCCCAGGGGTCTCCCTTTTCACTAGAAACTCAAAATTTTTCCAAAGTTGTAAAATATTGGTTTCAACCTGTATAAGGAACAAGAAGTTTCTGATAATTTCAGTTCACTGATTCTGTAACCAATAATAAATAAAATCATCTTTGGAATAGGTTCTTTCGATCCCATTCCCCATCCCCCCTGGGGGGATTTGCGTCGGTTCCCTTTTCGTCGCTTTCTGCTTATTTATTTTTTACTAGCATTGATCTAATTTGTAGGGTAGTATACTTGATTTTGTTATTAATTCCATACTCCATATCTTACATTTCAAAGTAATCGTAATACTTACCCCACGATTTCCCGATTGACCCGAAAGGGGAAAGAGATTCGTGGTAGGATTAATTAGAAAACCAGAATTGTGTATTTGTTTTATTTTTCATCTTTTATTTATCAGAAATTTTAAAATTAACCCCTCCTTGATTCTTCGATTGAGATCCACTTGGATCGAAAGAGGTTCCTGGAGGGTTTTCCTTTTAAACAAGAACACTCAGTTTAAAACTTATTAAAATTGACAAGACTCCAGTGTGTATTCTTTGCACTTGGATGCGGTTTGTTTGATCAGTAAAGCTATATCAAAAGCACTTGGGTGACTAGTATAATTAGGACTCACACTCCCTAATTGACAAACCATCAGGTGAAAATCCAACACCTAGATCAAACCTTTACGGTGGAAAAATACCCAAAGGAAGCGGGAAATTACTGAAAAGTGACCTCGGGGCGCCGATCTCTATCACACCCCAATGGGTGCGTTACGAACAATAGCCCCAGAGACTCCATTTCAGCCCACATATTCCTTGCAGGTAGCCATGAAGGTTTAGTTTTGGACATACTCCAAGTACTCTCGGGTATATCTGGAGTCCCCCCTTTGCCTAATTTAATCAACTCATACTTCACATTTAACTTAAAACATACCAAGAGGCAATCGCAAAAAATTAACTCCAAGCACATGCAAGCATATTGATTCTTTTTTTTTACTCCATTCTAAGGCACTCGTTAACTTCTTGCTTTATATATATATTGTGTCTCAGTATTGTGCTTTCGTGTGTTCATCTTTTACATCTTGCCATTTGTGATTATCGATAGTTAAATTGTAAACTCCTAAATAACTCAGTCAGTTTAAACATCACAACACTAAGTAATCATCCTTAGTAACTTAATAGGGTCTACCCCCCTTGGCTTCGTTAGGAGTTGAGCCTAAACGGAGGAGTCAAGAACAAGGTGACAGCCTTGACTCGAGACTTTCCCCCAAGGACACACCAAGTGGCTTGAAGATTTCTGCCATGTGACCCAGGTGTGTGAAAAGGCGGCAACACTTTTTGGCGCCGTTGCCAGGGATAAGTCTTTTTATTCCCGAGTACGACTTAGATTAACTTTTTTCTAAACAACTAAAAAGATAAAAAACTTTTGATTGATCTTGTCTTTAAAAAACATAAAAATTAAAACTCGATCCATCTGGCGACTCCATTGTCTAACATCCCTTCAAGAATTTCTACCCAAAGAAACCGCCGACAATTATTCAATCCTCTCCCTAATCCCAAAAGGTTTATTAGGGAAAGATTGAATAGGCATACTTCTCGTAGAAACCTTGAAGATTTAGGAGACCAATCCCTCTCAGATATCCATCACATATTTGTACAGAGTCATACTTTTCAATCTCAAGAAATGATGGATTTTTACAAACCCCTTGACTTTTGTCAGATAGTAGGTGCTCCTCATAACATTCCGAATGATGCTATCAAGAATCTCCCCAGGTTCGAGGGAAATAATGCTACCACTGCCAAGACTCATCTCCGAAAGTTTGAAAGGCACCTAGTCAGTTACTGCGATAATGTTGCCTCTAACCATGAAGATATCAAAATGAAGCTCTTTGCTTTATCCTTAGAGGATGATGATACAGAATGGTATGAAAACCTTGGTGATGATTCATATAAAATCCTTAATGATTTCCTAGCAGTTTTTAAGAAGAAATGGGGGGAAAAGAAAGAACCAAGACATTTTCTTTCTGCCCTTCATAATATAAAGAAGATGGAGAATGAAACCATGGATGAATTTAATACTAAGTTCATGCATGTGGTTGCGGACCTTCCTAGAGACATCAAGCCAAGGGATACCTCCATCTTGATATCCTACATCGAAGCTTTCACTAGTGATTTGATATACCAATTAAGGGATAAAGATCCGATCGATCTAAAAACTGCTCAAGATCTGGCCAAGAAAATAGAAAGGAATATGCAATCTTTGGGAAAATCCAACATTCTAGGTTACACTAGGGGAAACACTTCGTACAACAAAGAGAAGGGAAAGGCCATTGAATTAGAGGAAAAGGCAACCTCTAAAGACCGCATGGAAAAGTTGACTAGCTTGTTGGAAAAATTCATGACAAACCAATCTGAGCAATTGAATAAAATTCAGAACAAAATAGTTACATTGGAGAGAAATAATGGACCTAGGAATTTTCAACCAAAATAGAATCAAGTATATCAAAGGAAGTTTCCTCGACAAGATCCTAGGATTCCAAACCAGTTAAACTCAACTAACCTGGTAGATGAAGTAATTCCATGGTGCAAACCTTGTGAGCAATTCCACCCAGAAATTACTTGCTACATAGAAAACCAGGTTATAGAACATGGGATGGCGGAGGTCAGTAATCAGGAAACAACATCAGGCAAGTCTGATCATGTGTACATGGTAGGATGAACCTATCCTCTATCAAACCAGCATTGGCAGCAGGACACGGATTACGGTTTCGAGAAGGATCTCCTGTCTAACTTTTATGGTGTAATGCCTCCTCCGGAAGCAATTAAGGAAATGAAGGAGGCCAGGTTCAAGGGACCTGTGTATCAAATAAGAGAAAAGCAATCACCATCTAAACACTACAAGCCAAAGGTAACCACTCCTCCCCTCCCAGATCTTCCTATTGTCCCTGAGTCAAATATTGATATGGGAGAATCGATAAGTAGTGCTAAGATTCATGTTTATGCAACTGATGTCCTTAAAATTCCTGGTCAAAAAGAAAAGTTGTTGAAAGCCTTGGAGGATAGTCAAAGTAAATCTTTTAATATTATCGAAGAGGATCCTCTTCCTAATAATAATGGTATATTTGAAGTTGAACATATTGAACCCATAGATATTCCCATAGTCCTCAACAGTGTTGATCCAAGAAGAGAATATCACCCACCTTTTTATGTCTCCCTCTTAGTTGATAAACTTCTCCTTCATAACTGTATGTTAGATTTAGGTGCTTCATCAAATGTCATGACAAGAAAAGTAATGGAGCAATTAAATCTAAGGGTCACCCGACCCTACCACAATGTTTGTGCCATGGATGCAAGAGAAGTTGAAGTGGTTGGGATAATCTTAAATTTACAAGTTAAGTTGGCTAAGTATCCTGATATCGACATGTCGATGGATGTGGTGGTGATAGATGTTCCAGATAATTGGGGTATGTTGTTATCTAGAAAATGGGCCGCAACTCTTGGTGGGCACATTCAAATGGATTGGACATATGCTACTATACCTGCATCAGAGAACACTAGGGTGATTCTCCATAGAGAAAAGATGAGGAAACGGCATGTAGAAAACCCTAAGAAGCCCATAAATGAATTTGTTCATTTCACTGATAATTTTGGAAACTATGCTATTTTGTCAAATTTCATGGCCCCGATTAAGGAAAACATTAAAAATGAAAAGATCAATGAAGTTTGGAAAATGTACTTTGATGGGGCTTATTCCAAAACCGGAAAAGGTGCGGGCATCGTTATCATCTCTCCTTCAAATAAAGTCTACAACTTTGCATTCAGGTTAGAGTTTGAAGCATCAAACAATGTAGCCGAGTATGAGGCATTGCTCCTAGGGTTAGAAACCACTAAAGATATGGGGATAAAGATGTTGAACATAAAAGGTGATTCAGATTTAGTTGTCCTCCAGATTAAGAATCAGTATCAATGCAAAAATGACAGACTAAGAAAGTATAGGAATTCCACATGGGACACTATGGAATGGTTTGATGCACTTAACATTCAAAAGGTCCATAGGGAAATGTATGGGTTAGCAGATAAATTAGCAGAAGCAACATCCACCCTCCAGCCATCAGATGAAATGATTAATGTGAATGGAAAGATGGAAATAAATTTCAGACCTTCAATTCCAGATAATATAGACCACTGGCAAGTGTTCAAAGATGATGAGCAACTCTTGAGATTCATCCAAAATCTACAAGAGTTTGAGGGTTGCAAGATCAGTTATCAATAGGAAGGTAAAGAGTATCAGGAGTGCAAGGATAATGAAAGGAATCACATCCCAAGTAGCCTTATAGCTTTCAAGAATCTTTTCAATCGTCAGGATCATCATAAAAAACAAAAAGAAGAAATAAAAACTGGGAATTATATGGAAATAAACATAGGAACTGACAAGGATACCAAGTTAATAAAAATTGGAAAAGGTACTTCGGAAAAGGAAAGGAACAACTTGATCAAACTAATCAAAGAGTATAGAGATCTGTTGGCCTTTAGTTATGATGAGCTTAAATCCTATAGGGAGGATGTGTTTCAACACACTATTCGCCTCACAGAAGAAGCTAAGGAGGACAAACCTTTTCGACAAAAACTTAGGCGAATAAATCCTAAGTTGGCCCCCCATTGTGCAGAAGGAACTTTAGAAGATGCCAGCAGCAGGGATCATAGCACCTACAAGGCATTCGTCTTGGTGCTCCAACTTAGTTGTTGTTAGAAAGAAGAGTGGGTCAATTATAATATGTATAGATTTTAGAAATCTGAATACATCATGCCTCAAAGATAATTACCCGTTACCCGACATGGAAACTTTGCTTCAAAGAGTAACAGGATCAGGAATGATGTCCATGTTGGATGGCTTTTCCAGTTATAACCAGATGTTGGTAAATAAAGAAGATCAACATAAGACTACATTCACCACACCTTGGGGTACCTATAAATTTCTAAGAATGCCTTTTGGCTTATTGAATGTTGGTGCCACCTTCCAAAGAGCCATGGATTTTGCCTTCAAAGAACTTATAGGAAAAATAATTGAAATATATTAGGATGACTTAATTGTTTTTTCAAAAGAAATATCTGACCACATAAGTCATCTTAGGGAGGTTTTTATAAGATGTCGAAAATATGGTATTTCCTTGAATCCCGCCAAGTCAATCTTTGGAGTTGATGAAGGCAAGTTGTTGGGGCATATCATTTATAAAGATGGTGTCAAGGTTGATCCTGAGAGAGTTGAAGCTATTAAGAAGGTCCCCTTGCCTCACAATCTAAAATCTCTCTAGTCCTTTAATGGTCAAATCAATTTCATAAGAAGATTCATCCCAAACTTAGCAGAATTAATGAAACCTCTACAAAAGCTATTAAAGAAAGATGCTAAGTTTGAGTGGACAGATGAAGGGAAAGATGCATTCAAGTCCATCAAAAATGCCATATCCATGTCCCCAGTCTTGACTAGTCCAGATTACTCCAAAGAATTCCAAATATTTTCCTTTTCCTCAGAAGACACCATTGTCGGTGTTTTAATTCAAAAGAATAAGGAGGGACAAGAGCAACCCATAGCCTTTATGAGTAGAGCCTTACAAAATTCAGAATTGAAGTATACCATGATAGAGAAACAGGCCTATTCTCTTATCAAGTCCCTTAAACATTTCAGAACATATATAGGTTACTCCAAAATCATTGGATATGTACCCCATGCAGCTGTCAAGGATATCATGTCTCAGTAGGACTGTCTAGGAGTCAGGGGTAAGTGGGTTTCAAAAATTCAGGAATATGATTTGGAGATAAGACCTACTAAATTAATTAAGGGACAGGGTCTTGCAAAGATGTTGACCCAAGGAAATGAGAAGGCTTTAGGAATAATCTTCCAGAGCAGCAATTCAGAGCAAAGTGTATCAGATGAGTTTTAGAGATTAGAGCAGCACCCCTGGTACACCGACATCATATTTTTCCTCCGCAACCTTACATTCCCCAATCACTTATTGGGTCATAAAAGAAGGGCATTAAGTTTAAAGGAAACTAAGTATTTCTTGACCAAATATGGTTTGGGTTGGAGAAACCCAGATGGTTTGATACTTAGATGTGTCGATGAACCCGAGTCCAAGAAACTCATGGTTGAGTTCCATTCAGGAATTTGTGGTGGACATTTTGTAGCTAAAACAACCGCCCACAAAATCCTTATAGTAGGCTACTATTTCCCAAACCTATTTTCAGATGTGCACAAGGCTGTCAGAGTTTGTCCCCAGTGTCAGTTATTCACTGGAAAGCAACAAATGAAAGCCTTGCCTCTAAATCCAATAGTAGTCCAAGCCCCTTTTCAGCAATGGGGGCTTGACTTCATTAATAAGTTCAAGGATAACTCAAGCAATGGTTACTCTTGGATTCTTACTGCCACGGATTATTTTACAAAGTGGGTAGAGGTGATACCCACCAAAAAGGAAACCGATGCCATAGTCATGGATTTCCTAGAAGATAAAATCATCACAAGATTCAGTGTACTAGCTAGAATAATCATGGATAATGGCCCATGCTTTGTTTCTTCCGAGATGTCATCTTTCTATTTCAAGTATGGCATTATCCTATCTCACTCATCTAATTACTATTCCCAGGGAAATGGTCTAGCAGAATCGAGTAACAAGAACTTAATGACCATAGTCAAAAAAATTGTGGGTGACAATAAGAAGGCTTGGGATAGAAAAATCAAATTGGCATTATGGGCCAACAGGATCACTAAGAAAATTTCAACAGGGAGGAGCCCTTTTGAACTAGTCTATGGCCTTGATGTTACCTTACCAGTCCATCTAAAGCTCCTAGTTTATTAGCTCCTCCAGACATTCAGCTCAAATCAAGAGGCCATCCAGAATAGAATAAACTAGTTGATCGAGCTAGATGAGAGCATAAGAGACTCTCTTGACCATAGTATCAAAAATTCAGACAAGGTCAAGAGAACCTTTGATAAGTCTACCCGGCCAGGTTCCTTCCAAGTAGGTGACACGGTTCTACATTGGGACAAACGACGGGAAAAACCTGGGAAACATGGAAAGCTCGACAGCCTGTTGTTGGGACCATACATCATCGATGAAATAGCAGGAACAAACTATTTCTATCTAAATGACTTGGAAGGAGAAATACTGAGCTTACCAGTGAATGGTTTCCTCCTCAAGCTATTTTTCGCCAAGACAATTTGATGCCTCTAGTGGCATCGGTGGTTTCAGGGCCAATTTCTAAACCTTGCCCTACATGTATTTCTAAATTGTATATATCATATTGTTGTATCATAGATATTGTGTATTATAGTTATTTTGTACCATGTTGAAAATTTTCCTTTGTATATTAGTTTGTAAAATATTCCTTTTTGTACATTATAGATTAACTATGGACATTAGTTTATTTTTATAGCTAATTTTTTCTTATATATGCATGTTACTAACAAACTCTAATTGCCTTGCAGGACCTAGAGATTCCAGAGTTCTCACGTCCTCTCCTTTGAACATAAGATCAGTCAGAGAATGTGTCCCAGATGGAGCTATAATGTTACCACCTAAGTTGTACTTAGTGGTTTTTTTATCAAGTGAGCCTGGTGAACCGGACATGGTTAACTTGTTCTCAAAAATACCTTTGGAAGTACTTCTGGGAAGTGCTTGTTGTATCATATCACATGTTCATACCCCATGGGGGAATTGTAATAAATGTTCTAGCATGATAGTGTCTGTAAAAGACTCGGCCTCTTAGACTTCATTTGTCAATCCAATTAGCCCAGGGTGTTTTTTCCCTTGGTTATTATTGGTTGTTGAATAAACGACTGATAATTTCTGAGTTTTTCACTCCATACCTCCAAAGTTGGGGTGGTCGGCTTGGTATTTAGGCCTATTGAGGTTATTAGAGTCTATGTGTCAATGTATAAACATGATATACATCTTTTTTGAGTCATATGAACATGTCTAAGTCCCCCTAGGTGTTTTTCAATTTTTCATTTTTTTAGTTTTTTCGGTGTTTTTTATTAAAATTTATTTTTTCCAAAACTTAGGCTATTTTTTAATAGTTTAATTGGAAAAATTGATTTTGTAATAAAAGTGAGCCAAATAATCAGTTTGAGTCATGTAGGTGCTCATTTTCAAGCTCAGAGCACCATGTAAACCCATGGACCCACTTTTTCCTAAGTTTTGAGTGATCTTCCATCACTCAGGTCAGAAAGCCCCAAAAATCAATTATTGATTATTTTAATTAATAAATTGATGAATAATGGAGAAAATCCAAAATCAATAAATCAGTGGATACTCAATCGATTTGACTAAAATCAATCAGATCTGGAGCAGATTGACTGGATTTGACAAATCCTTGACTGAAGTAGGGGATCAAATCAGATCCAGAGTTGATCTACATCTGTCTTCATGGGGAATTGTGCCCTCCCTCTCTCCTCCACACGTGTGGACTCTCCTGGATGCTCCGTGGAACGATGTGTCGATGTATGGGTTGATTTGTTAGCTCAATCAAGCCCCTGGTTGACAAGTAGGCTCAGTCCAGCTTCAGTTTTGCATTGATGAACTCGCCATCAGTTGATTTCACTTGATTCCATGAGGAATTGTGCCCCCTCTGGGCTAGATGGCTTGTAATTTGTATATATCCAGGCACAGCCTCCTCTTCCAAGATAGTTAGAATTGGGATTGAGGTGTTGCTGCTATTGTATTGTTGTTATTCTTCATTTGAAATGAAGAAAATATTTGGAGGCCAGGCGGTGTTGTGCCATTACATGTGTGGATGATTATTGCCATTATTTTACTGAGTTAACCTATATCTGTTTGCATTTATTGCTAGTTGCTTGTAGATCTATGGTTAATATTGGTAATTAGCTTATTACAATCTTGATAGGAAAGGTGTTGTTCAATAAGTTTATTGACTGTCACTCTCCTTTGATGCATGTTTAGAGATCTAGATTTAGCATGTCCTATAAGCTTATATGCATGTTATCTTGAATCTCTTTGTATGTACTAATCGAATCTCACAGGTTTCTTGGCAAGTTCTTTGATTTCAGCTGAGTTGCAGGTTCATACTTTGGAGAGGATGTTGATCTAGCTTGATTCTTCATTCTCTTCAAAAAATTTCAAAGGCATAGTCCCTCGACATTCCACCTGAAAGCTCTACTGCGGATCTTCAAGGAAACCAACATTTCTTTCCTCCTCTTCCTCCCTCAAAATCAACACTTTACCCGGTTACTTTGTTCAGTTCATAGCTTTGATTTCAGTTGGATCTATTTCATCAAATTAAAACACACATAGATCAAATATTTCACAGCTCACAGTCTAGATCTTGCACTCAAAAACGTTTCATAAGCATTTTAGATCTAGCTTTAGGGAAATCGTCCTTTTTGCATGAATTTTAAAGAAAACTTGTAGATCACATGTATTAGATTTCATTTATCTATTATAAAATTAAATATTCTGAAATATCAGTGCATTTTCATTGGCTGCACAAAAAGAAATACAATATCCCAAGGAAAGCTTGCTTTCCTTGGTTCCCTTTCGTTTGTTTCAGCTAGTCTTAACTTCATTTTTTCTGAGATAAGGTAGGATGATCCAAAGGTACTCTTAAATTTCTTTTGAGAATTTGTTATTCTAACATGCTCACTGTATTTTAGCAGGTATAACAGAAAAGAAAGGAATCTGCTCTCCGAAGTGGCCTCAGGAGCGCTCAAATCCCCCCAGGGGTCTCCCTTTTCACTAGAAACTCAAAATTTTTCCAAAGTTGTAAAGTCTTGGTTTCAGCCTGTATAAGGACCAATAAGTTTCTGATAATTTAAATTTTCTGATTCTGTAACCAATAATAAATAAAATCATTTTCGGAATAGGCTCTTTCGAGCCCATTCCCCATCCCCCTGGGGGGATTTGCGTCGGTGCCCTTTTTGTCGCTTTCTGCTTATTTCTTTTTTACTAGCATTGGTCTAATTTGCAGGGTAGTATACTTGATTTTTTTATTAATTCCATACTCCATATATTACATTTCAAAGTAATCGTAATACTTACCCCACGATTTCCCGATTGACCCGAAAGGGGAAAGAGATTCGTGGTAGGATTAATTAGAAAACCAGAATTGTGTATTTGTTTTATTTTTCATCTTTTATTTATCAGCAATTTTAAATTAACCCCTCCTCGATTCCCCGATTGATATCCACTTGGATTGAAAGAGGTTCCTGGAGGGTTTTCCTTTTAAACAAGAACACTCAGTTTAAAACTTATTAAAATTGACAAGACTCCAGTGTGTATGCTCTGCACTTGGCTGTGGTTCATCTGATCAGTCAAGCTGTATCAAAAGCACTTGGGTAACTAGTATAATTAGGACTCACACTCCCCAACCAACAAACCATCAGGTGAAAATCCAACAACTAGATCAAACCTTTACGGTGGAAAAATACCCAAAGGAAGCGGGAACTTACTGAAAAGTGACCTCAGGGCGCCGATCTCTGTCACACCCTAACTGGTGCGTTACGAACAATAGCCCAAGAGACTCCATTTCATCCCACATATTCCTTGCGGGTAGCCGTGAAGGTTTATTTTTGGACATACTCCAAGTACTCTCGGGTATATCTGGAGTCCCCCCTTTGCCTAATTTAATCAACTCATACTTCACATTTAACTTAAAACATACCAAGAGGCAATCGCAAAACATTCACTCCAAGCACATGCAAGCATATTGATTCTTTTTTTTTGACTCTATTCTAAGGCACTGGTTAAATTCTTGCTTTATATATATATATATATTGTGTCTCAGTATTGTGCTTTCATGTGTTCATCTTTTACATCTTGCCATCTGTGATTATCGATAGTTAAATTGTAAACTCTTAAATAACGCAGTCATTTTAAACATCACAACACTAAGTAATCCTCCTTAGTAACTTAATAGGGTCTACCCCCCTTGGCTTCGTTAGGAGTTGAGCCTCAACAGAGGAGTCAAGAACAAGGTGACAGCCTTGAATCAAGACTTGACCCCAAGGACACACCGAATGACTTGAAGATTTCTGCCACGTGACCCAGGTGTGTGAAAAGGCGGAAACACGCTACATAAATGGGATCTTTCCAATATACTGTTATGCCCTTTGGCCTGAAGAATGCACCTGCTATGTTTTCCAGAGTAGTCATATCTGCATTTAAGGAATTTATTCATAAGTTCTTGGAAGTTTACTTTGATGATTGGACTATATTTGGTTTATTGAAAGATCATATAACCAGTTTAAGACTTATGCTGGACAAGTGTAGACAGCATCAGATTTCATTGAACCTAAAGAAGTGTATCTTTAGTGCACCCTTTGGAAATATGCTAGGTCACATTGCATGCAAGCAAGGATTTATGGTGGATCCTGCGAAGATAGCCATTATTGTGAACTTGCCACCTCCACAATCTGTTAAGCAACTTCGATCTATGCTTGGTCATACTAGATATTACAGGAAATTCATTAAAGGATATGCTCAGATTACAGCCCCTATGGAAAAGAAATTGAAGAAAGATATTAAGTTTGAGTGGACACCTGAATGTCAGGAAAGCTTGGATATTTTGAAAGAAAAGATGGTAACTGCCCCTATCTTAGTATTCCCTGACTGGAGTAAGGAGTTTCATGTTCATGTCGATGCATCTTCCATTGCTTTAGGTATAGTATTGGCTCAGTCAAGTGAAGGTACCACAGCAAAAAGGAATTATACTACGATAGAACGAGAAGGTCTAGCTATGGTTTATGCTTTGCAGAAATTTCGACATTATTTGTTAGGATCTCATTTTAAGATGTTCACTGACCATTCTGCTTTGAAGTATTTGGTTAATAAGCCTGTGTTGGGTGGAAGGATATGCAGATGGATGATTTTGTTTCAGGAGTATGACTTTGAGATCATAGTTAAGCCAGGAAGACTTAACCTGGGGCCTGACCACTTGTCGAGGCTCGAGTCAGGAGAAGAGCCCACTAGTTTGGACGAAGGTTTTCCTGATGCCCAGTTGGTTTCCATCCAGATGGTTGATGACTATTTTTAGGATATTGTTCAGTACTTGTCTACAGGTTTTGCACCCTCTGAGATGACAACACAGCAAAAGAAGCAGTTGGTGGTTAGAGCAGCTGACTTTACCTTGATAGCAGGATAGCTATATAAGATGGGACCAGATGAAATACTGCGCAGATGTGTCCTAGAGCATGAAAAGCCATTGATTTTGGCTGAGGCACATTCTAGAGCAGCAGGAGGTCATTATGCAGGAAAATATATGGCATAGAAGATTCAGATAGCTAGATTGTGGTGGCCTATGATTCATAAGGATGCAAGAGAGTATTGCCACAACTGTGATATATGTCAAAGGACTGGCAAACCATCCAGGAGGGATGAGATGCCTCTGGTTCCACATGTAACTTTACAAGCATTTGAAAAATGGGCTATTGATTTTGTTGGAACAATCAATCCCCCTGCAAAGAAATCTGGAGCAAGATATATTATTACAGCAACTGACTACCTTACTCGTTGGGATGAAGCTCAACCAGTCAAGGACTGTAGCGCTGTTGCAGCTGCAAAGTTCATATTTGACAATATCTTGTCAAGGTTTGGGTGTCCTAGAATTCTTATGAGTTATCAAGGATCACATTTTCTGAATAAGACTATTGAAACATTGACCGAAGAGTTTCAAGTATATCATCAGAAGAGTACTGCCTACCATCCTCAAGCAAATGGATCTGTCGAATCCTTTAACAAGATTCTTGAGCACGCTCTGACGAAGGTTTGCAATGCTAACCGAAATGATTGGGATCTTAGAATTCCAGCAGTATTATGGGCTTATAGAACCACTTGCAAGAAGTTGATAGGCCACACACATTTTAGGCTAGTGTATGGATAGGAAGTAGTTATGCCCATGGAGTACATTGTTCCTAGCCTCAGAATATCTGCCTTCACAGAAATGCATGACCCAGCCGTGTTGAATGAAAGGCTAGCAAAGATACTAAAACTAGAAGAAGACAAATTCATTGCAGGTTTCCAGAAGAAAGTACAGAAAGCTAGAGAAAAATCATGGCATGATAGACACATTAAGAAGAAGCAGTTTCAGAATGGTGATCTTGTGCTCTTGTACGACAGTAAATTCATGAAGTTCCCAAGTAAGTTCAAGACACATTGGAAAGGACCATACATAGTTCAGAAAGTTACTGATGGTGGTGCAGTTCAGCTAGCTAAATTGAATGGAGAAATTTTTCTCTCCATGGTGAATGGAAGTAGATTAAAGAAGTACAGGCACAAGCCTGTACCCCCTTGATCAGAAGTACTTGCAAGAAGAAGAGTCTAAGTACCAAGAACAGTTGAAATTGGGTACTAGACTATAATAAAGTTGTTCTCAAAGAGCTTGGGTAGAGTGTTGGAAAATTTACGCAGTGTCGAAGCTTATGTCAGAATGTGTCGAAGGTACTTGTTGTGGCAAAGATGAAGTTAGTGGTTGTGCCAAAGAAGAAAGGTGTGTCGAAGCTTAAAATGTGACTGTTGGAAAAGAATCAGATTTGGCAGCGCTGGCATGTGAACTACATTAACTGCCGTAATGATGAGATTTTGGGAAATCTAGCATCGTTTGGACAAGATCTACTGCCGTTCAGTCAGATTTGGTGTCATTAATGCACAATGATGGCATATTTGGTCGTGGATTCTATCAGAAGATACCCAGACCTATGAATTTTGCATTACGCATTTTCTTGAGTTGAGTCCATGTCAACCGATTGCGAAGTCTAGGAATTATTGAGAGAATTCAAACAGAGGGGTCTGCAGAACCTTATGAGCAATCCACCTGCATCTACACCTTGTGAAGAGACTCCCCCAGTGCTGAATAAGCCAATGCAGACATGAGCAACCAGGAATAAATTCAAGGAAAAATTTCTCTCTAAGCGGAACAAAGAGAGGCACAAGCCATCAGGAAAGACACCGGAGGACCCCGAGATGAATCCTGCTGATTCTGTAGAGCTCCCACCTAAAGGTTTTGAAGACTTCAGTGAGGATGAGAATGTTGCATCACAGCATCCACCATATCTTTCGCCTGTTTGACTAGGATTTCAGCCACCTCGGCGGACAGCCAAGTTCACATTACGCACCCCTTCGCTGCCACAGGGTGTGCAGTTCGTGAGAACGGAGGCAGTTTGAGGGATGGGGTCACTGATATATTTAGAATGCCCAATGATTCCCATGACCATCATAAATATTACAAAGATAAAGATGACACCGAAAGATATTTCGAGAAGGAAGATCGCAGAATGAGAGACGGTCATAGGGAACACATGCATTCTGCTAAGGGTGAAAGGATGAAGGATAGAGCAAGCCATGGCAGTGGTAGAAGTATCAGATAGGATGACGATGATGACAGGAATATAAGGGAGAAAGATGGTAGGAGGATTAAAGATGATGCTTATAGAGATACAGATGGATACATAGCTCGACAGAGTGCAAAAGGAGATAGTGGAGAAGGAGCAAGCAACCGAAGATATCATGCGCAGCCTCAACAAGCAATTTACTATCTTATCCAACAAGATTCTTCCACCAGAAAAGAATCAGAGTGTCCCAGGATGGGACACTGGTGAGTCTTAGGGGTCTGTTGGGGATTGGACCTTGAAGGTCCTTAATTTTGGCAGCTCCACGGTTTTGGTGCGAAGCTTGTAAGCAGAGTTGCGGTCCAAAATAGTCTTAGGGGTTTCGGGGTTGGGTCGAAGCCCCTCTATTTGTAAATAAACCATGGTTTAAGCCCATGGTATTGTAATAGTGCACTTGTATAAATAGGGTCTTATGTAAAGGAGTCAAAGAGACTTGTGATGATAATGTTGTGATGCGAAAAAGCTAAGGCTTATTTTCAGGGTTAAGGTTAAGTCCTAGCTGAGTGCGTGGACGAACTCTGCAGCTGAGTGTGCAGAGGGTTTTGAGGAAAGGTTCTGCAGCTGAGTGCGTAGTTTTGGGTTGGTGAGAATATCTGCAGCTGAGTGCATAGATCAGAACTGTGTTGTTTGTAAAGAGTTGAATATAAACGCAGTTCTGTGGACGTAGCCCCTACACTAGGTGTGAACCACGTATATCTTGTATTGTGGTGGTTCTTGTTATTTTGTTCCTGTTCTGTTTTTATGCATTTGATAAGTAGATGAATGATAAGTAAGATATATTGCTAAGTACTAACTTCCCTGTGAATTCCCAGTTAAGGGTTAAGCAAGTAACTGTCTATTTATCTAAACTGCGAAGCTATTTAAGTGAATGTCGAAGCTCTGTATTGCAAGATTATTATTTGTTAAGGCTAAAGGTATAGTAATATCCCTCTTTTGCCTACAGAAACCTGATTCTACGGCACCCCATAGCTGTTTCGGGTGAGACTGCAACCTGTTCGCAGGTTGTTGCCGAAAGGGCCAACACTGTGAGTCTCTTTGTTGGTGCGAAGATAAAAGGATAAGAACCTGGGTCTTCCCTAGGCCCAACATATGCTTAGCTAAAAACATCAATATTTCATTTCATTTCCATAACAAAAACATATAAACAGGATCATTGAAAGAAACAACATCACAAGAACAACACAGATTTATCCTGGGAAAACCCTAAAGGGAAAAAACCAGCAAAAGCTTCCTTAATATAGATGCCCCAAAAAGGTAAAAAGGTAAAACCAACAAGGATATCAAAAACCTGATCCTCTTCCTTCTCCAGCTAGTTATCTCCTCCACAAGTGCACTACTCAAGTGAGTGTGTGTGTCTCAAATGAGGAGCACTACACCTCTATTTATATTCATCCGTTCACTTAATTTAACTCATCTGTCATGTAGGCTCGAGTTAATCATGTAGGCTCGAGTTACACATGTAGGATCAAGTAACCACACTGGGGTGATAATGACCCACCTTTACAATTAGAGGGGACTTCCTCATGACTCTTATTAGTTCTTCTGATTAGGAGCATCGGGGTACAAAGTAATACAAGTGGTTCTCTCGGTAGGACCATCGGGGACCACAAAGAAATACATATAGAATATTATTCGAAGTTACAATATTTCAACAGACCCGACATAGAAACAAGATAGAAAGAGAAATTCAAATCCATTGAATGCTGATAGAAAAACCCCCAAAGGACAACTACTAGAAACTCCCCAGCAGAGTCACCAATTCTGTTACAGAGATAAATTCCTATGGCTTGGGGTACCACAGCAGACAACTTGACTCCAGAAATCAATCCTTTCCAGTATCCAATAGAAATTAAATGTCTAACACTAAAGGATCAGACCTCCTACCTTATTTTAGGTGGTTGAAGTAGATCCCCATTGAGCTTTCCAACTTCATCTTGAATTGATAGATTACTTCCTCAACAACAAGTAAACAATACAAGCATACTATATATCATGGTGTTAGATCTATTCTAGCATATATAATCAACAATGTGTAAGCATTCGACATCATCCCATGGATAAAATATTCATTCAAATAGACACTATTGGACAGGAAAAGATATTTCTATTAATATAAATCATAGATTACAATAGATACAGCCTCTATCGGCACGTCTACGAATCGGAGAAATTGAATCACCCACTTGGGCCTCCACCACCTCAATCCTCCATCTCTTGATATCAAGCTCACAAGAAACAAGCAAGCTTGGGAAGAACACAAAAGTGCTCCAAGGAACAAAGGGATGCAAAATCAAACATAAGTTCTGTCAACAATGGATTATAGTTTCTTTGCTCTCAATTCTCTCATATGCCTTCAATGTACCATAGAGTTCCTTATATATCTTTTCAAAGGGGTAATGAAAGGTCAAATCCGAGTGATCTCAAGGCATAGGGAAGGCCAGGAGTCAAGTGAGTAGGATCCATGTCAAGGAAAAGTCCAAAAGTATTTGGATTTTGTACACATCCTCTTGTACATAGTTTTAGGGTTCAAACCCGCGTATATACGTGATTAAGGGTTTAAAAGTCATGTGTATCATTTTTCACACGTTTTTAGGGATGGTCAAGGAAACATCAAAGGACAAAAAATGGTCCACGGGGTCTAAGGAGTCTGCAGAGGGATAGGGGAAGGCCATACAAAGTGTGATTCACCTGGAGTGGTAAAATCAACTTTAACAACGGGGCATTACGTCTTGGTGGATTTTATTGTGTGGGGTTTTGGGCTGGCTGATTTTCCATAGCATTGTTGGGAGGGTTCGGTTGTTGACCTCCTCCCTGTAGTTGGTTATTTCCTTGGTTACGGGGTTGGTTGTTTCTAGCTTGCCCTTATTGATTGTTGGGGGCAGGATGGTTGGGATGGTTTTGTTCTGTGAACACTTGTCCCAAAGGAGGGGGTGGAATGGGGGTGGGGGATTATACAGGTTGTATTGGCGGTGCATAGTAGATTTGTGGGGGTGGTGGTGCCACAAATGTGGGCATTTTCCCCACATACTGCTGTGTTGGCCAAGCCATGGCCTAAGCCTACTACAGTGGCGCAAGTTGTGCATAAGACGTTGTTTCTTCAGTTTGGGATATCATTCTACCATAGTCCAGAGCTTTGTTTTGGTAAGCAACATTAGTAGTGTTGCTTGGTTGTGGTGTAATGACAGGTGGTGTCGATTGAGGTTGTGGCTATTGGGAGACCGATCCTATTATGTTGTCTGCAGCACGGGATGCCCCCAGTGCATCACGGTAGGAGGTACTTGGACGGGGAGAATATGGAATGACAGTATACAAGTATCGAGACTGGGCATAGATGAGGTCAAATTGTTGGGCCTTCAGTATGGCCTCTTCTTCAGATTGGGGACATTTGGATGTGATGTCCTTTCTGATGGGCGGGAGAAAAGTCTTAAGGAACCAATCCAAGAAGATCCTGTCCTCTAGTTGGATTTTTCAAAAGCTATGGCATCACCACCACTCATGGATATGGTCATTTATGTGAGTGGCAATGCTTTGATGACAGGATAGCAGTATCTCCACCCCCTCGTCATATCTGACAGGGAGTTGGAAATATGGTAGGAACATGAAGGCTAGGGATTTGAAGTCAGGGTACTTGGATTGTGGTAGCTCAATGTACCATTTGACCGCAACACCTATAAGGGTGCATTGGAACAGCCTCAGCCTGATGGAGTTGTCTATGATGCTATTGGATGAGCACCATAGATGGAATGTCATTATGTGGTTATGGTGACATTCCCCGGATTTTCCTTCAAACTTGCGGATGTCTGATGGCAGCTTAGTTGGCATAGGTGGCCAAAAATCTTGGAGGTGGATGGGGTTGTTTGTTAATCTAGCCAAGTCAAGAAAGTTGAGATGAGCCATGAAGGGTAGATTTGACCCCAAATTAATGTGAGATGGGGCTGCGATGGTGGTGGGGTTTGCAGGTGCATAGTGCATCTGCATAGTTGGGGGTGCTTGTTGTGGCACCATTGCGGATGGGCCAATGCCCACAAGCATTGTGGGTGGGATAGTATGAGTGGCAGGGACACTAACCCCCATGTATGATAGTAGGGGCAACGTAAATTAAAGTTCTGCTTGACAGGGCGCACATTTTTGACCAAATCTAGCGAAGGAGCTGCGAGATTTTTTTAAAAATGAGTAAGTTGGTCGCATAGAATGCAGAAATAGCCACAACCTAATTTTTTGGGCTATTGTCACACTTAATTGGGGATTAAGTGCACCCTGGGTGCACCTGTTTTCCCATTAAGTGTGCCCCAATCTCACCTTTTTCCCTGATATGAGCGCCCTGCTCCTGAATGGGGTTTTTTGGTGAGATAGAGCGACAGTAACTAGTAATGGGGTCAATTTGACTTGGTTCTTCCTAGCAGAGGCTTCGACGGTAACTAAAACAGGAAATGAACCGGATTTAAGAAAGATTTAAGATAAAATTTCTGAAAAACTAGGGCAAAAATTTAAAAAAACTTGAAAATAAAAAGTTTGGCCCAGGGATTTTGTGGGATCGACCTGGTATGGTCGCCAGATTTGTAGCAAGGATTTCTCCCTACTACAGGGGCATGAATGGATTCCTTATGCCTATAGGGCACAAGGGTAGGTTTCCTGCTAATGGTAAATGCAGAAAAATGAAACAGAAATAATAGAAGCAGAACAGTAAACTAAGCTAAGCTAATCTAAACAAGAAGAAAAAGAAAATAGCAAGAATAGTAAACTAAATCTAATAGCAAAAAGAAGAAAACGAAGCTATGGTGAACCCCTCTGCAAAAAATGGGTTAGGGTTCCGCCTCCTTAAAACCTGCAAATAAACCTAAGCTACAATGGAAAACCTGCAAAACAATGTCAATAACAAAACCTGCAACTAGGAAACAAAGTTAGAAAGCAAATAACATTAAACTAAGAAACAAAAATAAACCATTGGGTATACCTTCTCTTGGGTGGGAATGGGCCACCATGCCCTAGCTCATGGGAGCACCTCTCTTGGTTGGGGAGCAATGTATCAATGGGAATGGATATGGAGGAGAGGGAGTGTGGGTGGTTTGAGAGGCAAAGGTCTCAAAGCATCCACAGGCAGTGTAACAATAGGAAATGGGAGAAGTGTTTTGAGAGTGACCCCCCACCCTCCTTTTATAGCTTTTCCAAGGGGTTTTAGGGTTTTAATCCCTTGGTTAGGGCTTTAGCCCCTTTTTTGGGATGTTATCCCCTTCCGCCCTAACTTTAGCCCCGTTTAGGGTTTTAGCCCCTTTCTGAGGGCTTTATCTCCTATGGGGATATTTTGGGCTCTTTTTGGGGTTTTTTAGCCCTTTTCTTCATCCTTGGACTCTTTTGGAGGTGTGGGGGTCTAATGGAAGGTCTGATGGAGTGATATGGGGGTTTTGAGATGGTGTCCTTGGGTGGTGTAGGCCATGGAGAGCTATGTGAGGGATTTTTGGGTTAACATGGACTATAGAGCATATGAGACTCTGATACTCATGTTCAAAGTAAGCCTATGATGTAGAGTCTCCCTATGGTTATTGTGTTGTGAAACTTGGTTCAATTCTAACTGTGTGCGAGACTTAGGAATGGGAGAGATGTAGAATGTGCTTGATAAACCTAGTGTGGAACCTCACAGTAAGATAAGAGTGGTTGGTGAAATTTCCATGTACATCCTATAGAGCACTGGAAGGGAAGGTGTAGCCTGAGGGACTATGGAGCATAGAAGGGGACATTTACTTGTGTTGGGTGTGTAGGTAGAAATGGATCTACACCAGATAGATCTTTTGAATGTGTCCTTAACTCTGTCGATGAGCTCACTAGCTTAGCAGTTCTTCCTACCAATTTCCTTAGAATATTGATAAACCCAACTGGAAAGATGGATTGGATGGTGCCTATTAAACCCATCTGTTGGCTTGCCTGTGTCTGTTGCACCTAACCTGGTAAGTAACCTTTGGATGAACAGTTTGATAAACCCAACTAGTAATGTTGGCTTGGCTAGGTATCCTGATAAACCCAGCAGTGATATGGCTTGATTGTGAACAGTCTGATAAACCCATCCGTTGGCTTAACTGGTCCTTAAAGGTGAATGTTGGCTTGACTATGAATAGTCTATGAAACCAAACTATGAGATGGCTTGGCTGAGTGGCCTGTGAAACCCATATGAGGGATGTTTTCCCATACAACCTAATAAACCCAACGGTGTTGGCTTGGCAGAGTGTTATTGCACCCTTGCTATGTATGAGTTTGCTAGTGTTCCCTTATCCTTGTAGGAAATCATGCTCAGCTTGGGGGTGGCAGTGTTGCTGAGATATTAAGGAGCACACTGGCCTATCGTTGGGTGGAACACTGCAGCAACATAGCTGGTTGCATGGAAAGTTTTGTTCAATGATAAGTGATCTTTACTATGTTATTATGTTGTTCTCTGTAATTGTAATGCTTACATTGTAATTTCTTGATGGAATGCGATGAGCATGTTGCTATGTTGAGTTATGCTTTCTTTCCTAAATAACTGTAATCATAGGCATATATGTATGTTTTTCCTTCAATGCATTTCACTAAGTTGCAGAGTAGATTGGAAAATTTGGTAATGGCCTGGATGATCAGATTGATCCAAGAATTCAGCTGAGAAGTTGAGTTTTCTGCTAGAAATCCTCATTTGCACAGTTTGTGGGATCAAGGATTTTGCGAGATGTGGAATGTGTGTAGCTAGGGTTTTACCCCTAGCTTGTGCGAATGAGCACCTACTAAGGAGAAGGGACTCCTTAGTAGCAGTTCAGTAAATGTAAATTAAAATGCTAAAACAGAAATATAAATTACTCTAAACATGTGCATGAAACGGAAAAACAAGATATAAAGAATGGATTTTGTATTAATGTTACCTCCAATGTGAAGGTTGGTGAAGCCCTTTGCAGTGATACAAGAAGGTTTCTCCAAGCTCCAACTTGCTCCTTCTCTTTCTCCAATGATGGAAATGGGCCAAAAGGGGCTCTCAAGGTGAAAGTAGCTCAAGGGTAAGCTAGGGTTTCAAGAGCTACTTTAGCAGAGTAAGGGTGCTTATGATTGTGGATCTGAAATAAGGGGTCTCCATCACCTATTTATAGTTTTTCAGTGGTGGAGTGCTGGCCCATGGTTTTGGGAACCATATGGTTTAGGGTAGCTGTATAGGGTTTTTTCCTCCTTTTCCTCATTATTTTATATTTTTTCTTCCCTTTTTAGGGGATTTTTTCTATTTTAGAGGAATTTTGGATATTTTTGGAGGAAAAAAGGTGTTTTTAAGGGAAATATGGTAGGAAAATGGACAAATGAGCCATGTAGTGGGGTAGATGAGGTAGTGAACACTTTTTGGGTGTTAACAGATTTCCCCCTGATGTGCGAGGGCAGGAGCTCATCGTATGGCCGATGGACATCATAAGTCATATATGGTGTTCCTGGGGTGTGGAGAAGAGAAGAAACAGACTGAAGCCTGGAACAACGATCCCGAACCAACTACTAGAACTAAAAGTACATAACCTCAATAATGGATGAGGAATCATCTGATCATGTGGACGAGGAGGGCATTCCCATGCTCGTATCAGGATATAACATAATAATAACAATGGGGTCCAAACTATGGGGACCTGACATATACATGGCCTCAAATACTGAATGAGGAAGAATCTCAATAAATGGACGAGGCGGGCATACCCATGCTCGTATCAAGATACATAAACATAACTGTGAGGCCCAAAAAGAGGGACCTGTAGGATACATAAAAAACCACTGTGTATATCATAAGGGTCTAGAAGGGACACAAATCTGGGACATACTGCTGGGCTGACCATGTCTGAGCTAAAAAACCGATGCACTGGAATGACAGCAGTGCTACTGAATGTGGTACCAAAGGAACTGATGAGCTGAACTGGGTACTCAAGGAAGCATGGAACTGGATGGCTTCCAAATACAATCGCCAACGCAGCCCAGACATCCACGGGAACATATAACTTGGCGTTCCGAAGTGACTCACCAATGTGCTAGAGTCGGGGGAAATCTGGGGTCTTCGACAAATAATGGAAGGGATATAAATCCTGTGCGATTCTCAATGATGCGATCAAGGTGCTGAAGTCGAGCATGTGAGAAACAACCATTCGTAGAGGCAATGATGACTCCTCCCAAAATGATCCATAGGCACTCACCACAAATGGTGATGGGTCCAAGGTGCAGGGGCCTCTGGGTCTATCCTCTGGAATAGAGGGGTTGTCGTCGACAGAGGGAGACCTGCAACTATCAAGGCAATGATGTTTCCTTGATAGGAGCACGAGGTGGAAAACCGAAATGTGATAGTACTGCTGGCAGGATTGATAAACTGGGGGGAATAACTGGGCAAGTAGAGTGGGTGGAATCAAACTTCCTTTGTTCAGAGTATGATGGCGGGGATGATCGGGCAGCATATGAAACTGACTGGTGGTAAGGGGATCATAGCTGTATTGGATTTGGGAGGGTGATTGGGCTAAGGGAGACTCAAGCTGTGGTAAAATGGCAGGAGACTGCAGAATACTCTGAACAAAGGTGACCTAATTGGGGGTGCTGCCGAGAGGATCGATCATAGCGCCAAGAGGCACAGGGGAATTCTTCATGGGTTAGGGAACTAGAAGAAGTGTGCATATAAAATGGTACTATCATGTGGATTTATACGAGCCCAGGACAGTTCATGCTCGTGGTTGGTTTCAATTTTAAGGAGTCTGAAAGCAATAAGAAGACTCGGAAGTAATGGAATGGTACTGTCGTGTGGATTTTACGAGCCCAGGACAGTTCATGCTCGTGGTTGTTTTCAATTTTAAGGAGTCTAAAAGCAATAAGAAGACTCTGAAGTAATGGAAAGGTACTGTCGTGTGGATTTTACAAGCCCAGGACAGTTCATGCTCGTGGTTGCTTTCAATTGTAGAGAGTCTGAAAGTGATAAGAAGACTCCAGGGGGGTTTCTTTTTCGTGTGTTAGTCTCCAAGGCCTGAAGAAGCATAAAAGGATGCAATGAAGAACTCTTCTAGCCGGCGTGACTAGAGTATTCCTTTTTCGTAATTAGTCTACCAGGTCCAGAAAAGGGTTAAACTTATACCAAATAGACGCCCTTTCAGATACTTTAACGAGCATGAAAGGAAGCAAGATTGCTTGGTGATCTTTTCATTGTTTTAGGAGTCAGAAAAGAGCTTAACAGAAACTCCCTAAGTGCCTTTTTCGTATAGGACTTGTTCGGCCCGAAAAAGGGATAAAATTATACCGAACAAAAGGAATGGCCAGGCAAGGAGGAAGTGTTCAATCAAGGAACATTTATGATGACCAGGAACGAGGGTGAGGGGGAACACTGGTGGGCCTCCTTGCGGGGTGAATGAATGGTGGAAAAATAACGAAACATTGGCAGTATGACAGGAGTGGATGGCTCATGTAAAAAGCGTGGAACAATCAAGGTAGACGAGCAGGATGTGGACCAAATCATGAAAGCAATAGGTCATGGCCCGCTGGAATGTGGCACCAGCATTTTTTAGGCCAAAAGGCATGACGTGATAGGAAAAGGTGCCCCATGGGGTAGTAAAGGCAGTTTTGTACTGGTCTTCCTTTCGGATTTGGATCTGATTGTATCCGAAAAAACCATCCATGAACGAGAGGACTTCATGTCCCACACACGCATCGATGAGCTGGTCAATAAATGCCGTGGGGAAATTGTCTTTGGGACAGGCGCGGTTTAAATATCGGAAGTCAGTGCATACTCTAATGGTGCCTTGTTTTTTGTTAACAGGAACAGGGTTTGAAACCCAACTGGTATAGGCAATAGGATAAATGAATCCTGCCTTGCGAAGTTTCTCAATCTCTGCTTTGACAGCTGGGAGTTTTGAGGGATGAATGGGACGCTGTTTCTGACGAACGGGGGGTACAACAGGCCATGTTTCAATGTGGTTCTCTATAATGGCAGGTTCAAGAACGGGCATTTCGGTATAGGACCAGGCAAAGACATCACAGAATTCTCTGAAAAGTTTTTTGTATTCCTCAATCTCTTGCTCACTGCAAGAGGCTCCTAAAGTGATGAGTTCGTGGGTGCTTCCTGGGGTAGCGATATCAATTTGGATGACAGGTGAGATGTTGGCCATGTTACCCTCCTCGAAGGCGTCAGGAGCAGGAATAGGGTCCTTGAACTAGTTGACCTTGGGGGGAAGGAAGTATTTGGATTCAACTGCAAATTGGGTAGCAGTGTTAGAGGAGGATTCATCTGGGAGGAAGTAGGAACGATGGTGCATGTCATCCCAGGGATACTCCGGGGCAGTGAGAGCCTCGAGGATCTCCTCATCAGTACGGAAAGTTTGTGTCATCAAATCAGTTGACGAGGGAGTAGTGGCGGAAGTGATCATATAAATGGTATTAACCTCTCCAGAAGGGGAAGAGACCGGGGGGTGGATCTCCTCAATGGTGGGTGGTGCCGTCTCAAGATCCAGATTGTTCATCTCATAGAGAGCTGCTCTGTAATCGGGGAGATCGGGACAGTGATGCGAGTAATGCCCGTAAACACCGCATATGGCACAGGGGTGGTTAGTGCGCAGGGATTTGTCGCGAGGCTTAGGGGTTGGATCTAGTTTGACAAGCGGCATATTGGGGTCATCGTCAAGCATTTGCATGTGTTCCTGTACTACCGGTAACTGAGGACATTGGTGAGTCGCATGGCCCAACTCATCGCACAACAAGCATTTGGGAGGAGCACGAAACACAGGGGGGTTTTTGACTATCTTGGGAGGTGGGACAGTAGTGTAAGGTTGGGGGCCTCTGCCCCCAGTGGGTTTGGTAAGAGGAGGGGGGGGGTTCATGGAGGACGACGGGGTAGCGACACCGGGAGGTGGGTGAATAGTAGTGACAATGGGTTGCACCGGTTGCAGGACTACATCTGGTGTCGACGGGGGAACGGGAGGCAAAAGATACCAAACGGGTAATCCTAAGGTTAACCCAGGGAGGCTGAGGGTAGCCATGACCGAGGCGCTAACTACTCCTGAGGGAGGGATGAGGAAAGGAATGGTATGGATGGGTGTAACACCAATGTGACAAGGTACCAAAGGAGGTTTAGGCAACAAGGGCGGTTGATTAGTAGGAGTTTGTGTGTTATGGGATAGGGTACATAGGTCAGACACGTCAGTGGCGGGTGACAGGGGTGGAATAGATTGGAAGGTCGAGGTCATTGGTGCATCTGAGTAAACTCTGGGCCCCATAGAGGAAACAAATGAGGTGGTGGCACCCGAAACAGGTTGTCCAACCATGGGGAGAACATTTTCGAGTGTCGCGGGGGCATTGGGATCATAGTAGGTGAGTTGGTCAAACTTAACCACGCGTCCCTCATGGGGGAACATCATGGTATGAAAAACGGAAGAAGAAACCGCCCGCATGGCGTACATGTAGCTGCGGCCAAGTAAAAGGTTATAATCAAGCTATGCATTAATAACCTCGATGTCGATGAGGACGGTTTTTCCAGCCAGCTGGACGGGGACGTTAGTTAATGGGCCTTGTGGTTGAGCCGAACGGCCGTCGTAGGCTTGCAACGCAGTAGTGGACTGCTGGAGAGGGGGGGATCCCAATTTCTGCCAGATGAAGGTGGACATGACACATGTAGAGGCACCTTCATCAATAATGCATCGATGGATGACAAAATTCTGAATAGAAACAGAAACTTGGAACACTAAAGTGGAAGGCATGCGGGGTTCGGATTGGTCCAAATCAAATGCCATTAAATTCGAATCATTTGGGTCGATAGCCCCAATGGATGAGAGTAAAGTCTTGCGCTGGGAAGGGCATTTTTTTAAGACTTCTAACGCAGACATGGCTGCGGGAGATTGGGCTAAGTCATCGACAATGTTGTAGTTTGACACAGCCCGCGCATTGGGGTTATTATTGATACGGTGAAGCGAGAAACGAGGTGCTTTGGGAGCGCCATCTAGTGGAGGTGGAGGTATACATAACGCCTGATTAGTGGGATGAGCGTTAGTGGCTTTATCGACGGGAGGGGCTTCAGAGGTGGAGCCATATTGGTTCCACCGGGTCTGGAGGTTGACATCAGCGGAGGACATCATCAACAAGTGGTGGGTACTTAAGTCAAACATGGGTTGATCAGGAGCAGCATAAGTGATTTGTTGTTGGGTTGGTGCGTTGGCTTGAGGGGGAGCCAACGGTTGAGTGTTAACTACGCCTTGGTTTGGTAAGGGGTTTTGCAGCACCAAAGGTGGCTGCTGAGGTTGTGAGGGGTTGGGTGGTGCTTGAGGAGCCGCATGCCCTTGGCGGTGGGCATCATCAACCCAAAGTTGTCGAGCTCGCTCCAAGTGTGGGAAAGCATGTGTGTAGTGGCCATAGACCCCGCAAATAGAACAAGGATGGTTTGTTCGCAAATTGGGGTTTTTAGCCTGCTTGGGTGGGCGATCAGGGTTTTGGTTAGCAGGGGCCGCATTATTATTATCGAGGGGATTAGGGGGTTGACCAGCTTGGTCTGTAGGTTGGTTGTTTCCACGATTTCGACCCTTACCACGGTTTTGTTGGCCTTGTTTGCGTTGGTTGTTCTGGTTTTGCTATGGGTTTTGTTGGGCGTAAACTTGCCCTTGGGCAGCAGGTGGATTCTGAGGTTGCGCAGGTGCTGTAGCAAGCTGCGGTGGATGATATGTAGGTGGAGGCTGCCCAGGTGTAGCAACTTGAGGGGTTTGCTGATAGGGCGGTGGAGCGGGTTGTGGGTTTGCCGCAGGGGATGCCTGTGGTGGGTAATAAGCGGGTTGGGCTTGTGAAGGCACAGGAGCTGGTGCAGCCTGCTGGTGGTAGTAGGGCTGAGGTGCGACCGGGGGGGCGTAAGCGGGAGTCGCATGACCGAAACACTGAGGTGGACATGAGGGTCCATGGGAATGGTGGTGATGTGTCATGGGAGCATACGAGTTGGTTGCTCCAGACTGTGAGGTAGCCCACGAAAGGTCAAGGCCAGGGGTAGGACGTGCTATGGAAAATGGTTGAGGATGCGAAGAGACACGGCCAATGATGCCGTCGGCAGCGTGGGATGCCCCTGGCGCATTGTGCTGGGAGGAATCACCGCGAGGGGCGTCAGGTATAATGGTATAGAGATAACCCGACTGGGCATAAATGAGGTCGAATCGTTGGGCCTTAAGGATGGCCTCTTCTTCAGACTGGGGTCTTTCAGATGCCACATCCTTAGCAATGACAGGAAGAAGGGATTTGAGGAACCAATCTAGGAAGATACGGTCGTCTAATTTGATCTTGCATAAGCTACGGCGTCGACGCCACTCATGAATGTGGTTCGTGATGTGGGTAGACGTGTTTTGTCTGCACGATAGGAGGATCTCAATGCCCACGTCATAGCGGACAGTTAACTGGAAGAACTGCAGGAAGGTTGAGGCAAGGGAAGCAAAGGTGGCATGGGTTCCATGGGGTTGCTCGATATACCACTTGGCTGCAGAGCCAGTGAAGGTGCGCTGTAATAGACGGAGGTGAATAGATTTGTCCACTATGGAGTTGGAGGAACACCATAGATGGAAGGACATAATGTGGTTTTGTGGGTCCTCACCTGCCTTACCCTCGAACTTAGGGATGTCAGAGGGGATATTGCTGGGCATGTGAGGCCATGCCGGGTCGTGTCGGATAGGGTCGTTGGCCAATATGGCTAGGTCAGGCAGGTTGAGGCTAGCCATGAATGGAAAACTGGAAGAAGGATGTGACACAGTAGTGGGTTGGACCAAGTTGGGGCCAATGCCCCCAAGTGGAGGGGTAGTGTTAGGGAGTTTGCACCCAAGTGGGGGAACTAAGGTGGTATAGTACAGTCCTGCACTACCATGGGTAGTGTGAGCCACTGATGGAGTGGGAATAGGTATTCCCACTACGGGAATAGGTGATGTGAGGGGAATGGTAGATGGGGGCCCCATGAAGGGCATACCCAAAGAGAGTGTGGTAACTGGTGTAGTGGTGGATGTGCCACCAATGGTCCCGACCAAGAAGGGAGTGGAAGTCACGCCAGCCATGGGGCTAGTAGGGGCAGTGTAAATGGGGTTCTCAGACTCTGGCTTAGAATCGAAGGTAAAATAAGGGGCGTCAATATCTGGTGATGGAGTCCTATGCCGTTGACGAGTGGAGTCAAGTGACAAGGCTTGAGATCTATGATAAGTGGTATCAAGTGAGGATGATCTGTGTCGATGACGGGTGGTGTCAAGTGAACCGTGCTGTGGGGGCTCGCCCCTGAGGCGCCGAGAATGTCTCGGGGACTCAATGGTGATAGATGGTGTCAAATCTCTGTGGGTTGAGGTGGGTAAAAAATAGCTCAAAAACCCTAATGCAATCGAGTGTGCAGAAGGAGAGCTCGAAAAATAAGGCCCTCAGGCCAACAACCAACTCAAAACACCCACTGTAACAGGTATGCTACAATAGGTGGAGTGTCAACATAAATGGTCAGAATACCAACAAGCAACAGGCTTCCTAAAAATAAAAAATGGTGGACTCACTAGACCAAAAGGAGGTAAGGGAGCATGCAAACACCTAACTAAAAGTATTCTGACTCAACTAGACATATCCTCTGCAAGGTGATGAAATCCAAGTCAGACAATATGAATAGGAAATCCAAGTGGCTAAGATATCCCCCTACCGGGAGGGACACCAGGTAGTCAATCCTAAAAGAATGGCAACTAAGATAACCCGTTCATGACACGTCCAGAAAGGTGAATCTGTCATTTGGTCCTTTTACCGCAATACCCCTATACAGGTATATCCCGAGAACTGCGAAAGGTAGCTCTTCGGTTACTGAATGGAGTGCGGTATTCCACTCAGGCCTCCGGAACCAGTCTCACGACTTCAACCCTCCTAGGGGAGAGGCCCTCTGGTAAACTGGTTGTGACTGTGCCAAAAAGTACTAGGGGATTTTGGTTCCCTAATTGGACAACAGCTATGTCTCAAGTGTAAATAACCGAGGGGTGTTATTGGAAGCCTATCCCCCCGATCCTACCTAACTACAAAGATTCTTTTGTGTTCCCCAAGTGGGGTTAGAATATTGGTTGAATTAAGTAGTTTTTTAAGGCTCACTTGAATTATGTGACAGAGTGTGTTGTCGTGAGGTGATGAACCCAAAATAGAAGTGCCACAAGGGGGGAAACTTTCTAACTAACAATAATACTGAATTCACAACTTTAACATGCAAAATTTTCTGAATTAAAATGCTGAAATTTTAAACAGATTCTGTAAAAGGGAACATAAATGATGTTGCAGAAAAGGCTGTAGGGAAGTAGGGCTGTAGGTGGAACAGATGGCTGTGCAGATGTAGAAAATATTGCAGCAAAGGGGCTGGGTTCAAAAATAGGAAAAAAAAAATGCCGAAATCTGACCGCGGGTCTATGGCGAAATTGAGCGGTCGGACCGTGGGTTTGAGGGAAATAGTGGCCGACAGAAGCAGTCGGACCGTAGGAAATAGGGAAAAACGCGCAGTCGAATCGCGGGAAAATGGCAGACAGACGCGGTCGGGCCGCCGCTAAGGGGCTGAAAGTCATGATCGGGACGTGGGAAAATGGCCGACAGGCGCAGTTAGATCGCAGTAAACAGGCTGATTAGCTGCGGTCGGATCGCAGGTAACAGACTTGAATCCATTGGCAGGGCACCGGAAACAGTTTGAGAGCCGCGGTTGGGTCACAAGTAAAGGCCTGAAAGACGCGGTCGGGACGCGACTACAGAGGGAAAAGATGCGGTTTACGGCAGCCGAAAGGAAAAAACGGGAAATTATTGCAGAAAACTAAACAATTTTTTAAACTGAAACCAGAAATTCAAACCTAGGGGAGTCGCCAAAACTGTAGCTAGGGTTTTACCCCTAGCTTGTGCGAATGAGCACCTACTAAGGAGAAGGGACTCCTTAGTAGCAGTTCAGTAAATGTAAATTAAAATGCTAAAACAGAAATATAAATTACTCTAAACATGTGCATGAAACAGAAAAACAAGATATAAAGAATGGCTTTTGTATTAATGTTACCTCCAATGTGAAGGTTGGTGAAGCCCTTTGCAATGATCCAAGAAGGTTGCTCCAAGATCCAACTTGCTCCTTCTCTTTCTCCAATGATGGAAATGGGCCAAAAGAGGCTCTCAAGGTGAAAGTAGCTCAAGGGTGAGCTAGGGTTTCAAGAGCTACTTTGGCAGAGTAAGGGTGCTTATGATTGTGGATCTGAAATAAGGGGTCTCCATCACCTATTTATAGTTTTTAAGTGGTGGAGTGCTGGCCCATGGTTTTGGGAACCATATGGTTTAGGGCAGCTGTATAGGGTTTTTTCCTCCTTTTCCTCATTATTTTATATTTTTTCTTCCCTTTTTAGGGGATTTTTGCTATTTTAGAGGAATTTTGGATATTTTTGGAGGAAAAAAGGTGTTTTTAAGGGAAATATGGTAGGAAAATGGACAAATGAGCCATGTAGTGGGGTAGATGAGGTAGTGAACACTTTTTGGGTGTTAACAATGTGGAACGTCATTTCGCAGATATTGGTTTCCACAGAATTTATTTCCGCAACTTGTGGGATATAGGATGCAGGATCGTGGTGTTGTGATTTCCATACTTCCAATACTGCAAGTTAAGTTTCCATGCTGTCGATCTTCGCGGGATGATTCTTCGTCATTGATCTGTTCCTGATGTGGCATGCAGAATGCAAGATGTGGGCTGTAGGAAGTGATATCGAGATTTTTTGTAACTTCCAACCCTACATCATAGGCTTTCTAAATCGTTGATCTTTGCGGGCAAATTCAGAACTGTTGATTTAGATCTGGTCTATGGGATCGTTTACAATTTTTGTTTTTGTCGCATTTTCTCTCCACCATCCAATCTCCTCTGAGATATTTCCTTGCAGATGGTTGAACCGATCTATGGAAGTTTGGAGGGATCATGATAGTGTTGGAATTGTTGAGATGTGGTTCATGACTATTCCCTTTGTTTCGATGAACAATTAAGGTTCTCGGAGAAAATATTAATTCTGCATAGTAATGGGGAATGGGTACATGACAAACTCACCCTATTAACCCGAACAATTCCTCACTTAGCTCTACATGGACTACACCACCCAAGGACACCCATGATCAACCCTCATAACACCCCATTAGACCCCCACACCCTCAAAAAGGCTTAAGAATGAATAAAAGGGCTTAAAAACCCCAAAAATGAGCCTAAATAACTCTCATAGGGGCTAAAGCCTCCAAAAAGGGCTGAAACCCCTTAAAGGAGCCTAAAGACCTAAAAGGAGCTAAAGTTAGGGTTGAAGGGGCTAAAATCCCAAAAAAGGGGCTAAAGCCCTGACCAAGGGCTTCAAACCCTAAAAGTCCCGAAGAAAGCTGTTACAGAGAGAAATTCCTATGGCTTGGGGTACCACAACAGACAACTTGACTCCAAAATTCAATCCTTTCCAATATGCAATAGAAATTAAATGTCTAACACTAAAGGATCAGACCTCGTACCTTATTCCAGACGGTTGAAGTAGATCCTCGTTGAGCCTTCCAACTTCAGCTTGAATTGATAGATTACTTCCTCAACAACAAATAAACAATACAAGCATTCTATATATCATGGTGTTAGATATATTCTAGCATATATAATCCATAATGTACAAGTATTTGGCATAATCCCATGGATAAAATATTCATTCAAACACACATTATTGGACATGGAAAAATATTTCTATTAATATAAATCAGAGATTACAAGATACAGCCTCTGACAGCACATCTGCGAACTGGAGAAACTAAATCCCCCACTTGGGCCTCCACCACCTCAATCCTCCATCTCTCAATAGCAAGCTCACAAGAAAAAGGCAAGCTTGGGAAGAACACACTAGTGCTCCAAGGGACAAAGGGATGCAGACTCAAGCATAAGTTTTAGCAACAATGGGCTATAGTTTCTTTGCTCTCAATTCTCTCTTCTTGCCTTCAATGTACCAAGGGGTTCCTTATATAGCTTTCAAAGGGGTAGTGAAATGTCGAATCCGAGTGATCTCAAGGCATAGGGAAGGCCAGGAGACAAATGAGTTGGATCCATGTCAAGGAAAACTCCAAAAATATTTGGACTATGTACACATCCCGATGTACGCAGTTTTAGTGGTCAAACCCACGTATATACGCACTTATAGGTTTAAAAGTCATGTGTATCATTTTTCACATGTTTTTAGGGATGGTTAAGGGAACATCAAAGGACAAAAAATGGTCCACGGGGTCTAAGGAGTCTACAAAGGGATAGGGGAAGGCCATACAAAGTGTGATTCACTTGGAGTGGTAAAATCAGCTATAATAGATTCCCCCTAATGTGTGAGGTCAGAGGGGTCATACGATGGTAGAAATACATTATAAGTCCATCCAAGAAGTGGAGTGATGAAGAATCCCAAATGGAAGACCAGCCACCCAATCAACATAGTACAATGATACAACTCTGCACATAATTGCAAATACATATAGTAGTCCCAGATACATAAGAGTACAATGTCCATGAATAGGCATGATACAAGATATCACATAAGTGGTCACCACCACGTACAATATACACATAGATCAGAATATCCATGATGAAGATATACAAAGGACCATGATCTCCATAATGGCTGAAGATATATAACAGATCAAGATCTACATAGTGGTAGGAAATGTCTGACCTATACTAAAATCAAGTCACGAGAGCTAAAATCTCATGAACACTGGCACGATCAAGGAGGTAGCATATAAGAGATGCCACCAATCTGGAAGTTCTTCTACACAAACCGCTATGAGTACATGTCCTACTGTATGAATAGATGTGTCGAGGTTGAACATAGTAGTCCATCGTCTCATTACCGGTCATTAATGTATACCGTTAACAGATGTGAGATCACCCACCGATAATGAAAATGGGAATCAAGGTGCTAGAGTGAAAACTAACAAGTGTGAATAAATGTGTTGAGGTTGAACACTTGAGAGGATCCATCGATCAAGGGACCTTGATGTATTCCCAAATACTATCGATGGTGAGAGAACCTGCCACTGATGACTACAAGTCTCAAGGCACTCAAAATCACTCTAGATTCCAATCCCAGAATAAATGATCTGAAGTCGATGGGATGAAATCCATTGGAAGGAGGGCATTAAGGCATCCCCCATCATCTAACACGAGGTACTCAACAAAGCTGTATAATGTGGAAGGACTCGATCATAAGGTGCACAAACTAGTAACTATACCAGGAATGGCTAACATGCAAAGTCAAGATAACTAAGGAATGGCCGACTCAGGCTTCAACTTCCTTCGAACAAGAGAATAACGACATATGGTGACTGAATAAAGGTAGCATAGACTTGATATACAAATTGGGACATCTCTGCGACATAGGAGGCATCAACAGAGGCTCCATGGGGAATGGAAGCTTAACCATTCGGTGGAGATAAACTCAGATAAACAAGTACAGCTCCTAAAGTCAAACTATAAACCCAACCAATGGATGTGATATATGGTGCTCTGTTCAAAGGTGACACGACTCGACAGGTGCCAAAGATAACATCTTTCTTTGTCAGGATTTTTGGTTTTTTTATTTTTATTTTTTGGACTTTTTCAAATATTTAAAAAGCTTGAAAAAGAATAAAATTGGTTTATAGTTACAGACTAGGAGGATGCGAGTGTCATAAGGGCAAACAAACTAGTTCCAAGCAGTGGAACATACCTATGCTCAATGCAAGGATACATGTGTAGTATATCGACACTCGGGGGAAAATCCCCTCCCGGTAAAAAGGGAATAAAGCTGCAAAGGATATAAAAAATGGCTCTGCATGGCTAGACATGAGACAAGCTTGGGCTATATGGCTCAAACACAATGTCAGGGAAGCCGGTATAAAGCTCAATAAGGCAGGAAAAGCTCATGATAATGCATTCACAACTTGACATGAGGGAGTCCTGAGGGAAATAGGCCAGCAAAAGATCAAGAGGAGTATAAGGCTCTTGCAAAATGTCATGGTAGTACTATACAATGGACTCCCACACCCTAAAGGAGAAAACGTCAGCATGCGCACCAAATGAAAATAAGGTGCTAACTAGGGTACCCATGTAAGGTGAAGCTCTACCACTCATATCATGCTACTTCTAAAACAACAAGAAAGTTTCATGACATAATAGAGTGGGTTCATACCTAAGGTTATGATGAAATGGTGATAAGGTCATGAAAAATGCAAATGGTGATGAAACCTAACCTATATGCTGGTTTAGACATGATACCTAATATCGGCATGAACGGGTCAATCCAATGGCTGAAACGGCACTGAGAAAGGCCTTCTACATCGTGAGTTAGGTCAAAACGGTCCAGAATGATTAGAAATTGTCGAAACTATAGGAAAGGGGGTATAAATTTGAAAAAAATTGAAAATTTTCTATAAATAGTAAACAATTTAAAATATTGTAAAACATTTGAAATTTTTACCCATTTAAGCTCATATTTTCAACAGCGAACTCTAGGAGATCCAGCCGATGGAATCCACTACCATTTCTTCCAGGTAGTTACCCATGCTATTCTCTTCCATTTTGATGCAATTTTTATGAAATTCCATGGTAATTTGAGTTTTCTAAGGCAAACTAAAAAGGGCGTTGCGGCCCACATAGAAATCAAGGGTTTTTTCGCGTATAGGGTTGGATATACACAGAAAATGCCCCCATAGTCGCGTACATACGTGGCTGTTTGGAAAACAGTCACGTATGAGGCCGCACATAAGGTTTTCTAAGTAATCTAATGGGAAAACTTGCAATTTCTTGTGCAGGATGGTCCTCAAGTGGAGAGAGCGTGAACATGGTGAGGTAGAGGAGGCAGTAAGGGCCAATCTAATGGCTCAACAAGCTCTACGTGCATGTGGACTCTATAAGTTTTGGTGTCTTGGTGGATTGACAGCCAAACCAAGACTACTATAGATGCTAGTGGATTATTGGGTTCCATACTCTCATTCCTTCCAGATAGATGGTATGTCCCTCACTATAGAGGTGGAGGACATATACTTCATTACAGGGCTTTCCCAATGGGGGGAAGTAGTGAACCTTCATTCTCGTGGTGGGCCAGGAGGTGGCCTGAATATCGATGAGCACATTGTGGTGTACTACTATCTAGAGATAGAGAAGGTGGGGAGTCAGGTCCCTACCAATTCTATACAGGTGCTAGACCTAAAGGCCATACTATTGACATTGGGAAAGATAACAGGCTTGGCATCACTCCACCAGGCCTCGCGGCCTCTGATGTTCTATGAAGTGGAGTGCATGAGACCCACGATTTATGACTAGAGCACTACACTACTGAGCAACATGAAACATCATCTCAGTGAGTGTAAGGCAGGCAGAGTGCGGAACTTTGGGTTCAGCAGTATATTGAGCATGTTTTTCTTTGAGCGTGTTCCAGGATTGAGACCCAGAGTTGATGTTCCTCTTCACAGGGTTCGAGATCTGACCCAATGAAATTCGGTAGATGCAATGCGCAGAATGGGGGGAGGTAGGGTGTCCAACCCCTATCTAGCTGACTTCTTTCTGTGGTGGTGATGACAGATAGTTTCCATCGATGACTACCCCTATGCAGGCATAGATTTCCAGGGGGACCCGGACATGCCACTACCACCAGGATTGGCATATGGTGATATAGGTAATGAATCTCGACCCTCTCTTTTTTTATTTTTGAGTTAATTAATTTTTTTTGTGTTTTCTAATTATATGTAATCAAAAGACATATTTTTGTGTGACAATACATAGTGACATCTACCATTTGTGTGCAGATGTGGGACCACGACGGCCGGAAGGCTTCCCTCATCACAGATGGAGGGGAAGAGGAGATGATATCATGGGTGTGGATGTGGAGTGGATGCTCTAGAGAATTCATACCAATTTTGTGAGGCTGACACATAGGGTTCCCATGGCACAAGTCGAGGAATTTCCTGAGGCTATGCAGCGCCAGGTGGTGGGTGTACCATGAGCATGGGTGCGATTATTCCAATGGCTAGCTAGAGCCGTAGTGACCTTCCATGATCACAACCCCCCTCCTCCACCATAGGATTAGATACCTGGGAGTATATACATTTTGTACTACCATGTATTATATGTTGGTGGCTTGAGAGCCCCATTTTTGTATCATGACACTATGTATTACCACATTTTGGATGTTATATAAAATGTTTTATGGTGATCGGTTTATTTATTTACATGTGTAAAATTGTGTTTGTGATGAATATATTGTGTATGAAACAAATTCCAATCTAACACGTAGTTAGCATATGAGTCACCAACTTGATTATTAATTCTTGGAATGTGTATGTATGTTATATTATCAAATTTCCATTCTAATAATCTCACACGTAAGAATCTTCTTAATAACGTCGGATCTCTAACATGGTACAAACCATTAAGCTATGACACTACTAACTCTGAATCAAGACGTACCTCAAGAGAGAGAATGCCATTTGAAATGGAATCCCGTAGAAGCTCAATAACGGCACTATATTCGGAAACATTGTTGGAAGATGGCTGCAGACATATGCCTCCTGAAGACAGTACCTGACCCATAGGAGTATAAATCACCCAAGCAGTAGAGGCTGAGTGTTGAGTGTGATGAATTGCACCATCCGTGAATCCTACGTAAGTGGAAGATTCCATTGACATCTGCCAAAAGAAACGGGAAGTAATCACAAACCCGATCACTATAAGAAAAAGACCTAACTATGCAAAATTGTACAATAATATACAATAAGCAGCCTTGGCTGAAGATCATGCATAGTACTTCTTGAGATAGAGCCCATTTCTAGACTTCGCTAAGACCGTTCCCTCATAATCCACTAACTCATAAGAACCATTCTCTAACACATGCTTAACCACGTAAGGACCATGCCACATGGTATTAAATTTCCCTGCCCCCAAGGGTTCTTTCAGTTGGTCCCACAAAAGGACCAAGTCTCCCTTACTAAACCTCCCTGGATGGACAAATTTATCGTACTGGACCTTTATGCGACGTTTATTTACTTCTAGAGCCACCAAGGCATCCCAATGCTGCTCATGAAGTTGCTCAAGGTGAACCAAATGCTCCTCCAATGGTGAAGTGTCCGGTAAGAGTTCTACAACTAGCTTCAACGAAGGAATTTCGTATTCAACCGGCAATATCGAATCCACTCCATGTATAAGTTGATATGGAGAAAAACTAGTGGCAGTCTTAACAACAGTTCGATATTCCCACAAAGCAGGATATAACATGATGTGCCAATTGTTCTTGCTTTGTACGATGGTTCGTTGGAGAATGGATTTGAGTGATTTATTCACTGCCTCTGCCTATCCATTTGCTTGAGGGTAGTAAGAGAAGGAATTCTCTTGCTTATACCCTAACTTGGATGCCAACTCTTCCATCATACGACTCTGAAAGTGCAAGCCATGGTCAGTGACAAGCTCTTTCAGAATCCCGAACTGAGTAATAATTTGATTGAACACAAAGTGAGCGGCTGTCTCACTATCAGGTTTTACTGTAGGCATATCCTCAACCCATTTAGTGAAGTAATCAACAGCCACTATAATATGATGGTGCCCCCAGCCGAAGCTAGGTTGCAATCAATAAAATCGAGCACCCACTTAGTGAAGGGACCGGCGGTGATAATGGGATGTAATGGGGCAAGTTTCGAGCGCAAATTACATGCGAACACCTGGCAAGGGTGGCACCTCTTGAATGCATCAACACAATCTTTAAAAATCGACGGCTAGAAATAACCCGCTCTTAAAATATTTTGAGCTGTAGAAAGCCCAGATAAATGACCATCACACGCCCCTCCGTGGCAATCATTCAACACTACCTCAGCCTCTTCATGAGTTAAACAACGTCATAAAATGGAATCTACCCCATGGTGGTACAAAGTATTATCCACTATGAGGTAGTTCTTAGAGATGTGACGTAATCATCGTCGTTCATCTCGCGAGAGGTGAGTAGGGGTCTTCAGTGTTTGCAAATATATTATGATATCCCCATACCATGGGTCTAATGTTAATATTAAGAAGATGTGTTCATCGGCAAACATATCTTCACAAACCAACTCCTCGGCCTCGCTCGAGAAATCCGATATAAGCTCTGTAAAAATTAAAGACTTCTTCGATTTTGCCAAAAAAAACTCGAGATCGAATTCTTGCAGAATGACAATCCATTTATTATATTTTCCCCCAATCATCCTTCGGGTGAGGATGAATTGAAACAAATTGACATGGGATAGAACCAAGGTCTGGCGAAGGAGAATATAATGTCTCAACCGCTGAATTGCATGTACAGTAGATAAAGAAAGCTTATCGACATGAGAATAACGAATCTCTGCATCAATAAGGTTCTGGCTCAAATAATATATGACATGCTCTTGGAGCTCCTCACCCTCTTGAACCAAAACCATAGCAATCGTCTCTAATGACACGGCCACATATAATAGAAAATCATGGCTATAATCTGGGGGACTAATCACTGGAGCCGATGCTAGGGCTCGCTTGAGTGCATCGAAGGACTCCTAGGCTCGCTCATCCCAATAAAATGGGGTGTCCTTATTCAAAAGACGCATGAAGCCTCTAGTCAAATTGGCAAAGTGGACAACAAATCTTCGTAAGAATTTTTCCATGCCTTGCAAACACTGAAGATGATGAATATTCTTCGGGGGATACAACTGAAGTATTTCCTCAACCTTCAAAGGGTCGACTCTTATACCCTCTTTAGAAATGATGAATCCTAACAAATGCCCTGACTTCACACAAAAGATGCACTTGTGAGGATTTAATCTAACCGAATAATGGCGACATCTTTCGAATACCAATATCAAGTGATAGGGATGACAAATTCTCATGCAAGAATGAGTAGCAAGGTCATCCAAAAATACCTCGATAATTGACTTGAGATCGTGGAATATCAAGGTCCTTGCCCGCTGAAATGTAGCTCCGACGTTTTTAAGGCCGAAAGGAATTTTCTGATATGAAAATGTTCCCCAAGGACAAATAAATGCAGTCTTATGTTGGTCTTCAGGTTTAATCTGTATCTGATTATATCCGAAAAATCCGTCCATAAAGAAGAAAACCTCGCTACCCGCACACTCATCCAAAATCTGATCTATAAATGGTGTGGGGAAGTTGTCCTTAGGATAGGCATGATTCAAATCGTGGAAATCAGTACATATGCAGATCGATCCCTGCTTTGTATCCACTGGAATGAGGTTTGAAACCCACTCCGTCAAGGGAATGGGATAGATGAAACCAACTTTCACCAGCTTCTCTATCTCTACCTTAATCGCGGGTGCTTTCCTATGATTCACCGCACGTAAACGTTGTCAAATAGGCTTAGCATTGGGGTAAGTCTTAATCTCATGCTCGATAATACAAGGGTCAATACCTGGCATCTTGTCATAATTCCAAGCAAAAATATCATGAAATTCCTTAAATAGCTCGGTGTATTCAAGAATATCAGCATGGGAACATTCCACCCCAATATAGACATTCTCTATCATGCTAGGATTGTGAGATATGTTGATAGGAATCATTGTAGATATGTTTGCCATGTTTCCATCAGCCATCAGACTAGGAGAGCTTAATGGAACCATAGGACTACCAACTCTCTGACTAAGAACCGCCCTAAAATCCTCATGCTCTAAACGGTCAATCTCTGGAAGAAAATATGATCTATGATGAAGTTCCTCCCATGGTGGCTCAACTCCTGACATAGCCTCAATAATCATTTCATCTGAAGGGAAAACTGTATCAAGGTAGTCGTGTGCATGAGAAGACTGTACTGCCCATGCTGGCAGCACATAAGGGTCCTCCTCCTCCATCTGCGAAGAGGAAGTACTAAGCTCTGCAATAGACTTGAGATTATCTTGATAAGCTATCATAGCTATAGCCAATGGAACGTTCGTCTCGACAGGCTCACTCAAAGTACTCGGTGTAGGAAGAATCCAAGGATATTCCATATGACTCGTGTGAAAATACACCAATGTTGTAGATGTCGAAGCCTCATCGGAAATAGATCCTATCATGAGGATCGGTGCAGGACAACTAAAGCTTCCCATGAGGGATGGATACATGCCTACACCTACACTCCCAGTTGTCGACTGAGAGTGCTCAACAATCGGGATCGAAGCTCCCAAAGATGTGGTAAGATATGGATTCTTGAATGTCATTTGATCAATCGTTATAATCTTCCCATTATGTGGAAAGCATACAACGCGGAACAAGGAAGAAGAAATGGCTTGCATACTATACATCCAATTCCTACCCAGTAAGAGATTGTAGTCAAGGGGTGCATCAACCACCTCGACCTCTATCGCAATGGTCTTCCCTCCCAAATAGACTTTAAGGGAAGGAAGGATGTCGTGCAGTCTAAAATATCTCCCATCAAACGTAGTTACAATGGTCACTGATTTAGACAGCTTAGGAGAACCCAGACCCTTCCAATAGGATAAAGACATCACATAAGCAGCAATGCCCTCGTCAATCACAGTGCGCTTGACGGTCATATTAATACATTCTACGTGAACCAAAAGAGACACATAGTAGGGCAAGCGAGGCTAAAGTCCTGCGGTTTCAAATTTGATCACAGAGGAAGAATCACAATCATTCACACTAAGGGCAGAAAGCAACGCCTTTCTTTGCGAAGGACAACTCTGAAGCACTTCCAATGCAGACATCACACAAGGAGTGTGGCCCAAATACTCGACAACTGAATAGTTCTGGGCAGCTCGGGCATTTGGATTATGCCCTGAATGCTGAAGGACTCCCTTAGGAATGCGAGGTGTAGTCTCAAGTTTATCCATAGGTTTCTCAATATGCAAAGGGGACCCTGGTGGATCAGGCTCTTTGCCTAGGCTGGGTTGTGACGAACCATAATCTTTCACATGGGTCACAAATTTTGCAGCACGAACCATGTTAATGCACCCACTACCACTACCCTCCAGCGAATCATGATCATCACCAAACTGGTCATGGGACTTTGAGTTCATATTTTTATTATGCGGTAAAGGGTTAGTTAGCACAGCTGGGCCCTGTGCCAAGAATCTTGAAGCTTCTTCAATACGAGGGCACAAGTAAGTGAGGTGATCGTCCTTACATAACTTGCAAGGGAACTTAAACTTATGTTTATATTGCTTGTCCCCCCTAGCATTTCAGCCGTTCTTGTCATTACTGTTAGCATTCTCATTCTTACTCCCACCCTTTCGATTATTTTTACCCTTTTTTCTATTCCGTCTGGGCTGTTGGTTACCCTTCTGGTCCGACGATTGCACAGAAAGTACACTCGTCATTTGGGCGGGTTGAGACGAAGCCGTTGCTTGTCTCGAAGCAGATTTGTTGATTGACAATTGACTAACTTGGTTTGCAACTGAATCCATATGTTTCACACTTGAACAACCCACAATGCCATCGGCATGTGGTCCAAGTTTGACTTTGGGGTCGAAACTGGAACGAGGAGCATTCGAAATTATCTCATACAAAAAACCGGACTGAGCATAAATCAAGTCTAGTTCCTGTGCCGTAAAAATAGCTTGTTCCTCATTCTTCACTCTGGATGTGGAAACATCCTTCGCTATATATGGAAATAACGACTTGAGGAACCACTCGAGGAGGAACTCCGGCGGTATAAAGGCTTTAATTAACCTCTTCCATCTATGCCACTCTTGAATATGATCAGAGATATGTGTGGCTTTATCTTACCAAAATGTCGACAAGAGTTCAGTACCATCATCATAATGTACTAGTAGCTGGAAGTGATTAAGAAAAGTGATTGCAAGGTCATCGAACAAAGCGAAAGCTCCCCTAGGTAACTCTATATACCACTTCGCGGTAGGCCCTGTAAGGGTGCATTGAAATAGTCTCAAATGAACTGAGGCCTAATGTAAGGAATTTGAAGAGCACCATAGGTGAAACATAGTAATGTGTTTGCTTGGATCCTCTCCCGGTTTTCCCTCGAACTTAGGTATGTCCGAAGGAAGTTTGGTAGGGACAGCCGGCCAAGCCGGGTCGTGAGCCATAGGATCATTTTTCAGTATTGACAAGTCAGGAAGATTGAGTGCTATGAGGAAAGGGAGCCTAGGATGATGAAGTCAATGGACCACTCCCGGATTCATATAGGGTTGATTACCACCATGGCCTTGGCCATAGTGCCCTCCTCCCGTATGACCCGTATAGGGTGGCTTGGAAGCACCATAGTGCAGTGGACCTTGAATAGTAGGAGCTACAAAGCCTTAATTAGGAGAGTAAGTAGGTTGTTGATACCTACCTCTATAAGGTGAAGAACCATGTCCATACTGCATCCCATAATAGGGTCCATAAGTCATTGCATGCGATGCCCCATGAGACACTCCATAGGTAGGAATATATGCTCCGGAAGTAGGGATATACATATCGGAAGTAGGGATATACACCTCAAAAGTAGTAACATGACCTCTAGAATCATGAACATAGCATTCTGAAGCAACAGGTGGTATGTGAACTTGAGACACAATCATTCTAGTTACCGCAGTACGAACCTGACTCGTAGCCATGTGCGAGCTCGAAGGACCATGTGAATAAGGTGGAGGATGTACATTTGAAGAACTAGGGACCAAGGATGAAGGAATCTGAGTAATAATGTACATGCTACCACCTATCATCATTTGTCTCGGATCTGGTATCCTAATCGGATCACTAACCCTAGACCTAGGAGGGATATGTGATGTAACTTCCACCACTAGGATGGAAGGTGCAATGTGAATAGTGCTCCCAAACCTCTCCGCATGGTAAGGAATTAGAGTTCCCCCAGGCACAATGTTAGGCTCGATGTCAGATTCGGCATGAAATGCCAAATCATGTGTAGGGAATCCAGTCATAGTATAACTACCGTAGCTAGTGCTGGCGGGTTCAAAATGAGTCTCGGCGTCCTCCGGCATTCCATACCGGTAATGCATCAATGGGGAATCAACCCTAGAGTGAGTAGGTCTATCATGCATGGTTCCTATCTCAGAAATCATAGGACCTAACTCAGCCAAGTTGGGTGAAGGATTGTAAGTAGGAGTGAACTCCCCATTGTCTACACGAATGGGAGAAGGTGGTTCAGGAATATGTTCTAAATGGTCTCCCATGGTGTGTGAATCAATGTGTGATATAGTCTTCCTGGACTATCTAGGTCTCTCTCCCAAAGGAGGAGGAGAAGTAGAAGGCGAAAGTCCTGCTAAATGACAAGAACGACGAGGAGCCACACCTGAATCCACAATGACTCAAAAAATAGAAAAGAATCTCTATTTACATAAACCCTAGGCCAACTATCGTGCACAGAGCAATCACTAATAAAATCTAAATCCAAATGTAGGAAAACAAGGGCTGGATAAATGAGCTCCTGAATGAAGCATGTATGTCTCACCTAGGAGAGGCTTGAGACTCCCATACACAACAAGTGGAGGTACGTAACCAATTATTGTGGCCCTCGGCTTCAATGCGTAAAGAGACTCTGCTGTTCGACCCCAACCTGGCTAGGACACCCTTAGAATAACCCCTACAAATTACCCCCTCGATATCCTAGGTAAGGCCACTAAGGTCACCTCAATATAATCAATGCTCAGGCGGACAGTCGCAGGCGATATTGACTGTATGGGTAGGGTAGAAAATCCCGAAACTCTCGAAAGAGCCCCCCAGATACAAATACAATCCTGGAAATATCTCCAGTGATACTTAGTTATGACTAGGGGTCATCCCAATCAATAACCTCTCACAGTGCGTCATGCTTAACTCCCTTTTGAGAGGAGGATCCTGAGAAACATTGGTTATACCAAGGATTTCACACACTCACCTGGACATACACATACATGTTGTAGTTTAGTGATCTTGGAGAATTTACTTACAATGAACTATTCCAAGATCCTAAAACCTAAGCTTGTTGGTGCACCCTAGAAAAGAAAAGAGTGCAATTCATTTTAATTTAGTGTTGATTTTAATTGGCTTTATTACTCAAAATAGGGATATGACCGTGCAACTAATGGTGTTATGACACAACATGAAGTAAAATGCACACCTAACAATCAATGCAAATGCATTGTGTCCATGAAAACAAGGTATGCTACTATGTGAAATGCATAATTTTTATTCAAATGATGCATGCAAACTTTTCCTATATGAAGTCCTAACTAGTACTCCAAAGCAAATCTAGTGCAAGTACAATGCAAAGATGCAAAATGCAATGCATGATGATAAGCAAATGTTTTTGGATTTTTTGAAATAAAATGAGATGCAAAAATCAAAAGAATGATTCTACGACCCCTAGAATCTGCAAGCACACACAAATAGCACTCAAGAAAAGCACTAAGTTAAAATAACTCTAATGCACTAATCTCAAACAAAAAATAAAAAATGCCATGACAAGAACCTTCTTAAAAAAAATTTAGCCTAAAAAAAACGTTTCTGGTCAGAAAAAGAGGTCTAAATAGACTCACGTCATGCCAAAGGAGACTCAGCAAATATCAACATTTACCCAACAACCAATTAACTCCCACAAAAAGGCAAAAGAAAGGGCATACACGACTGTTCACAATAAACCCGTGTGTATACGCGGAAATAGCAAAGAAACCCGCATGTATACGCGACTGTGAATTAAAAAATCGCGTATAGGAAGAAAGGTGCATAAAATCAAGGAAAACAGATAGGCTGAGACAAACTTCACACCAATCAGACACTACCAAGCATACACGCCCCCAGACCTGACACAGAAACAAGAAAGAAAGAGCGCCAATTCAAATTCATTGAATGCCGATAAAACAACCCCCAAAGGACAACTACTAGGAACTCCCCAGCGGAGTCGCCAATTCTGTTACGGAGAGAAATTCCTATGGCTTGGGGTACCACAATAGACAGCTTGACTCGAGAAATCAATCCTTTCCAATATGCAATAGAAATTAAATGTCTAACACTAAAGGATCAGACCTCATACATTATTCCGGACGGTTGAATTAGATCCCCATTGATCTTTCCAACTTCATCTTGAATTGATAGATTACTTCCTCAACAACAAGTAAACAATACAAGCATTCTATATATCATGGTGTTAGATCTATTCTAGCATATATAATCCATAATGTACAAGTATTTGACATAATCCCATGGATAAAATATTCATTCAAACACACATTATTGGACAGGGAAAGATATTTCTATTAATATAAATCAGAGATTACAAGATACAACCTCTGATGGCACGTCTATGAACTGGAGAAACTGAATCCCCCAATTGGGCCTCCACCACCTCAATCCTCCATCTCTTGATAGCAAGCTCACAATCCAAAGGAAATCTTGGGAAGAACACACTAGTGCTCCAAGGGACAAAGGGATGTAGACTCAAGTATAAGTTCCAGCAACAATGGACTATAGTTTATTTTTTCTCAATTCTCTCTTGTTGCCTTCGATTTACCAAGGGGTTCATTATATAGCTTTCAAAGGGGTAATGAAAGGTAAAATCCAAGTGATCTCAAGGCATAGGGAAGGCTAGGTGTCAAATGATTCATATCCATGTCAAGGAAAACTCCAAAAAGATTTGGACTATCTACACATCCCGATGTACGCGGTTTTAGTGGTCAAACCTACGTATATACGCGCTTATAGGTTTAAAAGTCGAGTGTATCATTTTTCACATGTTTTTAGGGATGATGAAGGAAACATAAAAGGAAAAAAAATGGTCCATGGGGTCTAAGGAGTCTTCAGTGGGACAGGGGAAGGCCATACAAAGTGTGATTCACCTAGAGTGGTAAAATCAGCTATAACAAAAGCTATAAAAGGAGGGGTGGGGGTCACTCTGAAAACACTTATCCCTTGCATACTGTTATGCTTCCCATGGATGCATTGAGACCCTTTGTCTCTCAAGCCACCCACACTTCCTCTCCTCCATCTCCATTGAGTCATAGCTCCCCCATCCAAGAGAGAGGTGCTTCTTCAAGACAGGGCATGGTGGCCCAATTCCACCCAAAGAGAAGGTATAACTTGTTGTTTTCTGCATTTGCTTAATAGTTTATTTATTTTCTAATCCATGGTTTCATTTGCAAGTTTATTTTCTAACTTGTTTTGCAGGTATTTCAGTTTACTGTATCTCAATGATTGTTTGTAGGTAGCCAAGGCGAAGCCCTAACAGTGTTTGCAGAGGGGTTTCCATCCATTCCATATTTTTCTTTTTGTCATTTGCTTCTCTTTCTGTTCAGTTTCTTTTCTGCATTTTCCACACGCAAGAACCTACCCTTCCATCCTATAGACAAAAGGGAGCAATTCCTATCCCTGTAGCAAGGAGAAATCCCTACTACAGAACTGGCGACCATACCAGGCCGATCCCACAGGATCCTTGGGTTAGTTTTCAAAGTTTTAGTTTCTTGTTCAGTTTTTTTCCCTAGGTTAATTTTTCCATTAAATGTAGCTTAGGTTTCTGTTTATTTACATTTTCAGTTATTGTTTAGCCTTCTCAAGGCCAATCCAAGCTCATTTGGCCAAAGTACCAGTTACTGTTGGCCATTCTGTGATTTGCAAATCACTCAACTGTGCAAAAACGACCGAACTGAATTTCTGAAAATTCACCTATTTTTGGGCTCATTTTTTGCCCAAATAGGTGGGACATTTGCAAATGTTCCCACGATTAAGGGTAAAAGGGATCGTTTTCGAAGTGGTTTTTCAACCATTTGAGGTAATTCCTCACGGTTTGATCAGAATCCACTTCACCAAAATAGGACCTTTACAGGTGCGCGACCCATTTTTGGGCTTCACTGTTTGCTTTTATTGGGACTGTTAGTGCAACTCAGCTACCTTTGTCCATCTGAACCATTTCATTTCTATTTCTATTTCATTTTATTGTAATTTCATTTACATAACAAAGTATAAATTAAATACTCAATGGGTTAATGAATATAGTTTAACTAAAATCAACCTAAAACTAACTGTCTTGCTTACCCTTCCTCCTCTACCCAGTAATCACCCTCCAGGGTATTCTGGGATATGATGAAGGGAAAGTTCGTAAATACCTAGGCCCTTCATTGAATATTTTCTAAACCATTAAAACTGGATGACCTGGAAGGTAGAGGGGCTAGAGAAGGAGGGCTTCTCACGGTGCTAAGCATCCTCCCTGTTGACCAACCTTGCATCCGGGAGGTGACCTATGGATCTACGGATGGGCTTAGTCCCATTGTGTTGAGAGCCCAGCACCTTCTCTTGGTTGAAGAGGAATCTCAGTGTGAGGTGGTAATCTAGTTAGGCCATAAACATTCAGGGTTAAAAACTATATTTGTTTACAAATTTTTTATTACTCAATGCTTGCATACATAATGACATGAATTCTACCACAATATGATGAATTCATAAACCATTTGTAGCTACCAAATACTAGAAAGATAGACAAAAAAATACACCATACCAAGTAATCAACCCAAATCAGTTCATGATGCTGAGAGAGCCTTAAAATTTATCAATTTACACTAAATTCAAACAATTTTTAGTCTTTGAGGACATAAGTCCCTGACTGCTTCAACTGTGGGAAGAACTTGGGCTCCACCCAGAAACTCATTGTGAGGAGTGCCATAGGAACCCTAAAGTAGTTGGCCACTAAGAGGAATTGCCAAGCGAAACATGCAATGACCCCTTCCTATTGAGTAGAAACACCTGTGAGGAGAAATCCAAGCACTGTCTTTTGGTAGTCTTTGTGGTCGAGTGACCACCTACAGCCAATAGGAAGCCACTGAAACCGGGGTCCAAACATCATTCCCATCAGTTTGATAAACATCTAACACAATTGATCCCCCATGCTTTTCCTCACACCTAAGAGGTGAACCACCACCATTCAGAACGTTGAACTGACACCGTCGAGCCTATTGTCGATGACCTCGCACACCATCAGAAGGCCACACAGACTCTAATTCAGATTTAGACCCGTATCAGTCTAAGCCAGACCTCCATATTGCACCATCAAGCCCCATGACTGGTGCAAATCCGGATCCATTTTTCGGCATAACCATAGCAAGTGGACCCATGTACACACCACAACCTGTCACCAACAACCCTACAGGTGGCCCAAGCACAGTCATGCAAACTGTCATCAGTTAGCTGCCACCACCCATAGTGAATAGCCAAGGTGGACCACTTGCAACACATGGGGGTAGTGGCCCTTCCACACACACTGCCCCTCCTGCCACACAAGGGGGCAGTGGACCATCCACTTACATTGCCCCTACTGTCATATATGGGGGCAATGTCCCCTCCACCCACACTATCCCTCCTACCACAATTGGGGGCATTGGCCCATCTACAATCGCACAACCAATACCCCCAATTATGCAGGTAAATTACGCACCTGCAAACCCCACCACCATCCCTTCCCCATCTCACATCAACCTGGGGTCCAATTTTCCTTTCATGGCTCATCTTAACTTACTTGATTTGGCTTGATTAACAAATGATCCCATTCGCCATCAATATTTTTGGCCACCCATGCCAACCAAGCTGTCATCAAACATTCCCAAGTTTGAAGGAAAAGCAAGGGAATGTCCACAAAACCACATAATGACATTCCATCTATGGTGCTCATCAAACAACATCATAGACGATTCCATCAGACTGAGGCTATTCCAACGCACCCTCATAGGTGCTGCAACCAAATGGTACATTGAGCTACCACAAATCAAGTACCCTGATTTCAACTCCCTAGCCTTCATGTTCCTACAGTATTTCCAACTCCCCATCAGATATGATGAGGGGGTGGATATCCTATTATCCTACCATCAAAACACTGCTACTCATATAACTGACCATATCCATGAGCTGCGACGATGCCGTAGCCTATGTTAAATACAACTTGATGACAGGATCTTCTTGGATTGGTTAGTTAAGACCTTGCTCCCCCCCATAGCAAAGGATTTCACATCCGAATGTCCCCAATCCGAGGAAGAGGCCATACTGAAAGCTCAACAGTTTGACCTCATCTATGCTTAGTCTGGATACCTATACACTGTCATCCCAGATGCTCCCTGTGCAAGCACCTCCTACCACGATGCACCGGGGGCATCTCATGCTATAGACAACATCATAGGCTTGGTCTCCCAACATTCACAACACCGTTTGACACCACCTGTCATTACACCACAACCAAGCAATACTGCTAGTGTTGCTTACCAAAACCAAACTCCAGACTATGCCAGAATGATGTCTCAATCCGGAGCAACAACTTCATATGCATAGCTTGTGCCACCGCAATAGGCTTAGGCCATGGCTTGGCCAACATAACAGTATGCGAGGAAAATTCCCACATTTTTGGCACTGGCACCCCCACAAATCTACTATGCACCACCAGTGCAAATAGTTCAATCCCTCGCCCCCGCTCCACCCGCTCCGTTGGGACAAGTGTTCGCACGACAAAACTGTCCCAACCAACCTACCCCTAACAATAAACAAGGGGAAGCTAGAAATAATTGGCCCTGAAACCAAGCCAATAACTAACCGCAAGGAGGTGGTCAATAAACAAACCCTCCCAATAATGCCGCAGCAAACCGACCCGCCCAAAACCCCCCAAGACAAAATGCTCCTAGATGCATTGCTCCATTGCACACAAACCAACCATGCGCACTCTGTGATGTTTATGGGAACTACACATTCAAGTGTCCCCTCATGGGTCGTGCTAAGCAGGCCATTCAGAATGAGGTTCAACAGGCCGCCAACACTGCAAATCAAGCCCAACCCAAACCAGTACCACAAGGACCTTCTCCTATGGTACTTCAAAACCCATTATCGGTCTAAGGGTTGGTGGCAACCGAAGTCCTTCCCCAACCCAATCCCAACGCTTCGGGGGCACCTCGCACGGCTGAAATAGGTGTTCACCACCTGCTATCCATGACGACTGAAGAGGTCAACTTGCAAACTGTTACCACCTAAGTTGTACTTAGTGTATTTTTATCAAGTGAGCTCAGTGAACTGGATAAGGATAACTTTTTTGGACTTCAGAATACCTTTGAAAGTACTTCTGGGAAGTGCTTTTTGTACTATATCACGTGTTCATACCCCATGGGGGAATTGTAATAAATGTTCTAGCATGATAGTGTCTATTAAAGACTCGGTCTCTTAGAATTTATTTGTCAATCCAACCATCCCAGGGTGTTTTTTCCCTTGGTTATTATTGGTTGTTGAATAAACGACTGATAATTTCCAAGTTTTTCACTCCATACCTCCAAAGTTGGGGTGGTCAGCTTGGAATTTAGGCCTATTGAGGTTATTAGAGTCTATGTGTCAATGTATAAACATGCTAGACATCATGGTCGAGTCATATGAACATGTCTAAGTCCCCATAGGTTTTTTTAATTTTTAAATTTTTTAGTTTTTTCAGTGTTTTTTATTAAAATTTAATTTTTCCAAAACTTAGGCTATTTTTTAATAGTTTAATTGGAAAAATTGATTTTGTAATAAAAGTGGGACAAATAATCAGTTTCAGTCATGTAGGTGCTCATTTTCAAGCTAAGAGCACCATGTAAACCCATGGACCCACTATTTCCTAGTTTTGAGTGATTTTCCATCACTCAGGTCAGAAACCCCCAAAAATCAATTATTGATTATTTTAATTAATAAATTGATGAATAATGGAGCAAATTCAAAATCATAGATCAGTGGATTCTCAGCCGATTTGATTGAAATTAGTCAGATCTGAACCAGATTGACTGGATCTGACAAATCCTTAACTGAAGGAGGTGATCAAATCAGATCCAGAGTTGATCTTTAGCAATCTTTATGGGGAATTGTGCCCTCTCTCTCTCCTCCACATGTGTGGACTCTCTTGGATGCTCTGTGGACTGATGTGTTAGTTTATGGGTTGATGTGTCAGCTCAATAAGCCCCCTGTTTGACAAGTAGGCTCAGTTTAGCTTCAGATCTGCATTAATTGACTCTCCATCAGCTGATTTGGTCTGTCTCCTTGGGATTTGTGCCCCCTGGGCTGGATCTCCTAGTTTTCGTATATATCCAAGCATAAGCCTCCTCTTCCAAGATAGTTAGAGTTGGATTGAAGGGATTGATATTGTAATACTGTTGTAATCTTTGAATTGTTGAAATAAAGAAGCTTTGGAGGCCAAATGGTGTAATGGTCTCATATGTGTGGATTAAGCATTGTCTTAGAGCTATTGATGTTGCCGACTTTTCTCTCAAATTCTGCATCTATACCATGTCTGTCTTGAACGATTCAGCTGAATCAATAGGAGTATAGTTGGGCAAGTAAGGTTACTTGTTTTTCTTATATCTCATAGAATATATGATTATAAGATCTAGATTATACATGTTTAATAAGTTTATTTGCATGTAATTCTTGTCTCTTTTCCATATATATATCCAGATCTCATGAGGTTTCGTGCATGATTGTGTTTTTATCTTTTAGGTAGCAAGGATTGGATGAGCTGTGGATCTAGTTTGAATCCACTATACATCCAAAATATTTTTGAATACATTGCCCCTATGTATTCCACTAACAAGTTTCCATTGCAGATTTGCTTAAGCAACAAGTACTTCTCTTCTCCTTTTCCTCCTTCAAAATCATTTTTTTTACCTAGTTACTTTGTTCACAACTTTGATATTGTTTATATATATTATATTAAGGTAAATTTAACATAGATATATCTCCTCAAATCCCATAATATAGATCTTGTTCTTAAAAGGTTTCATAAGAATTCTAGATCTAGCTTTAGGGAAATCGTCCTTTTTGCATGGAATTTTAAAGAGAATTTGTAGCTTGCATGCACTAGATTTATTCTTTCTATTATAAATTATAAATCTATAAATCAGTGCACATCATATTTTCTTCCTAAAAGGAAATCCAAGATCCCAAGAAAATCTTGCTTTCCTTGGTTCCCTTTTTACCTTCTTTAACTAGTTTTAACTTAGCTTTTTTTGGTTAAAAGTAAGCTGACCCAAAGATACTTTCAGAGTGCTTTTGGGAATATTTAAGTATAATAATATTTCTGGTTTTTATCAGGTATAACAGAAAAGAGGAGGATATACCACCCAAAAGTGACTTTTGGGCCTTCTGAATCCCCCCAGGGGTCTCCCTTTTTGACTGAAATATTTAATTTTTGCACTTTGTAAAATCTTGGTTTCATTTTGTATAATAATAAAGTGGAATAATATCAGTTTTTTGATATTGTAACCAATGGTAATAAAAATAATTCTGAATAGGCTCTTTCGAGCCCATTCCCCATCCCCCCTGGGGGGATTTGCGTCCGTGTCATTTTTTGCTTTTCGTTCATCTTTATTCAATATAGCATAGTAATAATATGCAGGGTAGTATACTTTTATTTAAAATAATTTCCATATTCCATTTCTATTGGTTTCAAATTAACGTTAATACTTACCCCACGAGCCTCCTTTTGAGCCAAAAGGTGAAGAAAGGTTCGTGGTAATCTAATTAGAAAATTGTGGTTTGCATATATTTTTATGTTTCATTTGCTATCATAATTTGTTTTAGTAACCATAATAAAATCAACCCCTCATTGATTCCCCAATTGAGGTCCACTTGGACCGAAAGAGGTTCCTTGAGGGTTTTCTTTTTAACAAGAACATCCATCTCAAAATTTACTAAAATTGACAAGACTCCAATGTGTATGCTCTACACTTGGCTACGGTTCATCCAATTAGTCAATATGCATCAAAAGCACTTGAGTGACTAGAATAATTAGGATTCACTCTCCCAAATTGACAAACCATCAGGTGAAAATCCAACACCTCAAACCATTACGGTGGCAAAATACCCAAAGGAAGCGGGAACTCCTGAAAAGTGACCTTGGGGTGCCGATCTTTGCTACACCTATGGGTGCATTATGAAAAATAGCCTCAGAGACTCCATTCATCCCACATATTCCTTATGGGTAGCCATGAAGGATTAGTTTTGGACATACTCCAAGTACTCTCGGGTATATCTGGAGTCCACCCCTTCACCTAATTTTAATCAAATCATATTTCACATTAACTTAAAACGTACCAAGAGGCAATCACAAAACATTCACTCCAAGCACATGCAAGTACATTGATTATCTTTTGACTCCATTTTAAGGCATTGGCTATTTTCTTTATATATATATATATATATATTGTGTCTCAGCATTGTGCTTTCGTGCGCTCATTTTGTATCTTTCCATCTATGGTTGTTTATGGTTAAATTTCAAACTCCTAAGTAACTCATTCAATTTAACATTACCATACTAAATAATTTTGCCTTAGTAACTTAATAGGGTCTACCCCGCTTGGATTCGTTATGAGTTGAGCCTAAACAGAGGAGTCAAGAACAAGGTGACAACCTTGACTCGAGACTTGCCCCCAAGGACACACCGAGTGGCTTGAAGATTTCTAGCACATGACCCAGGTGTGTGAAAGGTGGAAACACAAACCAGATGGAATCAGTATGGTACCACCACTGAACCCACTCACACATCAGCGACATCAATGTCCAAAATAGTCAACCTACCTCTTTAGTTACCCCCATTCTCGCACCACCCCGTATGCAGGATTTCCAATAACGCCACGGCTAGAGTTGCAGTCAGCTATAGCATTGTGGATGATTTGGCCCAAATGCCAACTGCCATGTCTACTCTTGAGGTACTTAAAACACACCTAACACAATGGAAATCCTTACTAGCCATCCTTGGGGCAGTAGACCCCTCCGACTCCAAGTTGATCACATCTGACACATAGAATGGAGAACCGCGCATGCCATCGACCATCGCCTTTCAAATCTTGGTGTCCATTCAAAACTTGGTTGTGCACCAATGCATAGTAGATGAGGGGGCATCTACATGCATTATGTCTACCCTAGTTTGGCAGAAATTTGGATCCCCAATTCTGCAACCATCCTCCACAACTCTGCGGGCTTATGATGGCCATCCCACTAAAGCCCAAGGAATCCTCCCCCATGTCCCCATCACATTAGTCAGGAAGACAATGCTGATCGACATAGAGGTCATCAATGCTCAACTGGACTATAACCTTCTCCCTGGGAAAATTTATATGTATGCCATGAGAGCAGTCGCATCAACTGTCTTCCATCTCATGATGTTCCCTCACGAAGGGAATATTGTGACGGTTGATCAACTCGCTTATCATGATCTGCAAGGGTTAACAACACCCACCAATGTTATCCCTACCACCACCACTATTGAGCCACAAGGGACGACTACACATGCTAATGTCATCCCTGCAATCAAAACTATGGTTGAAAGCACACCAGCCTACCCATTGTTGAATGTGGGCCCTGGGTTGTTTGCCAATCCCACCATGACAGCTCCTTTCCCCTCAGTTTCACTGCCACCGACACAAAATGAGACTGCAGACTTGTGCATGGTCTCATCTAGCACCGCTGCACCCAAACAACAACCACAGCTGCAGCCCCAACCACAACCACAATATCGTCCACAGCCGCACCATCACCCGTAGTAGCAGTATTTTGCGCAACCGCAGCCACAACCACACCCCCACATGCAATTGTCAGGGAGTTATATGGGCTCATCTCCAATCCATACGATTCCCTTCCTCTTCCCCACACCTAGTGTCATGAGCAAACTAGTAATGGCCACCCTCAACCTGCCCAAATTTACATTGGGCATTTCCCTGTGGTATCTTGATCCACCAGCTCAACCATCAATTCCCCAAGTAATCTTGAAACCTATGTAGCCTATTGCGGTCACGTCCCATCCCCCACCTGGTCCACAAAAACCAACCACGGCACCCACACCTGCACCGCCCCACTCAAAAAGGGCCAGGGGAAAGAATGCCAAAGCCACCACAAAACCTTGGTAGATCCCACCTTACGCCGTTTGTGAACAACAGAGCCATCCAACTCAGAATTGCCCTAAAATTCCAATGATCCATGCACATTTGGATGCCATGGATACAACCAAAAACCTCCCCATGGTTGAACTTCCAACCACGCTAATAGTCAAAAACAAGGCATTGAGAACAAACCATGCTTATGCCCTTTGTGGATTGTATGGACACTATTCTCACCACTTCCAAGACTTGCCCAAGTTGCAAATGGATTTAGCTAACCTTAGACAACATTTCCTTGAATCTGAGATCACCCTGATCGAAGAAGTTCACCCCCCACCTCCTTTGAACACCATGTCCATTTACATGATGTCCAGTTCAACTGACCCTATTGTCTCCACCATCACCGATGGTCCATCAAACCTGTCTCTTCCATTGTTTCCCCAACCACAACCACAACCTCAGTTACCAGGGAAACATTGGGGTTCATTCTCTATCAACACAATCCTTTTCCTTGTTCTTTTCCTTTTCCTTTTCCTACCATCCAGGATCATGAGTAAGTCTGCCTTGGCAACCCTCAATCTACAGGATTTCAGACGGGGATATCCTATGTGGTACCTTGAACCACCTACCGTACCTCTAAGGCCCCAGGATATGTTGACTCATGTCCATCCAATTGAGATGATGTTGCACCTACCTCCAGGTCCATCAAATAATCCTTCTGTCTCTAGGCCTGCCCCTCTTCCTCCAACAGAGACTGGGGGCAAGGCCACAAAAACCATAACCCATACAATTTACATGATCTCTGGCACCATTTTCCCTTCTGTCTCATTGGTCGTGGAAGATCCACCTGATATATCCTAGCACCACTTACGCAATGATGTAGATATATGTAAGACCGCCTTCGGTTTTACCTCATTCCCTTTAAACCATAGTGTGGAATCGGTTCTTCTCATAAAAGACCAAATTTTGTCATCCTGCCTTGCCAATGAACTTCATCTTGGTAAGAGGGAATACCTCTTTGCTGACTTAGACGATCGACTCGTGAAGAAACAACGCAATGGGCTCCACCTCAAGAGATTCTATGCTTTATATAACCATTATGAGTCCCTTATAGCGTAGTTTTTTCCCTTTCTTGTTTTTCAACATTTTGTTTCACCACAAGTCATGGGTAGCACCATTAGCTGCCAATCCAAAGTCACCCGGAACCTGTTCGAGACACCTCTCACAACTCTGGGCATAACTTTCTATCTCTTTATGAGACCATCGTCTCATGTTTAACAAATTAATTTCGGGACCATTTCCCATGAGTCACCTTGATTTGCGAGCCATGACATGACGATGCAAGTGTCTACCGACCTGTACTTGTATCACACTTCTCGACCGCTACTCATGCGAGTTTTTGGGCCACCGCCTATTAAGGGTGCCATGTTTTTAGTTTTGTTTTGTATTTTAACACATAGTTGTCTTTTCTATCCACCGCACCTCACGCGGACCTCTGGACCACTGTCCACAAAATGATTTATTTTTTTTGTATGTATTTGGCATATAACTACCCTTGGACTTGCACTCACATCACATGTAGTCAAGTCCGTTCACCACAACTCACACACACACTCTCCTAACCTCTATCTGAGAGCCACCTTGGTTTGTGTGCCTCTGCCACACCGACTCGCAAGCCTCTGCTACGTTCTATCCCACGCAGGTATTGGTATGTTTGAGAACCTTCTGCTCCATCCATACTATGCAGATGACCTTTGGACCACTGTCCACTATCCCGACATGGGGCACCGCTAGTGCGACTGCAATCGGTTGACCATACTGGAGTTTTGTTTAAGCTCTTTTCTGACTCCTAAAAGCAATGAAAATATAGACAAGTGCAACTGCTTCCTTTCCCGCTTGCTATAGTATAGGAAAGGGTGTTACATTGTCTCATTTACCTCCTTTTGTGGACCATGTAGAAAATCAATTGAAAAGGACCACCTTGGCGTATTCAATCAAAGACTGTACCCCTCTACATACTTTTATGCTTTCTCGGGTAGAGGGGATGTACTTCACGAAAAAGCTCACCATGGGTTTTCATTAAGCTCTTTTCCAACTTTCTCATCAAGAAAATATTACTGAGCAAACTTGGTTTCGTTCATGCTCATAAAAGTATCTGAATGACTGTCTAGTTAGTATAGGTTTAACCTTTTTCGACTTGATTAGACTACCAATGGTAAAGAAGTTTCTCATCCCCCAAAGGATGGGCGAGATCTCCTATGTATGATTTTATCCTTTTTTCAGGCATAGGAGACTACCAACGAAAAAGAGCCCCCACTGGAGTCTTATTCGTGCTTTCAGACTCTCTAAAATTGAAAGCACCATCAAGCATTTACCTTCTCGGGCTCGCCAAAAATCCACGAGATCATACCACAATGGTGTCCCTAGACACTACCCCACAAAAAAAAAATTGGCAGCATTCCCACTTTGGGTTTCCTTTGTTTAGAGTACTCTAAAATGTGTCTTCTGTGGATCCCATCAATATCAAAAGTATCCACCTCCCCCAAGCATTTCCCATCTACAGTGACATTCTCAGTATTACAGCTATGATCCCATTCCTATGAGTCAGTTTCATTTGCTGCCTGGTCCACCTTGCCATCATACTTTGAACAAAGGAAGTTTGATTCTACCAAACTCCCCCTACCCCTGTTCAATTCTTTACCTCCCCCTTGCCCCCCCATTCAGTGGGTCAGTCCATAGATTGTCTCAAACCTTTCGGTTATTTCCCTCATGCTTCTGGTCAAGGAAACATCATTGCCTTGACTAGGGGCAGGTCTCCCTCTATCGACAACAACACATATATTCCAAAGGATAGAACTAGAGGTCCCTATATCCCATTTTCATTAACCTGATTGATGAGTTCCTTAGACCACTCGAGAGAAGTCCTTAGTGCCTCTCGGGATGGTTGTTTCTCACGTGCTCGACGTCAACTACATCATCGCACCGTTGAGATTCGTACAGGGTTTGGTCCGTGCAATATGGTCGAAGACCCCAGATGTCACCTGATTCTAGCACATTCATGAGTCTATTCAAGGGACCTAAATAGGTTATGTCCCTTGTGCTTTTTGGGTTGCATTAGAGACAGTGTTAAGAAGCCCCAGTAGTGCTTCAATATACCTTTACGATTGATGCAGCATACTTGTACCACATAGACTCTAACTCTCAATCAACGAGTCCATACAACTATGTACCATGCTAGATATAGCATGCCATCAGTCATGAAGATATAGCATTCCATGAGAATGCCATGGGTCCAATGTACCAGATCAATACTGTATTCAACCTCACATTGAGGCAACCATTATTGTATCATCAGTTGTATATGATCGGCTCTTGTATTTTAGAGCATATATCAAATTATTCTTTTGGAATTGTCATGAGCATGGGGATGCCTGCCTCATCCATATACATTTCACACATTCTTTGTATCTCACCCATTGATGGGAACCATATTAATATAAAAACCAAAAGCCACCATGCCCCAACCCTGGAAGCACCACCTCTATGCAACAAATCCTATGATGTCTGTCGGCCATACGATGAGCTCCTGCCCTCACACATCAGGGGGCAATCTGTTAACCTGAAAAATTCCTCACTCAGCTCTACATGGCCTACACCACCCAAGGACACCCATGATCGACCCTCGTAACACCCCATTAGACCCCTACACACTAAAAAAGGCTTAAGAATGAAGAAAAGAGCTTAAAAACCTCAAAAAAGAGCCTAAATAACTCTCATAGGGGCTAAAGCCTCCAAAAAGGGTCTAAAACCTCTTAAAGGAGCCTAAAACCCTAAAAGGAGCTAAAGTTAGGGCGAAAGGGGCTAAAATCCCAAAAAAGGTGCTAAAGCCCTGACCAAGGGCTTAAACCCCTAAAAGTCCCCAAGAAATCTATAAAAGGAGGGGTGGGGGTCACTCTCAAAACACTTCTCCCTCGCATACTGTTATGTTTCCCGTGGATGCCTTGAGACCCTTTGTCTCTCAAGCCACCCACACTTCCCTTCCTCCATCTCCATTAAGCCATAGCGCCCCCATCCAAGAGAGAGGTGCTTCTTCAAGCCAAGGCATGGAGGCCCAATTCCACCAAACGAGAAGGTATAACTTGTTGTTTTCTGCATTTGCTTAACAGTTTCTTTGTTTTCTAATCCATGGTTTCATTTGCAAGTTTATTTCCTAACTTATTTTATAGGTATTTCGGTTTACTGAGCTTAATGATTGTTTGCAGGTTATTGGAAGCGGAACCCTAACCTTTGTTTATAGAGGGGTTCTCTATATTTCTCTTCCATCTTTGTTTTCATTACTGTTCTTTACATTCCATTTTTTGTTTCAGTCTTTCCACAAGCATGAACCTACCCTTCTGTCCTATAGACAGAAGGGAGCCATTCCTGCCCCTCTAGCAAGGAGAAATCCTTGCTACACACCCCCAACAGTGAACTAATGTACGAGAACTTCTTTTCTGAAAATATCTTGGTGAATATGTCTGCAATCTGCTCATCGGTAGGGCAGTATTGCAGAATGATGATCCTATCATGCACCAATTCCCTGATATAGTGCATGTGTAGCTCTACATGCTTGGTCCTCTTCCTGGTAACTATATCTGTGGATATATTAATAGCACTTTGATTGTCACAAAAGAGGATAGTGGACAAAGTACTACCAAGATCAAACTCTGAAAGAATGCCTTGTAACCAAACATATTGGATGCAAGCATTCACCACTCCTCGGTACTCGAGATCTACTGAAGGCAATTCTATGGTGCCCTTCTTTTTGATAGACCACAAAATGGGGCCACCACAAAACATGAAGACATATACAAAAGTATACTTTCGATCAATAGAATCACCCACCCAATTGGAATCTGTGTAACTAACCAGCTCTAGCTCAGAGTCTGCATCATAGTGAATGTCGTAGGTCGTGGTTCCCTGAATATATAGGACGATCATCTTGGATTCCTTCTAATGAATATCATGAGGATGTTTCATGTATATTGACACAGTATTCACATCATAACAGATATCAGGCCAAGAATGAGTCAAGTAGAGAAAGCTACCTATTAGCTGTCGATAAATAGTGCAGTCTATGGGAGGTGTGCTTTTTACTTCTTCAAGGTAGATCCCTGAAAGGAAAGGGAATGAAGCAGCCTTACATTCAGCCATGTTGAACTTGAATAACAGGCTTGATATGTATTTGGAATTATTTACAATTATTCCATCAATATTTTACTCAATTTTGAGCCCCAGTAATTGCTTCAAGAGCCCCAAATTTCTCATTTCAAATACATTGTGGAGAGCAGTTTTGATGACTGAAATAGAAGTAACTGTGCTACCTATAATCAGTAAGTCATCAACATATAAAATAATAATAATAAAGTTACCATAATACTTTTGTATATACACATTCGGAATTGATTTACACCTTTGGATGTTTTGTGAGAGAAGGAAGGCATCCATCTTGGAATACCATTGTCTTAGCGTATGTTTTAACCCGTATAGGGACTTTTTTAGTTTGCAAACCAAATATGGATAAAAAATTTAGCTCTTAGGATGCTCCATGTATATCTTCTCATGAATATCTCCATGCATAAAGGAAGACTTAACATCCATATGATTCACTTCCCAGTTCTTAGATGTAGAAATTGCCAAAACTAGGCAAATGGAGTCCATTTTTGCAATCGGTGCAAAAGTCTCATGGTAGTCCACACCTTGGACCTGGGAGAAATATTTTGCTGCCAGAATTGGCTTATATTTGGAATTTTTTCCATCAGCAGAAAAATTATTCTGAAACACCCACTTGCATTGAACCAATTTCCTCCCTGGAGGAAGAGAAACTGGCTCCCAAGTAGTGTTTTTCTGAAGAGAATTCATCTCTTCGCCTATGGCAGATTGCCATATCAGATCCTTGTGAGCATGGTAGTAATACTTGGGATCTGAAATTATCATTAAATAACAATATTTGGACAGCGAATAATCAGGACAAGAGAGCGCAATACCTTCTCTTTGGAAATCAGACCGGGTTCTCCTTGGATCATCCGGATTTCCAATGTTATCACCTGCGGAGGAGAGTGTCTGTTAGGCCCAATATGGGAGATGATTTTGTACTTTAGATGATGATTCATCATTCGATTCTTTATTTTCACTAATATCATAAATCATAGGATCCAAATCAAGGTCATCACCCGCAATTCCATCATCCAAATATTCAGTAGAATAGGAAGGAAATTCAATAGTTTTCTCCTTCACTAGTTCTACCTATCGAAGAGGCTCATCGAACATGACACTCCTTTGAATGATGATATATTTTGTTCTGATATATAGAAGATTGAAACCTTTATATTCATTAGTATATCCAATAAACAAACATTCAATTCTTTGTGGTTGCAAAGCCCTTCTTTTATCAAGCGAAATTCAGGCCCATGCAGTGGACCCAAACACCCTCAGATTCGACACATCTGGCTTGTGTCTGAAATATTCTTAGAAAGGGGTCTTCCCTTTCATGGATTAGTGTGGCACTCTTTTATGAATATATCCTTCATCATTCATGGCTTCATCCCACAAATATGTAGCCAAGTTCTTTGATTCCAGCATACAATTGCTCATCTCCTTGAAAGACTGATTCTTCCTCTCCACTACACCATTATACTGGGGAGTGTAGGGGAATAAATATTGGATATTGTTACCACCTAAGTTGTACTTAGTGGTTTTTATCAAGTGATCCCAGTGAACCAGATAGGGCTAACTTGTTCGGACTTCAAAAATACCTTTGGAAGTACTTCTAGGAAGTGCTTGTTGTACTATATCACATGTTCATACCCCATGAGGGAATTGTAATAAATGTTATAGCATGATAATGTATGTAAAAGACTCGGTCTCTTAGACTTTATTTGTCAATCCGATCAGCCCAGGGTGTTTTTTCCCTTGGTTATTATTGGCTATTGAACAAACGACTGATAATTTCTGAGTTTTTCACTCCATACCTCCAAAGTTGGGGTGGTCGGCTTGGCATTTAGGCCTATTGAGGTTATTAGAGTCTATGTGTCAATGTATAAACATGCTAGACATCATTTTTGAGTCATATGAACATGTCTAAGTCCCCCTAGGTGTTTTTCATTTTTTCAATTTTTTAGTTTTTTCAGTGTTTTTTATTAAAATTTAATTTTTCCAAAACTTAGGCTATTTTTTAATAGTTTAATTGGAAAAATTGATTTTGTAATAAAAGTGGGCCAAATAATCAGTTCCGGTCATGTAGGTGCTCATTTTCAAGCTAAGAGCACCATGTAAACCCATGGTCCCACTGTTTCCTAGTTTTGAGTGATTTTCCATCACTCAGGTCAGAAAGCCCCAAAAATCAATTATTGATTATTTTAATTAATAAATTGATGAATAATGGAGCAAATCCAAAATCATAAATCAATGGATTCTCAGCCGATTTGATTAAAATCAGTTAGATCTGAAGCAGATTGACTGGATCTGACAAATCCTTGACTGAAGGAGGTGATCAAATCAGATCCAGAGTTGATCTTGAGCACATTTTATGAGGAATTTCTCCCTCCCTCTCTCCTCAACACGTTTTTGGCTCAACTGGATGATTTTTGGTGAATTCTTCAGTCAACAGGTTGAGGTGTCAGTCAGATCAGCCCCTCGATTGACAGTTGCACTCAGTGAGACTCAGATCTGGCTCATCTAGACACAGATCAGGCATTGATCACCTCTCCATCAGTTGATTTCACTTGATTCCATGAGGAATTGTGCCCCCCCTGGGCTGGATGGCCTGCAAATTGTATAAATCCTGCTTGAGGCTTCCTCTTCCAAGCTAGTTAGAGCTAGACTGAAGGGCTTGCCATTGTAACTATGTACTTATTTTCATTTGCTGAAATAAAGAGAATCTTTGGAGGCTCAATTGTGGAGTACCTTTCATGTGTGGATTGCCATTGTCTTACTGCATTCGAGGTGAAACTGCTATTTTTCCAATTTTTTGCACTTAATTATTGTCTGCCTGAATGGTTTTTGAAATCATAAGGATAGATCATTGTAAGTAAGCTTACTTACTTTCTATTTGCTGCATATGTTTGAATTATTTAATACCTATATGTTAAATAAGGTTATTTGCATACTATATCATCCCTTTCTCATATGTATCTTCAGATCTGATAGTTCTGTCTGCAGGAGTTGTGTTGTAGCTTACAGGTTTTCCGTGGCTGGAAGATCCATGGTTCATGTTTGATTCCATTGATTTCCAGCAGAGATTTATAATATCGTTCCCCTCGGTGCTTCTGTACCAAGTTCCCTCAGCAGATCTGCTTCAACAACAAGCACCTTTCTTCCCCTTTCTCTCCTTTAAAAATGATTAAACTTTCCTCAAACTGGTTACTTTAAAGGATTCTTATTAAACTGATCTATCTCATCAGTAAAAACACACATAGATATAATTAGCAATATCCCTTCCAATTTCTATATCTTAGTTTCATTTTGCACATAAAGTTCAATTTCAAGAGATCTAGCTAAAAATACCTTATTTTCGCAAGTAATTTAGTGAAAATTCATAGCTTGCTGTTAAGGTAGTTTCATTTTCTGTTCAATAAGTTTAATATTCTACAATATCAGTGCATTTTAATTGGCTGCACAAACAGCAAGCCAAGATCCCAAGGAAAGCTTGCTTTCCTTGGTTCCTTTTTCGTCGGTTTAGCTAGTTTAATTTCATTATTTTTTGAGATAATGTAGGCTGACCCAAAGGTACTCTTAAAGTTATTTTGGGAAAGTTTTATTCTAACATGCTCAATTTACTTTAGCAGGTCTGACAGAGAAAAAAGTAAGCTTCTTTCCAAAGTGGCTTTTGGAGCGCTCAAATCCCCCCAGGGGTCTCTCTTTTGTCACAAAATTTGTAAATTTTTTGTATAAATGTAAGATCTTGGTTTCAGCCTGTATAAGGACCAAGAAAGAACTGATTTATTATTTCTTTTATATTGTAACCGCTGTAGTAAAATCATTCTTTGAATAGGCTCTTTCGAGCCCATTCCCCATCCCCCCTGGGGGGATTCGCGTCGGTGCCATTTTCGTCATTTCTGCTTAATTATTTTTCACTAGAATTGATATGATTTGTAGGGTAGTATACTTGATCTTGTTGTTAATTCCATACTCCATATCTTACATTTCAAAGTAATCATAATACTTACCCCACGATTTCTCGAGTGACCTGCAAGGGGAAATAGATTCGTGGTAGGATTAATCAGAAAACCAGATTTGTGTAGTTGTTTTATTTTTCATATTTTGTTTATCAGCAATTTAAAATTAACCCCTCCTCGATTCCCCGATTGAGATCCACTTGGATCGAAAGAGGTTCTTGGAGGATTTTTTCTTTTAAACAAGAACACTTAGTTAAAAATTATTAAAATTTACAAGACTCCAGTGTGTATGCTCTGCACTTGGATGCGGTTCGTCTGATCAGTCAAGCTCTATAAAAAGCACTTGGGTGACTAGCATAATTAGGACTCACTCTCCCCAATTGACAAACCATCAGGTGAAAATCCAACACCTCGATCGAACCTCTACGGTGGCAAAATACCCAAAGGAAGTGGGAACTTCTGAAAAGTGACCTCGGGGTGCCGATCTCTGTCACACCGTAATGGGTGCATTACGAACAACAGCCCGAGAGACTCCATTTCAGCCCACATATTCCTTGCGGGTAGCCATGAAGGTTTTGTTTTGGACATACTCCAAGTACTCTTGGGTATATCTGGAGTCCCCCCTTAACCTAATTTAATCAATTCATACTTCAATTTTAACTTAAAACATACCAAGATGCAATCGCAAAACATTCACTCCAAGCGCATGTGAGCACATTGATCATTTTGATTTGACTCCATTCTAAGGCACTGGTCATTTTTGCTTTATATATATATATTGTGTATTATCTTTGTGCTTTCGTGTGTTTATCTTCGTATCTTGTCATCTTTAATTGTTTATAGTTAAAATCTTCAAACTCCTAAATAACTGATTCAGTTTAACATCACCACACTAAGAAATCATCCTTAATAACTTAATAGGGTTTACCCCCCTTGGCTTCGTTAGGAGTTGAGCCTAAACGGAGGAGTCAAGAACAAGGTGACAGCCTTGACTCGAGACTTGCCCCCAAGGACACACCGAGTGGCTTGAAGATTTCTACCACGTGACCCAGGTGTGTGAAAAGGTGGCAACACTTTTTGGCGTCGTTGTCGAGGATAAATATTTTTATTCCCGAGTACAACTTAGCTTAACTTTTTTCTAAACAACTAAAAGGATAAAAACTTTTGATTGATCTAGTCTTTAAAAAACATAAAAATTAAAACTTGATCCATCTAGCGACTCCACTGTCTAACATCCCTTCAAGAATTTCTACCCAAAGAAACCGCTGACAATTATTCAATCCTCTCCCTGATCCCAAAAGGTTTATTAGGGAAATATTGAATAGGCAGACTTCTCGTAGAAACCTTGAAGATTTAGGAGACCAATTCCTCGCAGATATCCATAACATATTTGTAGAGAGTCATGTTCACCAATTTCAAGAAATGATGGAATTATTCAAACCCCTTGACTTTTCTCAGATAGCAGGTGCTCCTCATGCCATTCCAAAAGATGCTATCAAGAAGCTCCCCAGGTTCAAGGGAAATAATGCCACCACTACCAAGACTCATCTCTGAAAATTTGAAAGGCACCTAGTCAGTTATTATGATGATGTTGCCTCTAACCATGAAGATATCAAAATGAAGCTCTTTTCTTTATCCATAGAGGATGATGCTGCAGAGTGGTATGAAAACCTTGGTGATGATTCATATAAAAATCTTAGTGATTTCCTAGAGGGTTTAAGAAGAAATTGGGGGAAAAGAAAGAACCAAGACATCTTCTTTCCGCCCTCCATAACATAAAGAATATGGAGAATGAAACCATTGATGAATTTAATACTATGTTCAGGTGTGTGGTTGTGGACTTCCCTAGAGAAATCAAGCCAAGGGATGCCTCCATCCTCATATATTACATCGAATCTTTCACTGGTGATTTGAGGTACCAGTTAAGGGACAAAGAGCCAGGCGATCTAAAAACTGCTCAGGAATTGGCTGAGAAAATAGAAAAGAATATGCAATCTTTAGGCAAATCCAACATTCTAGGTTACACTAGGGGAAACACTTCATACAATGAAGAAAAGGGAAAAGCCTTTGAATCAAAAGAAAAGAGAGCCTCTAAAGACCCCATGGAAAAGATAGCTAGCATGTTGGAAAAAGTGATGACTAGTCAGGACCAATTCATGACAAAAATCCAAAACAAAATAGTCACACTGGAGAGAAATAGTGGACCTAGGAATTTTCAACCAAAATAGAATCAAGTGTATCAAAGGAAGTTTCCTCAACAAAAGTCTAGGATTCCAAACCAGTTAGACTCAACTAACATGGTAGATGAAGTAATTCCTTGGTGTAGACCTTGTGAGCAATTCCACCTAGAAAGCACTTGCTACATAACAAATCAGATTATAGAACATGGGATGGCAGAGGTCAGTAATCAGGAAACAATATCAGGTGAGTCTGATCATATATACATGGTAGGCCAGGCCTACCCTTTGTCACCATCTAAATAGTACAATCCTGAGGATGAAACCATTGCAGAATCTTATAGTGAAACTTATGATGAAAACTGTGATATACATGATGGGACTCCTATGTGTTCTCCATATAATGATGAAATCCTGGAAGGTGTACTACCTTGTGACCTTTTCTCTGAAGAAGATGAGTATGAAAATGAGGACAGGTATAGCTTGGAGCATGATACAAGTGACGAAGACTCCCTTATCCCTGATAAAGATGTTGATGAGGAGTCCTAGACATTCATGGAAAATCCAGTCTATGACATGAATAAAGAGGAAAATAATGAACCAAAAACTTTTGATGGTTTTGTTGATGGCATATCTAAAGAAGAGAGCATGGACCATGTGGCCTTGGGAAACTTTGATATGAAAAAGGAGCATGTAGTTTATCCACATGATCAGTCTGAGACATATATCGATATCAGTAGTGAAGACAAAGAGAACTCGATATCGGAACCTGATATCAGTAATGGGGAATCCATCACATTTAACATAGATGATGGTGATGACTATTGGGATTTTTGTGGATATCTTATTAAGAATCCTATATATGCTATATCCAGCAAGGGGGGTGTCTGTTTAGAAATTTGTGGAAGTCCAATATACTATACTTCCATAGAGGGAAGAATGAATCTGGAGACCTTGGAAAATCCTAGTATGATAAAGCAGCATTCAAAACTCTTATATGATCATTCAGAGTCATATCATGCAGAGCCACACAAGAGTATCATTAATGAAGACATGGAGAAGCAGTTTTGTGAAAAGATAGATGTGATGCAGTTATTAGAATATCTGTCTCAACTATCATATTCACATATAGAGTTTCCTCATGACTTGGAGCTGCTTGGGGCTTATACAGTGAATTATCATCCGGTAAGCCTTGATAATTAGTTTGATGGTGTAGTCAATCTACCTCATCATTCCAATTTGTACATCAACCCTATCCAGTCATGGATAGAAGCAGCCTGCGCAGGCACTTACCAGTTTGGGAGGAAGTTTGACGACATTATTCATGCTTATGATTTCCCATCCATCCCTCCCATTCTGAATCATCACGCAGGTTTTCATTTTCTGAATAAAGTATCCTTACTTTGGCTGGTAACCAAAGACAAGGAAAACATTTTTTATGTCAATAAAATGCTTAGGTGGTTACATTGGATTTCTGATTACACTTAACCCTTTTTATATCATGCTTAGAGTAGAAAAATAAGCTCTTTGAAAGAGAGCATTTACTTTCTGCATTTCTATTTTTAGCTATAATAAAACTTTGCTTCTTTTAGTTAGTTACATCTATTTTGTTTAAATAAATAAGCTGAATGGTTCATTTGTTTTTTCATAAAACTTGTGCTACTGAGGTTTTTCTTGTCAAGTTGAGATGTTTTTGCAGGGTATATAAACCAGATATTCTGGTGTTCTCGTATCCTCTCCTTGCCTTAAAGACCAGATCAAGCACATGTCCCACAGTTGGAGACAGAATGTTACCACCTAAGTTGTACTTAGTGGTTTTTATCAAGTGAGCCCGGTGAACCAGATAGGGCTAACTTGTTCGTACTTCAAAAAGACCTTTGGAAGTACTTTTGGGAAGTGCTTGTTGTACTATATCACATGTTCATACCCCATGAGTGAATTGTAATAAATGTTCTAGCATGATAGTGTTTGTAAAAGACTCGGTCTCTTAGAATTTATTTGTCAATCTGATCAGCCCAGGGTGTTTTTTGCCTTGCTTATTATTGGTTGTTGAACAAACGACTGATAATTTCTGAGTTTTTCACTCCATACCTCCAAATTTGGGGTGGTCGGCTGGGAATTTAGGCCTATTGAGGTTATTAGAGCCTATGTGTCAATGTATAAACATGCTAGACATCATTTTTGAGTCATATGAACATGTCTAAGTCCCCCTAGGTGTTTTTCATTTTTTCAATTTTTTAGTTTTTTCAGTGTTTTTTATTAAAATTTAATTTTTCCAAAACGTAGGCTATTTTTTAATAGTTTAATTGGAAAATTTGATTTTGTAATAAAAGTGGGCCAAATAATCAGTTTCAGACATGTAGGTGCTCATTTTCAAGCTAAGAGCACCATGTAAACCCATGGTCCCACTGTTTCCTAGTTTTGAGTGATTTTCCATCACTCAGGTCAGAAAGCCCCAAAAATCAATTATTGATTATTTTAATTAATAAATTGATGAATAATGGAGCAAATCCAAAATCATAAATCAATGGATTCTCAGCCGATTTAATTGAAATCAGTCAGATCTGAAGCAGATTGACTAGATCTGACAAATCCTTGATTGAAGGAGGTGATCAATTCAGATCCAGAGTTTATATTGAGCATTTTTATGAGGAATTTCGCCCTCCCTCTCTCCTCAACACGTTTTTGGCTCAACTGGATGGTTTTTGGTGGATTCTTCAGTCAACAGGTTGAGGTGTCAGTCAGATCAGCCCCCTGATTAACAGTTGCACTCAGTGAGACTCAGATCTGGCTCAGCTAGACACAGATCAGGCATTGTTGAACTCTCCATCAGTTGATTTCACTTGATTCCATGAGGAATTGAGCCCCCCCTAGGCTGGATGGACTGCAAATTGTATAAATCCTGTTTGAGGCTCCCTCTTCTAAGCTAGTTAGAGCTGGACTGAAGGGATTTCCATTGTAACTGTGTATTGATTTTCATTTGTTGAAATAAAGAGAATATTTGGAGGCTCAATTGTGGAGTACCTTTCATGTGTGGTTTCCATTGTCTTGTTGCATTCGAGGTGAAACTGCTATTTTTCCAATTTTTTGCACTTAATTATTGTCTGCCTGAATGGTTTTCGAAATCATAAGGATAGATCATTGTAAGTAAGATTAATTACTTTCAATTTGATGCATATGTTTGAATGAGTTAATACATGTATGTTAAATAAGGTTATTTGCATACTGTATCATCCCTTTCTCATATGTATCTTTAGATCTAATAGTTCTGTCCGCAGGAGTTGTGTTGTAGCTTACAGGTTTTCCATGGCTAGAAGATCCATGGTTCATGTTTGATTCCATTTATTTCCAGAAGATATTTCTAAGATCGTGCCCCTCGGTGCTTCTCTACCAAGTTCCCTCAGCAGACCTACTTCAACAACAAGCACCTTTCTTCCCCTTTCTCTCCTTTAAAAATTATTAAACTTTCCTCAAACTGGTTACTTTAAAGGCTTCTTATTAATCTGATATATCTCATCAGTAAAAACACACATAGATCTAATTAGCAATATCCCTTCCAATTTCTAGATCTTAGTTTCATTTTGCACATAAAGTTCAATTTCAAGAGATCTAGCTAAAAATACCTTATTTCCGCAAGTAATTTAGTGAAAATTCATAGCTTGCTGTTAAGGTAGTTTCATTTGCTGTTCAATAAGTTTAATATTGTGAAATATTAGTGCATTTTAATTGGCTGCACAAACATCAAGCCAATATCCCAAGGAAATCTTGCTTTCCTTGGTTCCTTTTTCGTCGGTTTAGCTAGTTTAATTTCATTATTTTTTGAGATAAAGTAGGCTGACCCAAAGGTACTCTTAAAGTGATTTTGGGAATTTGTTATTCTAACATGCTCACTATCCTTTAGTAGGTATGACAGAGAACAAAGGAAGCTTCTGTCCAAAGTGACTTTTGGAGCGCTCAAATCCCCCCAAGGGTCTCTCTTTTGTCACAAAATTTGTAAATTTTTTGTATAACTGTAAGATCTTGGTTTCAGCCTGTATAAGGACCAATAAAGCACTAATTTATTAGTGCTTTGATATTGTAACCGCTGTAATAAAATCATTCTTTGAATAGGCTCTTTCGAGCCCATTCCCCATCCCCCCTGGGGGGACTCGCGTCGGTGCCATTTTTGTCATTTTTTGCTTAATTCTTTTTCACTAGAATTGATCTAATTTGCAGGGTAGTATACTTGATCTTGTTTTTAATTCCATACTCCATATCTTACATTTCAAAGTAATCATAATACTTACCCCACGATTTCCTGAGTGACCCGCAAGGGGAAAGAGATTCGTGGTAGGATTAATTAGAAAACCAGATTTGTGTAGTTGTTTTATTTTTCATCTTTTTTTTATCAGCAATTTAAAATTAACCCCTCCTCGATTCCCCGATTGAGATCCACTTGGATCGAAAGAGGTTCTTGGAGGCTTTTTTCTTTTAAACAAGAACACTTAGTTAAAAGTTATTAAAATTTACAAGACTCCAGTGTGTATGCTCTGCACTTGGCTGTGGTTCGTCTAATCAGTCAAGCTGTATCAAAATAAATTGGGTGACTAGCATAATTAGGACTCACTCTCCCCAATTGACAAACCATCAGGTGAAAATCCAACACCTCGATCGAACCTCTACGGTGGCAAAATACCCAAAGGAAGCAGAAACTTCTGAAAAGCGACCTCGGGGTGCTGATCTCTGTCACACCCTAACAGGTGCGTTACGAACAATAGCCCCAGAGACTCCATTTCAGCCCACATATTCCTTGCGGGTAGCCGTGAAGGTGTTGTTTTGGACATACTCCAAGTACTCTTGGGTATATCTGGAGTCCCCCCTTAACCTAATTTAATCAATTCATACTTCAATTTTAACTTAAAACATAACAAGATGCAATCACAAAACATTCACTCCAAACACATGCAAGCACACTGATCTCTTTGATTTGACTCCATTATTAAGGCACTGGTCATTTTTGCTTCACATATATATTGTTTATCAGCTTTGTGCTTTCGTGTGTTATTTTCGTATCTTGTCATCTTCAATTGTCTATAGTTAAAATATTCAGACTCCTAAGTAACTGATTCAGTTTAACATCACCACACTAAGTAATCATCCTTAGTAACTTAATAGGGTCTACCCCCCTTAGCTCCATTAGGAGTTGAGCCTAAATGGAGGAGTCAAGAATAAGGTGACAACCTTGACTCGAGACTTGCCCCCAAGGACACACCGAGTGGCTTGAAGATTTCTGCCACGTGACCCAGGTGTGTGAAAAGGCGGCAACAGATCTGAATACCACTTTGGGAACATATATGCAGTAACTCATTACTTATATACTCCCCTCCATTATCAGATATCAAAATATTAATCTTTTTTCCATATTCATTCTCAATCAAAGCCTTCAATTCATTGAATTTTTCCAAGACTTTTGACTTCTTTTTGATAAAAAAAGACCCATGTGTATCTAGAAAAGTAATCAATGAAAGTGAGAAAATACATTGATCCATTCATGGATGTGATAGGCATGGGAACGCTGATATCAGAATGTATCAGTCCCAATATGCATGATGCTTGGCTTTCCTTCCCCCCATCAAACTTATGCTCAGGGTGCTTTCCAATAACACAATCCTTGCAAATTCCGGTGGTATCTTTGATGATCGGTAGGCCTTCAACCATAGAATTATTCTGTAATTGCTGCAAGTATTTAAATTTCAGGTGGCTGAACCTCTGATTCCAAATTCTACTAAACTCATTTCCATGAGTCAGCAATGCGGTGGAATTTGCATCCACAACAAAATTGGAGAACTCGTAGGATTTTGCAAGATGGTCTACAAGGACTTTTGCTACAAGTTTCTCATATGCAAGTTCTATGATCTCTACATAATATAGGATAAAGGAGACTCTCTTGGGAGCTCTCTTATGTGTCATTTGATAAACACTGAGGATGTTTATGCAAGATATGGTACATACAAAACACTGGAAAATAACCATGGTCAAGATTTACAGTACCTTCTCCTTTAGATATGACTGTGGAGTCATCTCCCATGTGGATGGGAATGGATTTGCTGGTCTCCAAATATGAGAAAGAGTCTCTTTCATCCATCATGTGATTCAAAGCTCCAGAATATATTAAAAGATCTTTGGACTTCGAAGTTCTTTCCATGAGATCATGACCTCTTTCATGCTATGGTTCTCGATCTTGCTGATCTCTCCTTTGAAATATTTCTGGAAGATTGATGTGATTTTTCTCAAGAAGAGAAGTAGCTTCATCAAGTTTCTTTTTCATCCAAGCATGTTCAAGGTGGAATCCCTTCCCATAGTATGAATGCTTGACTTTTTCCTTTCCATGATTCCCTTTGCTTTTGTTCTTCTTCAATCCAGAAGGCTCTTCATGCTGTTGGTTTTCAACTTTATGCTTAGGATCTTTGAATTTGGTTTTTGGGTTCTTCTGCTGCTTTCCTTTACCTTTCAGATCTTTGGGCCTCGAATCATAGAGGGCTTGATCACAGGAGGATCTAAGGATCCCCATCTAGAAAAGCTTATCATGTTCACTTGTTAGGGACTCAATGAAGGCATTGACTGAAGGCATCTTCCATCCATGGGTTGTGAGCTTCCCCACACAGAATGTAGAAAAAAAAATGAATAATCATCTCCAATTTTGGAGAGAATGGCGAGGATGAGCTAATAATCCTCCTTCTCCACCTTACACTACTTCAACAGTAAGACAATGTACTTGAACTTTGTGAAAAAATCAGTTAAGGTCTCGAGATTGGAAGGTTGGAGATACATCAACTTGTTTTCAAGATGGTAAACTCTCAAATCATCCTATTTTCCATACAGGGTGACCAATTTGTCCCAAATTTCATTTGGAGTCTTCAATCCCAAGAGATGGAAAATAAGATCTTAGGAAATAGAGAGGCACAAGAATCTGAATGCTTCATCTTTATTGTTCAAGAATATAGCTTTGTCTATCACATGAGTAGGCTCTTCTTCAATGTCCATAGTCACCCAGTAGATTCCTCTGGCACATAGATGGATCTCCATATCTCCTTTCCATGAATGGAAATTGTATGGAGTCAAGAGTTCGACAGAAGAAGCCATCTCAAACTGTTGTAGCGAATGCTTTTCACCTGTTAAAACCTGCAAATCACAAAAAAAGGGGCACCATAAGGTCAGACATCCTACACATTTTGGGTTTTCATCACACGCATCATTGTTGATCAAGCAAGCTTGATCAACAATTCTTTAACTTGGGGTATTAAGTGGTAATCCTTGGCTTCTGGTGCAGTGCTGGAATTTTGAGCTTTTGCTCAATTTTTCATGCAAGATCTATAAAAAACCATGTTTTTGAGAGATCTGAGCTTCCTCCTTATGTGAGCTCTAATACCATATTAATTTTTCACAGTAATATAGGTACTAAAACACAGTCTCATAAGAGATTTCATATAGTTAAGCATGAAAATGGCATAATGGTGATGCAATTGGAGTAGCAACTCTGTATAATAAATGAAGAATAAATAATATAAAATACAATGATTGTGCAAGGTGCATGAATTCCAAGACAATTCAAATTACTAAGGAGGTCATTCTAATTGAATGAATGGGTGTAGCTTAACTAACTGTAAGCCACAGTAAACACACGTAGTTAACCAACTGATCAAGTACAGATTGACTCAACCAAGTCCTAACTGAAGTCAAAGTGCATTGGATGACTGAGTCTCACTAAAATTATCTTAGACACATGTCACTGCATTCCCACCAACAAATGGTAGTGCATCATTAACTCCAATGAACCCCAATGAGGTTAACTGAAGTCAAACTGGTCATCAGAGGTGGTTGGAGGTGCCCCAGTTGACTCCAGTTCATAAATATTAATAAAAATAATCAATATAATTAATGGATATTCCTTCACCGCTTATCTTAACTGATCGTAACAATAAGTTAACAATTAGGTTCATTTATGACGCTCAGATCACCCCCAGAATGCTCCCTGTTTGAAGGAGGAACCCTAGTTAACCTCCCTGAATGAAGGAGAAGGCTAGTTGGCCTCCTTGAGTGAAGGTAGGCATGGGTGTGCTCATGATGATGTCATAGTGTTCTCATCTAATGCAAATTAAGTCAATAAAATTTAGGATAGTGGTTTAACAAGGAGAAAATGACCAAATTAAGTGTGCATGTTGGGTAAATGTCTCCAACACTTCTCTTCCATTGTTAATGTCTGTAGTCTCAATTTCTAATGCAGGGAGATCATCATTATTAAACACAAATATATAAATATAATAGGATCTAATATCATGCTATGATACCATTGTAATGACCCAATTTGAAAATTCCAAATAAAGGAAGAATTTGGTGAATTTTTGTATTGGCCAGTCTTGACTCTAGGGGTTTCGAATGGCACAAGAGGGACTCGTATTTGGTATAGAATGATATGGTGACTATTATCAAAACTAAATGGAATATATGGTCACTATATAACAGTTTATATACATATCCAACTTGATTTGGGGTCATTGGAAAAAATGGTAAAATTACTAGTAAATGTGGTGCAATTCCCCATAAGGTGTGAGCAGAAATGGCTCCCCAAAATACTATTCGACCCTCCAAAATAATAAAACAGAGTTTGGGGACTGATATTAGAATTAATTTACTGTAATTTTGTGTGGTTATGAGTTCTGCAACAGATATTTAAAGCTTCATATTAGAATGCATATATTCAGTGATATTTGCTTAAGGGAAATGACATGTAATAGCTTAACTTTAACTCATAAATTGTATATGTAATGGTTCAGAACAGAGAATAAGGAATATATAACATTAATTTAATATCAATATCTCACCAACAGAATATAATATCATATAAATTCCTCAATACAATTTAGATATACAACTCCATTGAAATAGGAAACCAACACATGGAAACTAGTCACACCATAGCTTGGAAATGCGGAATTTTTTCTTATGAATTTATGATAATTTATACTTAAATAGGGTATCAGAGACATATTTCAGAGCTATAAATCATTAACCCATTCTTGGGCATCAACTAGACTCAACAAGGCGCAACCACCATTTACACAAGTGCGTCATCATAGAGAAACATGGGAATATTGAAGTAGGGATTGAGAGAATGGGAGGAGAGATTGGTAACGAACTGTAAAATCATATTATATGAAATAAAAACAATCCATTAAGATATGAATTATATTTCAATTTCGCATCTCCAACATCCAATTTGGATGATAATCCACCTCTCTCGAAATTGGCTCAGTAGCAAGGCAAGTGAGCACTCACCGTGCAATGGACAACCTAGTGCTTTCCAAAATTCCAAAGGCAATTCTAAAATGAAAAAAAAGCTATAATTATTCCTAATGAAATTATTTTATAACCCTACTAATTTCCTCAAAGGTATAATTCCCTCCCATAGGATTTTTCCAACTCATCCTTGATGTTTAGTAACCCCCATGACACTTGTCTTTCTCCTCATCCTTTCATGTTCCTCCAAATTCGAATTGTTTCTACCAAACCCCATGTGTGCCCTATTGGAGGCTATTTTTAGACCTGAAATGTAATATTTTCACATTTCAGCAATCAGGTCTAAAATCAGGTCTGATTTTTCATAGAATCTTCCATCATCGTTGTCATAAAGAGTAGGGAATCTCTCTCCAAGTGGCACCTAGTTTATTCCTAGTCTCTTCCTATTCCATGGGGAGTTATTCCTCTTCACATATTTGAATCCTTGGATTCATGAAATATTAATTGACACCTATTCACCTTCCAATAATGTTCCATTACTCATAATTTTGATTTTGGAGTTAAGTCATGTCATGTGTAATGAAGAATCTAGCTACCCAAGGTTTTCATGAAACTCCAAATGTATTCATGAAGCAATGCCACTTTATCTTCTCGATATTTATTATTTGTATAACCCAATTTAATGTGTAAATTATAAACTAATGTTCTCTTGGGTCTCATAGCTTCCTTATTCTAAGATTTAATTCCTCCTCCCCAACCTTGGACACTAGTAGTTTCATTGGGATGGGGGAACGACACAAAAAATGATGGTGTGATCTATAAGTCCTATGGAAACTAACAAAGTGAAAATTAAAGAACATGAAATATTCATGTTAGCTACAGAATCACATATAAAGTCATTGAATGACATCATCGACATTCTCAACATGTCATGGCAATTCCAAGCCATAAGGGGTGTTTTCTGGTGCATCTCAATTACCCAATCATGCACCAGATTCTACAACTTTATACAAGTTGGAATATATACAAATTCTTGCCACTGATTCAACCACAAGATCTTATCTAAAATATCTATGTTGTGGATTCATAATTCATTTTTTGTCATGGTCTCTTTGTCTTAGCATCTAAGAATAGTTCCATGAGTCTTAATTATATGTTGCACTATATGCAATACATTTTGCAAACATGATTTAAAGTAAATCGTATGTACATGGCATTGAGGACCAACATGTGTTGCATGCAAAATGAGTGTAAGTGTGCTTGAAATAGATTGCCTACATATGTCGTTGACAACCAACTTGGATTGAGTTTCAAGTGAGCTTGAAAATGAATTGCCATATTCCATTGAGAAATGGATGCTTCATGGCATCTTGAGTAGTGAATTGCAAATATACTTGCAATAATTTACAACTTACACCCAGCTTAGTGTTTTGAGCTTATTCTTGATTTTTCATATTTGGTTATTAGGATGGTGTCTCATTTGTGTCATTTCTGCTTATTTTTGGACATCTTTCGTTATGTATATATGCTTTATTGTGAATTTTAAAATAAATTATATATAACAAACCATGAATCAGAAAGGTTTTCCAACATCAAAATGAGTATGGAAAACTCCTAGAAAACATATCCTAGATGTTTTTAAAATGTTTTCAAAACAATAAGTCCATTCACAAGATGTAAAAGTTGTTTTAATTTATTTTTTTAAATTATGAGCGGGCCAAATGACATAAATTATGAATCTAATACAAGGGTATATAGAAATAATTAATATAAAATCAAAGATTTAAAATATCAAAAAAATTTGCATTGTCATGTACCATGCATTGCTATTGCGACAATACAAACTCAAGTGTGTCAAGTTGTTCCATCGATCTTATTATTTTTACCTTGTTTCTCCTTTTAAGAATTTTCTTTCTCTCAAATATCTGTGCAGCATTCTCATCTCCAGTTTTGCTCCTCTTGTTGATGGATTATGTTAAAAAATCATATTGATTTCTTTGTTTTTTACTTTCAAGCTCTGTAGATCCATGATCCTGACCTTATATAAGTCTCTTGTCTCCTCTTGTAATCGATGTTGTTCCACTAGAATAGGATCATGTTTATGATGTTGTACATGTTCTGAAACTACATTTGCAACATTTATATTTGTCTTACTATATTCAACATCACCTGAATAATTCACCATCGATTTTTATAAATACTCTCCAACAACACATGGGTTATCCACATTTATCTTTACTGGAATACTTTCAAGAAAAGGCGCATTCTCAATATTTAAATTGTCTGTACTATTTTTAGCTGAATGAGAATTCATACCAAATGCATTTATAGGAAGGCATCAACTGTCCATTGGTTTTCTAGGTGACTGTTTTGATGAAAGAAAAATTAAATTTTTAATATATTTGGGACATATAGAGACATCAACCATATCAAAAAACATACAATTTTCAATACCTTCCTCCTACGACTCAGAGAACAAATAGAAACTCGGATTCTGAAGCTTTGTCAACTGTAATAACCTTAGTATGCTCTTTAATCTAACACATCCATCCACACTCAAATCCTCCAAATATTCCAATGTTTCCATAGTTGGAATCTCTTCTAACTCAGACCACCCATTGACATTTAATAGTCAAAGATTTATCAATTGCATCAATCCCTGTATGTTCTTCAGCTTCACACATTTGTTTTTCCACAAAACCCCTAAAGATACCAAAGTTTCCATGCTTACTGAATCTTCTAATTTGGAGCATCCACTAACATTTAAGGTTAGAATATTTAGCCAATGTATCAACCCTGATATACTTTGCAGGTTTATCATACATGGGTATTCCTAAAACTCTTGCAAACATATCGACATCTACAAACATTCCTTCAAAATGTTCAAATATTTCAAGATAATAACCATAGAAATATATTTATGTATAGGTCATGACTATATTCTACAAAAACTTTCAAAAATTCAATTTTGAAATATTGTGTGCAATATTAACGATGAATTAACATACAGACATCCTTAACACAAACAAAATATGATTTACATGTGAATATCCTTAACAGAATGTTTTTAATGTGCTCCCTAACACTTGTATTGCATTCTTCGTTGGATTCTAGGAAATCCAGGAAAACGAAAGTGTACTGCATAAACTACTTTTAGAGCACTTGAGGTGCCATATGAAGATTGAAATGATGGAAAAGCTAATCTTTGTTGTCCAAATGATACTACCTTGAGTCCAAATAATCTGGGGACAATATGAAACCAGTAAAGAAAACATCGACTTTAATAAAATAGTTGCATTCTAAACTCTCAAGATACAAATAATATGGATAGAGAACGAAAACAGAAAAGCAACAGATATTATCCTAAAAGAACTATGAAACTACTTTGAAAAATAAACAAACTGAGAGAATCCCATATTATCATTTGGCAGTTTCTGATGCCTATGAGACCACCTTTAACATGACATTGATATCATTTCTTGCAAAAGGTTTTATCGTTCTATAGACCATAGACCATACATTAAAGCTTCTATGTAGAGATGATGAAGACGCTATAACTTATTTTCTCATAATATGTGCTTATGTCAAGCAATTGTAAGAAGAGGTTGATCGATTAAATTGTATGAAGGATGGCTAGGTGGGGGGATATATTGATAATTGTTTAAAATATTAGTGGGGAAAGGAGTTGAATGAATAGCAAGCAATTCCTTTCTTGACTAGGTGGGGAGTATGGCTATATTAAAAATCAATGCATTTTGAAAATAAAATGTATCCCCTCTTTTCAAGTGGAAGTCCATATTAGATCAATGCATTTTTTTTATAAAATTTCACTGACTCTGAAACCAGAGAGACAGTTGTTAGAATTTGTAGTTAATAAAAAATGACGTGGATTTTCTTCGATGGTTCAAGCCAAGGGTAAGAGAATAGAAGTAGTCCTATCATTACTATAATTAGGATGAAGGAAGTATCCAGAAATGGCTCTAACAACTTTACAGGAAGTCATGGTGTTAAGGTTGTTATTAAAATCTACAATGGACAAAGATATAAATAATTTTCAGGTATATGGAGATTCAAATTTACTGATTAAATGGATAATGAGATCTAGTCATATTCTAAATATTCATTTAAAAACATTGGGTGATCAAGTAAACATCATAGAAAACTTATTTGAGGTAATTTATTTCACACGTGTTTTCAGAGGAAGATCGGTTGTCAAAAGGAAGGCCCCCAGAATCCAGAGATGGTCTTGTCCCAATAACTGAAGACGGTTAGAAGTGAAGCAACTTCAACGAATATGGGAATGGAAATTTTTTTTTGTCTGAACCTAGTTGAGCTTGTTATGATGTCTATTGTTGCTTGTATTTAAGTATATTTGGGTGATATGATTTAAATATATGTAGGTTCTCTAATATTATAGCAAGGGAAGAAGAAAAAAAGTAAATGGAAATCCCATCTCTCCTTCTAGTGCTTGCTGGGTAAGGGTGAATACAAACTAAGTGATCAGGTGAATACAAACTAAGCGATTGATCATGCAGTTCCTGAAAATGAAAGCTCAGAAAAGTGAATACAAATTGAGCTATTGGAATCCTAGGGATAAATGATTGGAATCGTTGGTGTAAATCTCTCTTCTTATATTTTCCACAAACTCCCTTCTCTGCTATTTTTGGAGAGAGACATGCTATATGATCTATTTCTGCTACAGATAAACGAATGGTGCATAATCATTATATCACACAATATTTTACCCATAACTATTAAATATCCCTATAATAAATAGACCCCATTGATCCCATCCCCATCAGAACGATTTCATGGATGAATACACTTCATATTATTTCAAAGTATTGCTAGTGGAGTATGCATGTATGGTGTGGTTCTGGAAACTAATCATGCAAGGATTGCAGATCTTGGAAATATAGAGTGTCCATTGAATTGCAATGTTTAAGGAGAAGATTGCTTGCTCAGAATAAACCAGAAAATAGACTTGGTTCAATATCTTATTATAAAATAAATATGAACTATTTATTAAGACCCATTTGGCTAAGACCCCATCAATGATTCCATGCTTTTGAATTCCTGGTCAACTAGTTGTTTTTCTCATGTATATATCTATTTGTTCTTGTTTCTCATGTGTTGATACTAGGTATCTATTTCATACTCTGGGTTTAAAGGAAAAGGGATGCTCATGTGTTTATGAACTATACTTACAACAATTTTCAATCATTATATGGTTGTCAAATCAAATTTATGGAATATTTTCAGGAGGAAGACGCATTTTAGAATTTGTTACCCTTGTGACTGATGAATTTCCTAAACGCAATGAGTAAGGATTCAACCACCAATTAAATAAAAATTTTGACTTGTCTATCCATACTTAAACAATCCATGCATACCAATGTTTTCATACTTTCTAGTTCTAAATGAGTAGTCATTAATTATCTACATTGTGTGTTTTACGGATGCTTCTGTCCAGATTATTCCCATTAAGGAATAACTTTCTGACATAGGGAAATGTCCCTAATATTGAAGGTAAATTACCTTGTAGGTGATTGCTATTTAAATAAAAATTAGTGATATTAACACAAAACCGTAATGATGAAGGAACATTGCCAAACAGTAAATTTTCAAAAATATATAAACTAACTATAAAACACATTTCTTCGAATTTGGGGACTTTGCCAGTAATATTATTTATGTTCAAAAAGATGGACTCCAAGTTGGGGAGGAGAAAAACTTATTTGGGTACGCTACCATGGAGAGAATTATTATATAGACCCAGAAACATAAGTTTTTTTAACATACCAATCTGTAAGGGGATTGTAGACTGAAAGGAATTAGATCCCAAATCTAGGTTCACCAACTTCGTTAAGCTGAAGAGCTCTAGGGAAATAAAACCTGAGAAATGGTTGTCATCCAAGAGCAGATTCTGCAATTTTCTATAGTTAGAGAGCTCGTGCGGGATTTTTCCTGACAGTGAGTTGTAGCTCAAATAAAGCGACACAATGCCCTTCAGCTCTCCTAATGAGGGCACCAATTTACCCTCTAAGACGAAGCCTAACATATTCAATTTCCTCAATGTTATTCCATCTTTGTAGAAAGAAACACCTGTCCACGAACAAGGGGAGGAAGAATATGTTTTCTTTCCACTGTAGAAGATGGTGCGAGGATAGGCTCCAAGAATATGAAGTAGAATGGACACAAAATGAGAACTAAGTACTTTGTCACTTATGTATGTCATATTTCCAGGATATAAATTTTAATATTATCACAATGAAGTCTGGCCCAAAAATCAAATTGCAGTACTCCTTCCAACTAAGCAATGGGCGTTTCATGGAAAGAATCTTTCCTCCATAATGAGATTTGAATCCCTTTCATCGTGTTCAATGAAATTTAGAGACTCAACATAGCTATTATTCTTCTCTTTACTTTGATTGTAAAAGGGAATGTAGTTTAATACAACATATTCTCTTGGTGTTTGTTACCTAAATAAGTTGTTTTCAAGGGCCACTCCCTTGTATTGTTTCTACTTCTCCATGTAACTATCAAAATCAATAATTATAAGAAACAATGCACAAATCATATTTTATGTGTGTGTGCAATAACGATATAGGGGCGACCGACAATAATGGATCCAAGCTAAAATGTAGTTTGAGGGATAATGTTGGTTTAGAGAAAGGGTGTTGTCCAAACCAACCCTTGGGGCATGGTGGTCTTATATTTAAAAATAAGGGTTTAGGAGAGAAAATATCCAATACTCATACTAAATACAAAATTAGATATGAGTCGATAGGTATGGGGTTTGAGGAGCATTATGTTAGTGTTTCTCTAACAAATTTAAATGAACTATCAACTTGTCTTAATTGGTAGAGGTTTCATGTTCCTGAAATGATTTACCCTTTATTTATTACAAATACACGATGGAAAATATACCCTATTCCAAACTAATGCCAAATTTTATCTATCAAACCCAGGAAATCTTATTGAGTGCATCAAATAGACTATTCCTTCTAATACCCTCAATCCTTGGCTGCTTGACATAAATATCCGAGACAAAGCATAGCCAAGGAATTAAAAAAATACAAGTGTATTGATAGATATAAGTGGATATGTTGAAACCCATCCAAAAAGGTCAACTAAAGAAGCTGAGGAGGTTTAAGCCTTAGAAAGCAATTTGGCTCTTCCAACTTAATAGTATGTGGAAGAATCTCGTAGAGTCTAAGAATGCCTTTTTTGTATGGTCCCATGATTCTTGGGGTCTTGGTATCGGAAAAAGACTTGTCCAACCAAGCATATCACAACCCAGTTGTTCTTTGTGTGAAAAAATGGGAAGTCTAGACATCTATTTTAGTTTTGTCCCTTTTCTAAGTCTACTAAGGGATGGGTGTCGAAACTCCATCTAGTTGCTCAAATACCTCCTATAAAATCACCCTGTAAAGTAACGAACTCCTTTGGGCCTTTGAATTCAATGAATTATAATAGTTTAGTAAAATACAAGCCCTCTACTTGATTTGAAATAAAAGAAATGAAGAATCTTTTAGCAAGGAAAAAACTGAACAATTTTTTTCTCGATTTCCTGATCCGTGTAAATATTCACTTGCATAATAATATCCAGGTCCATTAGGTTGAAATGGAATTGGAAAAATTCCATAGCAAGGAACCCCTAATCACTCTATTTCCCCCTCATCTCGTTCTAAGAAATCTCAGTTCTTAGAAGAAAGCACCACATTTGGAATAGTTAGGATGCTCAATAGAGTAGGAAGAACATATAATGGTATCATAGTTATCCTACCATGGCCCAACATCACAATGAAAAGATCCCTAACCTAGTTCTCAATATTTTTTAATCCAAGAAGGTTCGTAGATAGCAATGAATGATTTATGATAAATCAGTGGAACTTTAGCAAATTAGAGAATGACAACCACTAACAAATATATCATTATATCAAATTTCCATCCATATGATGAAGTCAACAAAGTGCAACTTCGAAATAGAAATGACGCAAATGAAAATTGCAATGATCAAATGAGATAGCTTTGAAATGCTCAAATATTAGTTCATGTTTAGAGTTATGAGTTTTATGCTAATGTTTATAAATTATTTCATGGAATATTATGATGACCTCAAACAACTTGACCAAAATTATTGGTTTCGGTGTCCATAAAACCATAACAATTTTTGTTTAGAAATGTTCTATTTTGTAGTTTATGTTCCAGAATAATAATGAAAATCCTTAATTCAAACCCATGGTCACCAAATGGAAAAAATCACTAAACCATTAGATCCTGTCCAATGTGTTCATCTCATGTAAAAAGGGTAAGTTATCCAGCAAATTATTGCAAAAACTTACCATGTTTACTTTATTTTTATAGCTTTCTTTTGTTGACTACGCCTATGTGAATTAAATATGATTTGTCCTATTTTGAATCTCCTATTTATAGAACATGGTTGTATAGCTATGGTATGATAATTTCTAGGTCCATGCTTCATAGTGGCATTCTACTCATTTATGATTCCACATTTTCTTGAATAGGTATTGGGCTACTTAATTTTAATTTATTAAAGTTTTTGTGAATTGATCAATGTTCACATACCTTAGATATTCCATAGGCCATAAATATTTACAGGCTTATTAATTGCTAGCTAGTCACCACTAGATGAATATTGTAAAATTCTGAAAAGCGGTTAGGTTCACTAAAAGCCTAAAATATTTATAAAGGTCTTCACTTTTTCAATTAAGGCATGAAACATAGACATAGACGATGTTAAAATTTAGTGTTAGGTTAGGATTTGATATAATAAATTTAAAATTGTATACTTTAATGCATAAAAAAAAACTAAAATAGAGCTAGATCATGAATAGTATTGCTATAATAAATTCAAAACATAATTTTCATGTCTTTCAACTTTAACACTCCACTGGTTATTGTGTTAAAGTTGGTCCTTGATATCCAATTCATTAAATGCAATGTACATAACATAAATACTAAGAGTAGTAGTAGTACAATATAGACTAATGAACAACAAATAAAGAACAATAATGATGGTTATTAGATATGGTTTGGATCTTCCTTATACTCAGACATTTTGAATCAATTCTTTTCACTGTAAGGATAAGTTGTTAGAAGACATACCTTGAGAAAGAGAGAAAGAGATTTAGAGTGTTGTATGTTTAAGTTATACACATATAGTACCAGATAACCCAACCATCAATAGTGTAAACATTAAACAGAAAAAATTATGTGCTATGAAAACAAGTTACAACCCATCTTAGGTCATCAAAGAAGGTTACACAATGTAAGTCACAACCCATGTATGTAATGTACAAGCATGTCAAGGCCCAAGAAGACTGCCTAACAGAAGTAAGGGACATAATTAAGGGTTCTTTATACAAAACCATTGCTCCAAATTTTAAACATTCAACAAGTGGTTATAGAAGTATAAGAGGTGATGGTCAATCCCTAGAGGGAACAAAAATAAACACAACCTGCTAAAAGGGTCATACCCAACATTTAGGGCTTCCCACAATCCATGGGAAATCCCTTAGAGGGCTCATAAATAATCACGATCTAGCTAGGGTAGTGCATACATATCCAATTCCTATTAGGAGAGGAAAGTACCATCCCAAAATAAATTTGAAACAACCACGAATTGCTAGAAGATGGTATGCACAGTCACGACCTGCAAGGAGAGAGAAAATACAGTCACGACCATCCTACAATGGCTCCAAAATAGTCATAACTAGGTGATGAAGGTCACACAATAGGTTCTGCATCCCTACAGGAGAAACATCCAAGATAAAAATCCACAAGGATGGACACAACATGCTAGAAAGATCACAAAAGAAGTCACAACCTAGAAGAGAAAGTAAAAATAGTCCATATTTTAACCTCAGCAGCTCATAGTACAGTAGGAGAGCCACTAGAAATAGTCACATCCAAGTCTTGGAAGGAAATACAATCCATGGCTAAGATACATAAAGTCATGGCCCATCATATCTCACAACCTAGAAGAAAAAGGAGCACAAAACGAGCCTTAAACACAGATCTAGAAACCCAACAATGAAGCAGTCAATCCCTAGAAATACCAGCATAAACCTTGATGCCAAACATAAGAAAATAATAGAGTTGATATGTGTCTTATTGGATTATACTTATATTGAGAGATCATACTTGTATTTATAACTTGAAAGGACTTCTATATGGGTCCTTCTTTAACCCTTTCTTTTAGGGGTGAAACAAAACATAGAATTATGTTGACTTAGAATAGGGTACTAAAGGTCAAGTGGTCACAAAACAATAAGACAATAATAATAAGGTTAATTCATCATACCAAAGGTGGTCAAGGTACCACACACAATAAGGGCGCTATGACCAAGTAAAAGATAAAGGACCATAAGTCAACCAAAGGGGTCAAGAAATATGCTAAGGAAACTCCCACACCCACAAGACCAAGGTGAACCATAAAGGTGGGGAAGCAAACCCTTTTACCCACAGCACCAACAAGACCAAGGAATTTAATCTTTTTCTCTCTCTGAAGGTATATTGTCACATATTTTATCATCATTCACTACTACATTTCGACCAAAAATCTGACGGCCATATTGTCAGATTTTTGACACTTCCCTGTCGCATGTACAACACTATGATTTGTTTTAAGCGTCGATGGATTGTAATCGGTTAGCCGACATCTTTCCAATCCGTCGGTTAAGCGACAGCTCAGTTTACCGTCGGATAAATATAAATCATCAGTTATCTGACATCTAATTCATATTAAACTTTAAACACGTGTCACTTAAACGACGATAATGAAAACGTAAGCGTCGGTTAAGCGACAGTGGAGAAATTTAAAAAAAAAAATCACCTACAGGTCATCGCTTAACCGACGGTATTGAAATTTTTTTTTTTAAATCACCTGCAGGCCGTCGCTTAACCAATGGCTATAAGTGTTTTAAAAAAAATAAATACAAATGCCAGATTACTGGAGACGCACCTTGATGTTTGTATAGATTGTGAAATTACTACAATAAAGCGAATGTTGCTAACAAAGTGCCCAGAAACAAATATCAGTAAGCTATGCCTGAAGTAACAATCGTGAGATAAAATGACAAATGATTAATAGCTTTGACCAAATGTATGTGTGCAAGAAATATATATATGATTTGGATGACAAAGACTTGCTTCAAGTTTTGATATGCTCAATTAAGTCATGTATCAAATATATATCTCTTCCAAGAGTAGTATGTTTGAATGAGTATGGTTGTTCAAAGCTAGTTATTTGTTCAAGTCAGAATAAATGCAAATGTTTCAAGTAAGCCCAAAAACAATTATTATCATACTTTCCATTTATAGAAAGGTAATATGAGCACCTATGTTAAGCGTAGATAGAAATGAATGATTTATGATAAATCAGTGGAACTTTAGCAAATGAGAGAATGGCAACCACTAACAAATATACCATTATATCAAATTTCCATCCATATGATGAAGTCAACAAAGTGCAACTTCAAAATATAAATGAGGAAAATGAAAATTGCAAATTTGCTCCATAGGATTGTCAGAGGTGGTTGATTTCCATCATATCCCAAATGAAATGATACAACTATATCAATTTGTATCTTCAATTTAATTCAAAATTTCAAAACTCAATCTTCCAAGTAACAAGACATGTCATGAAAGTTATTTCCAGTCAATCAAAATTATATCTTGAAAAACAATCAAATGCAATGGCCAAACGTATGTGAATAAACACTTCAATGACATAGGCAACTTCCAAGTTACTTTTGTTTTTGCAAAGTGAAAATGATTTCACACTAATGTCAAGACAACTATTTCCAGCCCAAGCAAATTGTATTGTAACAGTAGCAATAGTACCTTTCAGTCAAGAAATGAAGGGATGCTCATTTAAATGGAGCAGATGGACATTGCTCCTACCGTGGTCACATACAACGTGCTTATTCATGGACATTGTCAAGCAGGTGCCCTTGAAAAAGCTTTGGATCTCCTCTAGACAATGGAGAAAACAGGTACTGTTCCTTATGCTTATACTTACAAGATATTAATAAACGACCATTGCAAAAATGGGGATCTGCAGAGGGAAAATGGGTTTTTGAAAGACATGCTAGAAAAAAACCTAGGGACCAATAATGTCACATATAGTACGTTGATTGATGGGTTTTGTAAATAAGGGAAGTTGGATAAGGAGATTGGATTGTATGAGGACATGGTGAAAAAATGCATCAGGGCTGATCCTGTGACTTATACTGCACTCATCGATGCACTTTGTAGGGCAGGAAGAATGGAGGAGGCGGGGGGGGTTGTACAGAAAATGAGAGAAGAGGGATTTGTGGGTGATTGTGCTAGTTATGGGGCTGTGATTGGAGGGTATCGCAGGGATGGGAATTTGAGGGATGCACTCAAGAAGCATGATGAGATGGTCAACAATGGGATTCTGCCTTGCGTTTTCACATATTCATCCATCATTGATGCATTTTGAAAGTAGGGTAATGTGGAAGTTGTTGCGGCACTGCAGGGCCAGATGTTGAAGAAGGGTATGGCATTCAATGTTGTGACCTATGGTGCTATTATTTATGGGTTTTGCAAAATAGGAAATATGGAAGAGGTGGAGAGATGTTTGGAGAAAATGCTAGAGGAGGGTATTTATTCTGATGAGGTTACCTATGGTATGATGGTAGATGGGTATTGCTGAAAAGGCAAACTAGATAAAGTATTTAGCCTACTTGAAGAAATGGAAATGAAAGGGGTTTTGGTTACTCTCATCACTTACAATGCTCTTATAAATGGGTTGTGTAAAGGAGGAAAGATGATTGAAGCAAGTACTCTGTTAAAAGAAATCTCAGCGAGAGGTTTGGCTACCGACAATGTGACTTACAGCACCCTGATGGATGGGTACTGCAAGGGAGGAACTGTGCTGAGAGCATTAGTTGTTTACAAGGAAATGGAGGCAAGAGGAATTGAGTCGGATGTCATCACTTGTAACATGCTTATCAAAGCACTTTGTATGGCTGGTCATTTTCAGGAAGCTACTGGTGTCTTCAAGTGGATTCCTGAGAGAGGGTTGGATCCCAATGCTGTTACTTTCTGCATTCTTATCGGTGAATACTATAAAGTAGATAAGATAGAGAAGGCTTTGGCATTCTGGGAAGAACTGCAAAGACGTGGTGTTATGCCCAACATTTCTAATTACAATTCAGTTATCAATGCCTTTTGTAAGAAAGGTAGGATATCAGTTGCAAGCAACCTCCTTAAAGATGCCTTGGAGAAAGGTTTAATTCAATATGTGATTACCTACAGGGATTTGATTAAGGCACATTCTGAGGCAAGAAATATATAGGAGGCCTCTGAACTTCTTGATAACATGATAGGTTGTGGAATTGTGCCAGACGACTCTCTCTATAAAACTGTCATTGACAGACTTTGCAATCAATGTAAATTTGATACTAGTATGAAACTCTACAATGAAATAGAAAGGAAAGGCATGCTCCCAAGTATTAGCCATTACATGTCACTTATCAGAGTACTCTTAAAAAATTGCAGAAAGGAGGAGTTTAATGAGATTCTGAACATCACCTATGTAAAAGAATTGGCTTCTGATGTCAGAAATTTCAATATGCTGATTGATTAGTTATGCATGGAAGATGCAGATTTTGTCATGAATTTGTATGACAGAATGGAGGTGAAAGGTGTTGCACCTAATGCTTCTACATACAATGCTGTCATTGGTGGACTTTGCAAAGTAGGAAAGGTAGATATGGCATTTAAGATGCATTTGAGAATGCAGAAAATGGGTTTTCTTTCTGTTATTGAAAGCTTCAGCACCCTTATGAATGGTCTTTGCAAGAAGGGCAGTTTGGAAGAGGATAACAATATTTTTAAACTAATGCTAGAGAAAGGTTTAGTTCCTAATGTTCAGATTTACAGTAAGATGATAATTTCAAACTGTGAAAGGGGATGCATAAAGGGATCCTTAAAACTGCATTATGAAATGCAAAATAAGGGGTTATTACCAGCGTTGGAAACTTATCACTCGCTTATTTATAGACTTTGCAAAGAAAGGGACACAGATGGAGCTCTAACTATTTACAATGAAATGGAGGCCAAATCTATGTTGCCAACTGTCTCTAGTTGTTCATTTGTCCTTGATCTCTTATGCAGAGAAGGGAGGGTAAAAGAATCATGCAATATTTTAAAGGCAGCATTGAAGAAGGGAATTGTGGTAGATGAAGTAATTTATTGCCTGTGCAGAGAAGGTTGTTTGGATGAAGCTTTAGAACTATGAATGGAAACGGAATTAAAAGGTACTATGCCTAATGAGGTCACCTATAATTCAATAATTGATGTACTTTTCATTGAAGGCCACCTCGTAGAATCTTTTAGGTTATTTGATGCTATGGAGAGAACATGTGTTACTCCCACTGTTACCACTTACTCAAAACTCATACGTGGTCTCTGTAAGGAAGGCTATTTAGAGGATGCAGAGGAGCTCTTGAAGAAATTGTTAGCCATGGGCCTTGTCCCAAACATCAATATTTACAATCTCCTGATTTCTGGATACTGCAAGCAAGGAAAAATTGAGGAGGCATCAACTCTTCTCTTTGAAATGGAGAAGTGGAGCATTCTGCCAGATGGTTTTATGTTTGAGTCACTGATTAAAGGGAATTGGAAAATATGCAATATGGAGGTAGCTCTGACATTGTTTCATGAAATGGAAAGGAGAGGAATTGCAGCAAATCTCTTTTGCTACACCAACCTTATTAATGGGATTTGCAGTAAAGGCAGGATGGAAGAAGCAAGTAAACTTGTAGAAGAACTACTTGAGAGGGATTTACTTCTTGGAATCAATACTGACAGTAGATTATACTCTAAATATTTTACAAGATTGAATTCTGTGGGAACTGATAATTTGTTTGCTGGGCCAGAGCTTGATATCTCGTTTGTTGATTTCATCAAAAGGATTTACCATGAAGGAAACATACAGGAAGAAGCAAATATATGAAGGGAATTGGAATTAAAGAATCCAACTTCTGGTATTTCAAGTTGTATTGTGCAAATTGATAGGTCAGTCAATGATGATGACATTGATACAAATTCCATGCTGACAGCTAATACAGATGAAGAAATTCCAAAGGAGGTTTTGGCCACTCATGTCAGTTCACAGGATATGGAATCTATCATCAGGCTTTGTAAGGAAGGTAGAATGCAATATGCATTGATGATTTATGATGAAATGATTAAAAAGGGGCTAGTGCCAAACTTTAAGACTTTTAGTGTTCTCATTAGGTCACTTGAAACAAATGATAAGTTGCAAGAAGCAAACAGGGTAATGAAAGAAATGATAGTATTGCTCAGCCATATCACTTGAAAGAGGAACACTGTAAATCATGGATAATTTATTAATTTCTGAGGTATGGTAAAAATTTGACTACTTGAAAGACTCAAGAGAAATGGGAGAGGATTTAGAATCTGTTCCATTGGCCCTCAATTCGCTTAGTTGATCTACTTCTGGAGAAACTGTCTTGACTCTTGACATGGACTTATTCTCATTCATTTTTTAGGAATACAGTTTTAGATATTATCAGGTTGAGATCTTCTTCTGCACTTAACTAAGAACACAATCGGAGGGAAGAGGGAAAGGCTCTTCCATAGATTATTGTGTGACATTAGAAAGATATTGCTTTACCTTGTTTATCGATCAACACCTTTTGATGTTTGAATGTGTTGGGATGTTGATGACATTAAATTGATGTCTACTCATGAGAACCGATCTCTTAAATTGGAAGTTTTCTTATACATGTTTAACTTGGAATTTATTATACACAGGGCCTGTGTTGAAGTCAGGAAAGTTGCAAAGATGTTTTCAACTAACTCCCCACTTTCAATGCCTGAATAATTGGTTTCGGTAAAAGTAAGCTTTTTCCTAGTGTTTCAAGAAGAGTGTTCAAAATTCTCAGGATTGAGGTATGTCCTCACTTCATGCAGAAAAGTCAACATACCTGATGAATAGTATTTCAATCTTGAGAACTGCTATTTATTGCTGACTAATAAAAAAATTGAGCATTGTGCTTAATACTCTTGTATAATTAAAGGCCATTATCATCCTAAATGAGGTAGAGATGAACTATTACTATTACAGAGGAGCTTGTCTTAAATAAAGTTAAACAGGGAAACTTCCTAGAATTGAGCAATTTTGTTAAGTGCAACTTGAGAAAAATTTATCCTGTGAACACCTGCATGAAGATAAAAATGCACATAGATGAAGGTTACAAATGGAGATGTAGTGGACAGTCGGTAAATATCAAATGCATAACAGTTTTTGAACTCATCTCAAATTGGGTCCACTATATTTTGGTTGATGCACAACAAATTAGCTCCATGTGTGCTTCTCTATCTCTAGGACTGTGGGAGTAATATCTGTCACATGATCTAAATTGCACGACATAGCATTTTATAGATTTAGGTCCAGCATGGCTTCAATGAGATCAAACTTCTTCTGGGGTCCTTTGATTGCTCATTCAAGCTGATAAGCAAGTCATTACAATCTATTACTTTACTGGAGGGTATTTATCTATTTAAAAACTGGCACTTTTAACTCTATTTTGTCCTTTGAAATGACAATATTATAGAAGGCATTGATTGAATGCAGAGATGGATTCCAGCAAGAGAGAAATTTCAAAGAGAACATAAACATGGATTTACTCTGAATTTTTTGGGTGAATGAAAAAATGATTAGTACAGAAGGAAAAGGAAAGAGGCCCATCAGATTCATCAACAGTATTCTTGTTGGTCACAGTTGTTTTTTATAAACAATAGCTCCAAGTCACTTTGTATTATAGATCACAATCATTTGCAGTAAGCTTTGCATGTTTTGCTCCAAAAAAAAAATTGAGAAGATTCAGAATTCCCACAGCTAGAAACACAGTTTCACTCCTAATGTTATTTCTATAGTCCTTATAGCCATTGGCCAATGCCTGCAATATCTTCTGGAATTGGGGTTAAATCATTGGTCAGTCTCTATTTATGCAAGATAAAATCTCTAGGTTATAAACTGTTTAGAGAATAATGAGACGGTAATGGAACCTTGTAGCAAGTTTACTTATTTCTGTTGACAGTAGAGAAATACATGATGGGAATCACGAGATTGACTTTTAGAAGAGATTTGACGGGTCTATGATATGAGGCCTTTACTGTTTCAATCGAATCATAGTCCTGCACATGGGATTTGATATCTGTGGCTGATGTACTTACTCTGTACAGGATTCTGTCAGTCCAGGAAGGTACTCTTTCCTGTAACATTCATACCAATATTCTCAGGTGTCAACTACTACTATGATGGGAGACTTGAGAAATTCTGTAGATTGGTTAGCAATAATGCACTTTGAACTACATTCATTGTCATATTGATGTATATACAGAAGTGTATATCATTCATACTCGTATGGTTGTATATACAGAAGTAAAGGATTTTTCTAAAATTATCGTTATATAAAAAATGAGGTTCTTCATTATTAAATATAGATTCTTAAAATTAGATAAACCAAAAATTATCATTATATAAAAAATGAGATTCTTCATCATTAAATATAGATTTTTAAAATTAGATAAACCAAAATTGATTTTAGTACCAAATAAATATTGTGTTATAGGTTAAATCATTTACATTTTGGATATGGGATACTCTTTCCATCATCATGTGTTATTGCGCCGAGAGGCGCTCTGCAGCCCAGTATGGGGGAGATCTTGTCACGTGATGTCACGTGATGTAACGTTACTAACATGTCGGCAAAAAATAATAGTGAAAGTGAATATTATGGGGGAGATCTTGTCACGTGATGTAACGTTACTAACATGTCGGCAAAAAATAATAGTGAAAGTGAATATTATGGGGGAGATCTTGTCACGTGATGTAACGTTACTAACATGTCGGCAAAAAATAATAGTGAAAGTGAATATTACGGCGGAGATCTTGTCACTTGATGTAACGTTACTAACATGTCGGCAAAAAATAATAGTGAAAGTGAATATTACGGGGGAGATCTTGTCACGTGATGTAACGTTACTAACATGTCGGCAAAAAATAATAGTGAAAGTGAATATTACGGGGGAGATCTTGTCACGTGATGTAACGTTACTAACATGTCGGCAAAAAATAATAGTGAAAGTGAATATTACGGGGGAGATCTTGTCACGTGATGTAACGTTACTAACATGTCCGCAAAAAATAATAGTGAAAGTGAATATTATGGGGGAGATCTTGTCATGCCGGCCAATCATTTTAAGCATTTGTCATCCACCCTACAGGAAAATGAAGAAGGCCGGGTGGATGAATATCGCCAAACTGGAGGACACTGATATCCCTGAGGACGCGAGGTCGATTCTTGATTTGGTAATAGCCCATGCAACCTCATCTGGCATAAACACACAAGGTTCTCTACAGATCGTCTTCAATCCCTATGTTTTTAACGATGGTTATGATTATCTGCGGGTAAAATGGAAGGCTGTCCCTGCCTGTGTTCCATACTTGGTTCTCAAGGAGTTTAATGTGATTTTTAATCACTTGGCTGTCGGTAAAAAATATTTCACGCAGGCGCACATAACCTGCCTAACCAAAGAGGGCATTCGGTGGATGAACTATAGATACATGTTGCCGCCTGCCGCCAATGGGTCTCTTCGTAGAACAAGCTTGAACAATCCCTGGGCTAACATCCTTAACGCTGCTGGTACTAATTCCGAACCGCTTCTGGATCCAGAGGCAGTTTGTGCCATATGCATTGAGAGAATAGTAGCTGCAGAACATAGCTATGTTATTCTGGAATGCCTTCATTCCTTCCACGCAGACTGTATAAAGAAGTGGAAACGCAAGAAAAAATTTCAATCGACATTCCCTACTTGCAGAAGAGATATTGTAACAGGGCGAGAGCTCTTGTAACAGTAGTTCATCGCAATTCTGTGTAGCATTAATGAATAACTGAAAGATTCTGAAAATGAGGGTTATATGGGAGTTAAATTAGGTCAACACTTGGTCATTTGTAGATATTACCTTGACCAATAATACTGACTTTCATTGTAGCCCAAATTTCTGAGATCTAAAAGACAACTGTATATTTGTTAACTGCTGAACAGAAACTTAAAGTCGTATATTACAGTGTTTCTTTTTTAAGTGTGATAATACATTGGATTACAACTGAACACAAAGTTTATTTTCTTAATCGCTTGAGCTTGTGATCAATTGTTTATTTTAGGTGTTGATTTGATTCGAATTCAAAGAAAGACAGTTTATTTTCTTTATCTTTTGAGGTCGTCAACTGATTTTTTTTATGTTTTGAGTTTGTCTTTTAACTGGTTGAATGAGAAGTAATCCCTCCCCAAAAAAATCGTAGCAATGTTATTGTCGAAAGAATAGTAGCTATAGAGCAGAGCCATGTTATTCCAGCCATCCTTTGCACAGCATATATCGAGGTGCTCCACTTGCAGAGCAAAAATCATAACGCAAACAGAAGAAAAAATTTGAATCAAGGTGCCCCACTTGCAGAGCAGATATCATAACAATCGTTCATCGCAATTCTGTATAGAATTACTGAATCAGTAGAGGATTTTGAAAAAGAGTTAGATGAGCGTTAAAGTAGGGCAACAATCGGGATATTTTTAGAGTGAAGGGAGTTGCCTGAGCATTTCTAGATATTTCAAGGGGTTTTTTTGGCAGACTATTACATCGCCTAATACCACCTTGAACAATTAAGCTGAGTATTCCATTTTTACACAAATTCTCCTTTTCCAACAAAGGGATTTTATATTCAGCGAATTTCTATCCTCCGGGCTGAATACTGTAGGCGAATCGTAGAACTGATAAATCCATCTCTCTGAATTCATAAAGCCAACGCGAATATTAATATCTGCTAGAAATATCACGCGAAACCAACCATCCATCTCCTCAAATTCCCCCAAAGATGTTCACCTCTGCAAATCCGCTTGCACTTGTCTACCCAGAGCAACCATTAAAAGATAGGATATTAAGAGCTCTTCTGCATTATAAAGCAACGCCTTACATTAATTCACAAGAATGTCTCAGGGCATTCACTTTAATTGACATTATATCATGATTCTAGAAATTTTAGAATCCAAAAAGCCCAAAATTTGGCAAAGAATCCAAAAAGTCCAAAATTTGGCAAAATGCCAGTAAGCAGAGTTACAGAAAGCTAAAATAGCTATGGTATGCAGATGCTATAAACTATTTAACAACATGTTGAAGGTTGTTGGCATTAGGAATGGAGTCATTTATATCCTCCTCTGGTGGCTGCGAATTTGTTGACAAGAGCGAGCTCATTACTGATCAAATTTACACACATTATGCCGGTGGCCTGTAACCATGGCTGTGACCTTCCCGTCAGTGTTCAGATCCTGAAAACCATTGAGGCAGGAGTCCTGGTCACCGAACCAGTGGCTTTTGAGTAACCCTACTTAGTCAATCTGTTAGGTCGAACGCATTTCTTTTGATGACTTGGCGCGAAGAAGAACCATTGTCCATCCCCAACATCACGTACCAAACCTGCAATAGATTAATTAATACAGTCTGGACATAATTTCTAATTTAAATTATTGAAGCTGCAGAGACTGAAGTGTATCGGGTAATTTCCAGGGCTCATACTGATACAAGTCTATCGGAATGATTTTATCGAAGTTGAATGGGTAGCCTGCTAATTGTATCATTTTCTTCAGATAGAACCCAATAGCTCCTCTGCTGTGGCATGGGAAAGTGCATTAACTCTCCCTGCACTGCCCCCATCGTGGCATACTTTTTTCGACATGGCAATATGATATATTTATTTATGAAGAACCGCTCATACAAAATACCACACACATAAGTGCCACTAGATAAAATCTTATATATACCCAAACAAGCTTCTCTAACAAGTTTCTCTATGTATCTGTGTCTATATATTTAGAAATATGTTGAACTGAAGATAGATTAAGAATTCAAGAGGATTATATTCAGCTGGAGGAGAGAACGGTGAACACGCTATAGAGCGAGTGAATAATGTTCAAAGACTATTATGCTCTTCCGGTTGTAGGTTCTAAATATTTTAATGTCCAGACTGTCATATCCTCAAAATTTCCACACACATTTATCATCGACCATAGATTTATTATATATATCTGATTCTATGGCTTCCTCTATTCTATCCTGAGTGATGGATTTGTGTTTAGTTTGGTAGTCAATCGTTTAATATCATGATTATTTTATTTAAGATATTAATAAAACATGAAATATAATTTCTTTTATTGAAGTAAATTTATTTTAAATATTCATTTAGTAAGTTTTACATGTTAAAAAAATTAATTTTTTTAAATGTTTGCATCTTAATAGATTTTAAATTTTTTAATGGCTTAATAAATCCATAGCAAAATTGATCTATACTTATGTACATATTTAATTTTACATTATATGTCGGCCAAAAAGATGTGTCTTTTGGTTTAAATCAAATCAATGGCTATATATAAGACAAACCAAAGTTAATAGCTTCTTGACTGCAATACTTAAGAAGATATACTTAAGAAAATGTTTGATTGTTGAGAGAATTGATCCCTCTCGGCCGTTCTAATTTACCATGGATTATGGGAAAAAAATTAATTACACAATTCACTCTTGAGAATGATTGGTAGGCGAATCCATCTAATTCCTGAGTGGATTTGATTCTAATTACTGGAAACTAAAGATAGTAAGCTTACATGGAAGTGGATTTAATTCTAATTACTGAAAACTAAAGATAGTAAGCTTACATGTATATATTCCCTCTACACATTCCGCAAAAATTTGGCCTTGCACATGGTTTTAAAACCATGTGCAAGGCCTCCTAAACAACCATGCAAGGCTTCTTAAACAATCCATGGTAAATTTCACTCAAGAAGATTTGTTAATTTTTTTTACCAAGTTTCAATTAAAAATGAAAATAAAAAAAATAAACAACTCCTTAAAAAACAAAATTCAAAAAATATATTATTTCAAACACTAATCAATAGCGTCATTTCCCAAGATTGTTTTTTAATGAACATTGTACCATCTATTGGTGAATCATAATGAAACAAATGAAGATATGCTTAAATTGTGTATTCATTATTATACTTTAAAATTTCTAAAAAGATTATAGTTACTAGATAAATAGATATAGATCCTTATTTACAGGGTGTGGTACATATTGGGTCATAAAATCCTTGTTATTTTTTTTGTTGCCAAAACCCTCAAATTATCTTTTGTCTCCTGATCCCTCTAATTCTCTCTAATTCCTACAGAGACAATAAAAAAATTTAATTGCACAATTCACTCTTGAGAATGATTGGTAGGAAAATACCTCTAATCCCCGAGTGGATGATCCCTCCCTCTAATGATAGTAACTTACTTATTATTTTAATTGATTATCATGTAATCTACTTGAGAGATTGCGATTGTTAATTGTGTCTAGGTATTTAAAATGTATTATTTCACTACATAAACTAAAGATACTAAGCTTACATGGATATACTCCAGTTTTGTGTCACCTCCCACCACTGAAACCAGCCTAGATCCAAATCCTAGGCTCTATCAAGCGCCAAGAAGGATCAAATCTCCCGAGGTGCAAACCTCTTCTCGGGTATTGCACTAAAGGAGGTTTGCACCTCGGGAGATTTGATCCCTCTCGGCGCTTGATATAGCCTAGGATTGGGATCTAGGCTGGTAGGTTAAATCATTTACATTTCGAATACTCTGTCCATCATCATAATCAGAGTGAATTCAGAGATGCAGAAACTTTTTGTCAAGAAGAAGAGTGATGGATGGCTCTCTCTTCTTGGCAAAAGTTTCTGCATATCTAGATTCATTATGATCTTGATGATGAACTGCCTATGGCAGGGCCAAAGGTCGATGATTTAACCTGCAACACAATGAATGAATCCAGAAATGATTAGCAAACCAACACAATGTAGAAGCCTCAGCCTAACAGTGAATGAATCTAGAAATGAGTAGCAAACCAACACACTGTGGAAGCCTCGGCATAAAATAATAGGAAAAAGTTTCCACAAAATCATTCACCTATCAAAAATATCATCTACCATTTTGAATAACAAGTTGTGCAAATTGGAATCATGTAAGTTATATGGTATTACGAATTAATCAACCTCCAACCTATTACTTCAAAGTTTGAACATGTTTTAAACTTTGGATGGAAAGTTGAAACCATTACTACAAAGTTCCAACCATGTTTTGAACTGTGAATGCGGGTTGGAATTATGTAAATTGTATATTACTGCCACTTCCCAAACATGTAAATTCAAAGTTAAAATCAGACTATGTGAAATGAACAATTTTAACCACCCAGAGAAGAATTCCTTTGTGGAAGATTAAGGAGCAATAATCACTATAATTTAAAAATAAATACCTTAGCACTTGTGTCATAGTCATCTGTTCCCATGTCATACTTGTAGGTAGGTCTAAAAGACAGTGGGCCTTCGCAGAAACCATGGAAAATCTCCCCCTTTTCTGCTTCTCTTGAAAGTTGGTCCTTGGCTCTCAATAACTATTGGATATATATACACAAAGCACCCAGCATGCATGCAGTCAGTCAATAAGTATAATTCAAGAGCTTGAATCCTGTGCCGATTATTAGATAGTATATTAGTAATAAAAAAATACCTTTTGCAGATTTTGTCTGATTAGGAGGCTGATAGACTTTCTGCTTCCTTCAATTCTGTAGTTGAGATCCCCTAGCCAAACCACGACATCGGATTGGCGAATAGCAGTGGAATGCAGAGAAGCGGTTTGATATTGATCATCATCTACCATCTTGCATCCTGAAAGATCCATTAATTGGTTCAGACTCTGCCTAAAGCTGGAAGTCTTGGATTTGTTGAAAATGGTCTGGCAAATGCGTTGGAACTGAACATTACGCTCTAGCACATTATTCTCATGAGCTGCACTGACCCAAAAACGTAAATTAATTCAACAGAACTCTAAAAAACCATTTCCCCAATGAAATGGGCACTGCCATGGCTGGCTTTTCCCCTAGAACAGTTGTGAGAAAAAGTAAGGTATGCTAAATATAATGCCCTCTACTGCAATCTTGACTATTAGGTAATAGATGATAGAGTTTTAATTAATTACCAGAGAGATGAAAGGCAATGAAGAGAAATGAAAAGCCTTTGTATATCAAGGTTATTGCTACTGCCCCTTTCTGTCACCTGACTACACCTCCAAGGCCTCCCAAACCAACCTTATCCATTCTCACCTATGCAGTAGTTTTTTCATTATATGAATCAAGCATTAATTATGGTTTAACACTACTTTAAATAGGCATATGATATCTTCTTATTTGTATAACCAAGACTAAAATCGATCATATTCATGAAGAATCACCTTTAATGAAAGGCTTTGAAGTGTTTCTTGCAAGTATGAAGAGTTGCAAAGAAAGCATGACAGAAGTGGAAACCAAGCTGTACAGAAATAAAATCAACCATGAGAGTTAGTGATTCAAATTTCATAGCATATTAATATTGTAAGCAGACTTGTAAAAGCTTCGTAATAGACCAACCTATAATTTCTTCCCAAGGCATCAAGAATCATAGATCCGACATCCAAGTTGGGAACTTCTTGCAGTCCTATAACGTACAAATCAAAGCTTTCTCCTTTTCCACCCAGAAGCTTATGGATTCCATGGCATGCAAGCTGTGATTGTTACATTGAGATCATCAGAAAACAGGTTGTAGTTCTTTAAATCAAGATATTAATTCCACAGAAATCTAAAAGCCATATTTCTTCAAAGAATTATATTTCATATTAGGTCTGTGAAAGTTAGTTTATCAGATATTCAAGAAAGCCTAATTGAATGAATTTAGACTAATGTTACTAGCTTTAACAATGTTCAAACCCTACCAAGCTACATTCTTAGCTTAAATTTTATAGTTAATACTAAATTTACGTTAGCCAGTGTAATTTTAAAAAATAAAGGGGCCTCAGTGAATGGGAATAGATAGATTTGTGTACCTTGCCATTCATATTCCAAGTGACAATGTGCATACACAGATTATCAGGGCCAGCGAGCCAAGCGAACTTACTGGGTATCCTTTCGATCCTTCTGATTCCTCGAGTACAGGTCTTTTCCTTTTCGCTCAAACTTCTTTCCAAAAAATTGAGTATATCCTTCCTTCGCAGTCCATAAAAAGAAACCAAATCAGAGCCGCATAAGACATAAATCTTCGACCTTTCCTCCTCATCTTCTCGATCCAGCGCTTTAGTCCCCCAGCTAAGTCTCGGTTTTGAAACCCCGAAAGGCTCCTCCTCCTCCGAATACGCCGTGTAAGGGCTCTCATAGGGTTGTTTCCAAGGTGAAACAATCAATCTTAACTCCTTACTCTTCGGCGCCTTCCTTCTCACAACCCGCTTCTATTCATCGATTATATCAGATTCAAAACTCCTATGTATAGTACTACTGCACGAGCTTCCCATTCTTGGCAGGCTATTAAATGTGAATTCTGTAGAAGTCTATTCCTTCTCAAATGTCCCATGATTCCCATCAAGTGTCGCAATTAAATCTAGCTTTTTTGAATTGTGTTTGGCCTAGTTGGCCCTAGTTGGTTGTCAACTTTGGCATAAGGATTACAAAGAAGATTTCAATAGATACCCACTAGCCTAATAATTGTACCAATGTTCATGGTTGTAAAAAAAATAACTTTGGTAGCAAGAATGGTACCACTAAAGGTGTCAATAGAGTTTATCCCGAAGGTGTACTACACAGTACTATTGAACCTAATGAAATCACTATTGACACCTTTGTATTTAAATATGACATACTATAATATGTTTCAATAATAAACCCTTTTGGATTATTTTTATGGGAATTCCCCCCCCTGGACTTCTGATTGTGGGATAGGTCAAATAGGTTTGGAAACCATATAACTATATATCCACATTCACATCTTAACTAGAGGATATTTTCATTGTAGTTTATAAAATTTGGTCTTAATATTGGTATATTTCAAATTATGTGATATCATATAATCACATCATCATCAACGTCCTCATCATTTCCATCATCATTATCACCATATTCATTCATCTTTCCATGTTAAATAGTTGACCAATTAAAGGCTCCGTCGCTTAAGCGACGCTTACTAACGCGCCGTCACTTAACCAACGGTTATGAGAATAGTCGTCGCTTCACCGACGCTTGTGGCCACATTTACAAAAAAAAATGTATCCTTGTGATTTTTGGTAATTTTAAAAAGAGAAATCCACGCACCGTCGTATTTTTCCGTCGGATTTTGGATCGAAATGTAGTAGTGATTGTATAAGGAGAAGATACAAACTGGTTATGTGATCCTCTAGACCTCAAGCAATGGAAAGTTATTCCAAAGGTGTGAAGTAAGGTAGAGCATTCTTCTAAAATTTCCTCAAAACTTCCAATTTTAGAAATTCTTTCCCTTTTTGAATTTATTAAGAATAATCCACTAAGAGATGAAATAGTGCTTCAAAAAAGAAATAATGAAAATCTAATCTATCCCTCATTATGGTATCCAACTCTTTAAAAGGGAAGAAATTTTGATGCTAGGAAAACATGACAAGTTGTTGGTACATAAGCACAATAGAGGTTTCTCATGAAATACCCAATAGTGATGCCTTTATCACATCATTGGTTCAGAATATTCTATTTTCATATTTTTTTTATTGATGTAGGAATGCATAGGCTCACCCAGATTTTCTTGATCACATCTAAGGTCCAAAATGAACATGTGTTATGAGGTCAAAAAATAACAAACATGTACAATAGTGACTATATTCAACCTAGGCCTAAAAAAAAGGATTCTAACTATTGTTTGGATCCACAAAGTTGCACATATATCTAGTAGAAGGATGAAAATGAACAAGTCGGCTGAGAATGATCTATGTTTTGTTTTATTGAGGTTTGAGCATGCACAATTTTCCCCAAAACATGCCTAGATTGGATTCATGGGGTTTCCCTATACTACTTCTTAATACTTATGCCTAAAAGTTATAAAGTTTGGAGACTAGGCCATCTTACTATTGCAACACACAGTTAAATCGTGTTCCATACTGTATTAAAATTTAAGGTGAAGCTCAATCCAAGGGTATAGTTCATACTTGAGAGATGATGTTGTTGAAAATTATAGTGGAATTTTATCTCCTCAATGATGGACAACTCATATGTTTCAATTCCTTGAATAAAATTCAAAACAAATACACATGTTGTTAATGCTAGTCATCTTTCAGTGATAATGTCCCTAGCCATCTTTCATTGATAATGAGATATCAATAATACTTGCATGTGATGATGTACCTGCCCATTATATTCAACAAAGAGATAAAATTGTCATCCCACTAAATGTGTGATGTAGAGCACAAGTGAAAACCCATAAAAATTAGGGGTAACATGCCTCAAATATTTGGAAATTGAACAAACCTGTACTAGGAAAACTTTCTCATCTCAAGAGAATCGTGAAGTGAGAGGATAATTAAGCAAACATCCCTCTATCTAATATTTTATTTTATCCACCAAATATCTAAAACAATGCAGGATGCAAGTACTATCAATATTCATATGTGTCCTTGGAGATCACTTAATGGTATAGGTAAAGCACGACTTCGAAGGCCTGGTTGGGTGAGAACTATATTTTTTCTAGTAGTTATGAGTAGAGGTGAAAACAATTAATTTGAATATTTGGATAGGTCAATTGGATGATAAGTTGGGGATGATGGCCTCTATTAATTAGTGTATCCATGACTAGTTACATCCCATTAGTTTGCTTTGATTCAACTATATACAATCTAGTACATGGAAAAAAGTCTATTACGAGTAATTTATTACTAACATACTGGTTTCCTACATTAGGAAGTGTCATTTGCAGACCAATGGATTTCCTTATCTCTCTATCATCCAATTTATTTATATTTTGGTGTTACTCAATTTGAGGCACTGCTACATAAGTAAATTGAAGTATATATATGAAAGGGTGAGTGAACACCATAGGATAGAGTGCTCATCATGCCCAGAGCACCATGTTTGAACTTTGTAATCATTCAAGGAATATCCTGATTAGTTTCCTTTCAATTCATAGATTCTTGTTTTTTTTATTTGGTGTGCCATCATGTCTTGATGTAGTGTCTATTCCTTAAGTTAAGTAGGATGCAATATAGTTCCTTAAGGATTTTTTTCTTATTATGTTTTAAGTACCTTATTAGGCATATTTTTCTTATTTATTGTAAACAAGTTTTTTTTCCCACAAATTCGGATGGCTGCATGGAGAGGCGTATGGAATAAAATAAGAATAGGTTCCACTTGTGTATCCTAAGCATGTATACTAGAATATACATTATTAATATTGTATAATCATCTCATGCCTACAACATATTATATTCCAAATAGTGCCACAATCACCAAAATAAGAATTTAAATCTAGATCTAGAGCCTTCATCGATGCCTCTAACTAAAAACATTAGATTTATTATGGAAGAAACCATGTGATAAAGTGAAATATTGTTACAACCATTTTCATAGTTATAACCATTTGGTTTATGACATAGGTTACAATGAGAGAACACAAAATGAATTAACTAATAAAAGGCGGTGGAATTTGACCTTCAGATTTTGAATGCTTTCACAAAGTTCCATATTATCAATGAAGATTATGGATTTAAAAAAACATATCTATTGTTAGGATTAATAACCTTCCTTTTTCCAATATAGTGTATTTGTCATTATTTCCTAACTTAGGAGTTCATTTATCACCTTACTGGAGTTTTTGTTCCACCATGAATATTGGTGCCATTGGTGCCACTGATTGCAACACCTACATTATAGGAGCCCACTCTGAGTGCCACTAGCAGCCTCCATCAGTTGGTTGTGCTTAGTAAGAAATTATGTTGAGTCAACCTCCAGTTATAACCATTTAGATCACTTTTATTTATCCTAGCACCAGCTATGCATGCATGAAGGGAGCGTGGCACATTTTCCCACCTACTTCATTAGTTAACTAACTGTAGACTGATTTAGACATGTGGAGTCGGGATAGTGAGCCTCTAGTAGTAATTTCAACACACTAAGTTAGCTAGTTAGTCAATCTGAGTTGGTATATTCGAGTCCTATCAATGGCATTCAAATCCTATGTATTGTAACACCGTTGTATTATTAATTAATGAACATAGATTAATGTCGTAATTAACTTATCAATTGTTATCATATTTTTCTCAAATTTGTCTTTTTCAGTGTACATTTTCTTTGATATTTCACTGCATAATTATACTTCTCAATCGCTCTCATTTTCCTATAAATCAATGGTTCAGAATTTAACATGGTATCAGATCCTTGTTTAGGATATAGTAAATCCTTCTCTGATCTCCTTTATACGCCAAAAGCAATTGAGTTTCTACATAAATATCGGAATCATAACATTGCTCCCTCTGGTTTATGTCCAGAGAAGTCTATCCAGGTGTGACAATCTCTGAGAAAGTGTACATGTCAAGGTGGAAAGGCTTGAACTGACATATGATTGCAAATTGAATTTGCTTTGCAGTGTTATTTGTAGGTACCTACATATATTCTTGATGAATTGGCTTATCAACATACATAAAGATGGATTCTTTAACTCTTGTACCTTGAATCCTTACACCCTTCAACTACACTGATTGGAGGGAAGATATGAAGGTATACTTGTGCAATATTGGTATGTTTAGGATGAAAATAGGAAGAGAAACTGAGGCCCAACAATATGTTGAGAAGAACAAATTTTGAATCGGCTTGGTGAGGCCTTCGGCTTCATGTGTACTCATATAGCCTGAGATATTTTATTCTAACTTGAGGTACTAAGGACTCTGAAGCAAGCTTGGGATAATCTTGAATGTTTGTTTGGAAAACAAGATGATCTTTGAGGGCATCTTTTGGAGAATGAGCTCATTGTTTTATAGCCAAACAGTTTCAAATCTATTCAGAAATTATTTACAAAATACAATTCACTAGTACTCAGTACTGAGCAATATTGGCTCAGAGTGCTCAGTATTTGTATGTACACTACATTCTGGAAGAGATTCCATCCCTAATTGGAAGATTCCTTCTCTAGATGATTTTATTGAGTCCTTAATACAAGAGCAAGATAATTTGGTTCAAATGGGAGTGATTCAAACCTCAAATAATCAAGCACTCTTGACGACAGACTTAAACAATGCGTAAGAAAGAGGGAAGAACAAAGGGAAGGATACCAAAAAAATTGATTCAAAGACAAATAAGAATCATAGATCTTCCAATGGAGACTCGAGTTCCAATAAAAAGAAGAAATTCAACAAGACTAGATGTCCCTACTATATGAGAGGCTTTCATGCAAGAATCCAGTGCATGAAGAAGACCATCAACTAGTTTACAACACTCCTTGAACAAAACAACATTTCCCTTCCATAAGGTGCAGAGATGTCTTAAGTTGGAGAGAATACTGAAGAATATGAGAGGTGCCATACTTTGGAAGTAGGCTTCACTCAGTGGAAGGCTTACTTAATATATTCTTGAGCATCCAACCACATGGTTGCCTCCAAAGAATCCTCCACTACTATAGATCTCTCAAGAGGACCTAGCATTTATATTGGGGATAAGTGACAGATCCCAAAAAAAGGTAGAGGTTCTATTAAAATCCAGCATAGAGAGTTCAATAATGTATTCAATTCTTTCCCTCCCCACCCCATTCAGTGGGTCAGTCCGCATATTGTCTCACACCTTTCAGTTATCTCCCTTGTGCTTCTGATCAAGGAAACATCATTGCCTTGACTAGGAGCAGGTCTCCCTCTGTCGATGAAAACAAACATATTCCAAAGGATAGACCCACAGGTCCCCGTACCTTTTCTTCATTAACATCATTGATGAGTTCCTTGGACAAATTGAGAGGAGTCCTTAGTGCCTCTCAGGATGGTTGTTTCTCACATGCTCGACTCCAACTACATCATCACACCATTGAGATTCGTATAGGGTTTGGTCCATACAGTATTTGGTCGAAGACCCCAGATGTCACCTGATTCTAGAAAATTGATGAGTCTATTCAAGGGACCTAAACAAGTTATGTCCCTTGTGATTTTTGGGTTGTGTTGGAGACAGTGTTCAGAAGCCCCACCAATGCTTCTATATAGATTTATGATTGATGTAGCATACTTGTACCACAGAGACAATGACTCTCAATCAGCGAGTCCATACAGCTATGTACCATCCCAGATCCAGCAGGCCGTCAGTCATGAAGATATGGCATTCCATGAGAATGCCATGGGTCTAATGTAGTTGTTCTTTAGATCAGTATTGTATTCATCCTCAAATTAAGGCAACCACTATGTATCATCAGTTGTAGGTGATCGGCTCTTGTATTTTAGAGCATAGATCAAATTATTCTTTTGACATTGTCATGAGCATGGGGATGCCCACCTTGTCCATATACATGCCAAACATTATTTGTATGTCACCCATTGTGGGAACCATATTAATAAAAAAACCGAAATCCACCATGACCCAGCCTCGGAAGCACCACCGCAGCAAATCCTATGATGTCCATCGGCCATACAATGAGATCCTGCCCTCACACATCATGGAGCAATCTGCTAACCCAAAAAATCCCTCACTCAGTTGTACATGGCCTACACCACCCAAGGACACCCATGCATGACCTTTGTATCACCCCATTAGAACCCCACACCCTAAAAAAGGCTTAAAAAATGAGTAAAAGGGCTTAAGAACCCCAAAAAGGATCCTAAATAACTCTCCTAGGGGCTAAAGCCTCCAAAAAGGGGCTAAAACCCCTCAAAGGAGCCTAAAACCCTAAAAGGAGCTAAAGTTAGGGGAAAAGGGGCTAAAAGCCCAAAAAAGGGGCTAAAGCCCTAACCAAGGGCTTAAAACCCTAAAAATCCCCAAAAAATCTATAAAAGGAGGGGTGGGGGTCACTCTCAAACAACTCTTACCTTGCATACTGTTATGCTGCTCATAGATGCCTTGAGACCCTTTGTCTCTCAAGCCACCCACATCCCTCCTCTCATCAATTCATTCCTCCATTGAGCCATAGCTCCTCCATAGCCAAGAGAGAGAGAGAGGTGCTTCTTCCAACCAGGGCATGGTGGCCCATTGCACCAAAGAGAAGGTATACATGTGTGTTTTGTTTTGTTTCTTTGTTTTTTTCTAATCCATAGCTTGTTTGCAGGTTTTTATTTTCTTTTTCCAAGTTTATTTCTACCATGTTTTTGCAGGATTTCTATTTCTAATAGTTGTTTCCAGGTTATTGGAGCGGAACCCTAACCTTGTTTGCAGAGGGGTTCTCTATATTTGCTTTCATTTCTGTTTGGTTTCATTTCTATTTTTATTCTCTATATTTCCACATAGGGACCTATCCTTCCGTCCTATAGACGGAAGGTACCCATTCCTGCCCTGTAGCAAGGGAGAAATCCCTGCTACACTTAATTAAATAAACATATCGTCAATGGAAATAAACATTAATTGATCCAATTACTTGTTAAACATGGTATTCATCAAACACATAATGTAATAGGGGCATTGGTGAAGTGGAAATGAATTACTACGAAATTATTATTCCCATATAGGGTCCTAAAGGTGTTTTTGTTAACATCTTTCCTTAATATTGATCTGGTGGTAACTAGACCTCAAATCCAACTTGGAGAAGACTTTTGCTCCCCCTACTTGATAAAGAAAGTCATTAATCCGAGGAAGAGGATACATGTTTTTAATAGTGACTTCATTTAATTGTCTATATCTATGCACAGTATTAGGGTCCCATCCTTATTCTTGACAAATAAAACTAGGTCTCCCCAAGTTGATCCACTAGACCTGATATAACCCCTATATAGTAATTCTTGAAACTAGATTCTCAATTTTGTTAACTCAGGGATACTCATTCGGTAAGGTACTTTGGATGCTGGAGAATACCCAAGTATAATTCAATGGAGAAACATATTTCTGGTGGAGCAGGCATCCCACGAAACTGGATGACCATTCTTTGATACAGTTCATCACGAATCTTATAGTTTATTTGTTTTAATTCTTCTTCTGTAAACTTGGAGAATGAAGAAGTGACAAATACAAGTTGGAGGTCTTTGAGTTGCTGCTTAACGGTGGAGATCTTATGAGCATGTTCATTATTAAAACCTTCTACCTTTTCAAGTTGTTTCTTGAGGTGATCATTATGCTCTTGAAGCTGCTTTAACTTCCCTTCATATTCATCTCTCAATTCTTGTAGTTCCTACTTATGTTGAGCATTGGCATGTCCTTGGTCCTGTTTGGACTTCTGTAATTCCTGCTCCTTTTCTTCCACTTCTTTATTTAGTAGGGAAACTGAATCAAATTTTTCCCTAGTGAAATCTCCCATAGAAGCAGCAGTTTCCAGGGACACTTGTTTCACATGAGTGGAGGCCCTCTTATAAATAATATGATTCGGGACTAACCCCTACTTCAAGATTCCTTCTCTTGACCTATTTGATCTCTTCTTTACCACAAGCTTCTCTTTTCTTATCCAAAAATATTGTCCCAAGGAGTCAGCAACATCTTCACCAAAGTCATCCATATATTTTGTTGTTGATAGGTTTCCCTCATGGATTGTGACTATGGGTGCAGGCTAGAGATTTTCAAGTGCAGGGATCTGCATACTGATGGAAGGGATGGTGGTGGAAGGTGTGGAAATAATAGGGCCATGGTTTGAAAATATGGAAGTGGGGAAAAATATGCTAGGTTGGGAAGAAGTAGTGAGGATGGGGGACCTATCAGGTTGTGAAACTAAGGATTATGATTCGTAGGATGTGGAATTCAGCTCAAATGGTGCTGAAAAATAGGTAAAGTGGAATATGGAGTAGAAATGGGCATGGGTACTGATGATACTGAATGTGTACCATTATTAACAGAAACAATCTGGGATAAAATAATTTCTGAAAAAAAATGTGTTGGGGAAATAAATACTCAAAACGATTCATAGATGGTTGTGTGGTTGTAATAGCTGGTGATAAATTGGTAGGGATGGTAATATGACATACATATGCAGAAGGATAAATCTCATTCTCGAGGTCACTCTTAATATTCTGTACTTCAATTTTTTTTGGATGCAGTGGATCAAGCTGTTGGATCAATTGTACCTATGGAATGGGTTGTTTTGGTAGAATTGGTTATTATACCCTTTGGAATTCATGTGTTAGATCTTATGGGTCAACAATTGCTTCCTATATTTGTACCTATGGATTGGCCACTTGAACTTTTTGCCTCTTAGCTTGTGCCTCATCCATTGCTTCTTATTCCTTCACTTCTAAGGTGATATTTTCCAAGATCTTCTTATACATTGTGGATCTATATAGGGCCTAAATCATTCAAGAAGGTTGCGTTCTTGTAGGTCCTTCAACAACATATTTACCTTTACCTTGTGACTTCTCAGTAGGAGTAGACGAAGAGTTGGCTAGTGGCTCTTTATCCTCCTTTTCTACAGTTTTCTTCTTGTATATTTTCTTCCACTATCGTTCTAAGCTTCCTAAAGTGTGACAAAGTGTTTTTCAACTCCTTTTGATATTAGAAGACAAAGGTTTTCTTGAGGTGTGGGAATCCTACTCACTACCTCTAAAATTCATTTGCTCCCTTGTAAATAGAATCACCGGGGAGTTAATAATGGACATATGTGACCTTCATATGTTCCTACAAAACATTATTGTCCACGAATGAAATAGGATCATGCATCCTCTTCAGTGCATCACCTAGGTTCATGTTAGCAATAGATTTTCCCAAAATGGAAGAATGGGTGGAATTTTGCAAAGTCAAAAATACCAAATTGAGTGGAAACTTGGGCCAACAGTTCCTTTTGGATGTTGAGAGATTTAGGAAGACCCTGTCGATGAAATTTTGGAATGATATATCCTAAAGCACCATTCTATCCAACATCATCCTTGGCGGTAGATGCATTTGGTTGCTTCCCCAAATTTGGATGTAGGAGAAATATTCTCCCACATACCAATCACCCATCAGTGATATTAGTACCGTGGCCCTCTTTGAGAAAGTGGGGAAATCCCCTTTGAAAATTTAGAAATTTTCACAATGAAGTGATCGCAAACTTTAGAAATTTGAGGAACGAAGTTATCCTCCCAAAAAAATGAGCAGTATATGTGAATTGGAAGTGAATTTCTGGTCTAGTTCCATCCCATTGCCAAGAATGAAGATGTTGAACAGAATACATCAATCACATACCTTGAGAGGTAGAATACATGATTCCTTGATGTAAGATTCTTTTGATGTTTCTCAATTTCCACCATTAAAACCACTGACGGTATTTGTACCCAATTGAATGATTCACCTGTTGTCAATATATGATGAGCTATGGGATCCCATTCAACTTTAAACATGGTGCAATTGGGTAATTTGTACAACCTGCATAGCATGGTTGATAGAAAAGAGAATGGATCCCTAAACTGTGAGACATGATAGTATTTCTCAGCTTTAGGGATGAACTATGCACAGTTGTCCATCTAGGACTTTATAATTTCTTAAAAATTGATTTGGGTCATGGCCACATCAAGGAATTGGGCATTCAACAGTTGTTGGGGTGTTTTAATAGCATATTCCTTAGCAAAAAGATTATGGTGGAAAGAGGCTATCGGGGTCTAAGCATGGTCTTGAAAGGATTGTTCTTTAGTGTTTGCATGATCAAGTGCCTCACTTGATTGGGTCTATGTAAGGAATGAATGGGGATTTGGTTGCTATACAATGAATTTGATACTTACTTATACTGGTGAAATATGACTTGTCATGGGTAATGAAGGAGAAGTCATCATTGTAAAATATAGCATAAATTCTGGACCAGTCGAGGTAGAAATTTTTTGACACTCGTCCATTGGTGTCAGAGAAGATGCCAACGTTTGGGTCCTTACTCTTTTGTTCATTGAAAGAGATATTAGATCTTGTGTTTCTGGACATGTTTGTAGATTGAGAAGCAATTTCTGATACAAATTCAGCCGCCATAATAAATAATTACCTGAGATAAAAGTAGAAACATTTAGTGGGTACAAATCCAGATATTTGAGAAACTTACCCGTGAATAGCTCGAAAACAAGAGGATTCGTGGGATTGGTGAGAAAAATCACAATAAAAATATCAGTAAAATATTAAGAATAGTAAAATTTGCAAGTGAAAATGGTGAGCAATTCATAAATTCAAATTATTTAAATAATCCAAGCTCAACAACAAAATTTATCTAGACCATATATTTTGAAAGGATCGATAGTTGAGATTATAGCGGGAAATCAAAATGTGGAGATGAAATTTTAAAAAAATATTTAACTTTTGATTTTCACAATACGCATTGCGGGTTGCGGGATGATATTTGTAATGAAAAACAAAATTGTTAATTTATGCAATCCACAATTCGCATTGTGGGTTGTGGAATTGCAGGAAGGAAATTTCACATATTTATTACTTATTTGGTTTCTGATTTTCGCAACCCGCGTTGTGGGTTTAAGAAATGTGGAATCGAAAAATGATATCATTAGAGGAAATTTAAATTTAGAATGGGCCTTCCAAAAATAATACAAATTCCATGTCATCAAGTATTATCCAATTAAAATGCTTTAAAATTCAAAAAGGGAGCACCTCTTAAACAATTTTATAATATAAATTTGGGGATAGGTATCATAAAAAAAAAACTACTTTATTTGTTTGTATTTTCGACATATCTCCTTGTGTTTTTACTCACATTTTGACCGGGAGAGCTTCTTGGACGTGGAATTAAATTCCACATCCAACGAGTACCCACTCGACATACTTTTGATGGGCCCCTCCACCCCAAAAACAAGAAATACTTGAAAAACATGATGATGATGTCATCATCACATTTTTTCAGGTATTTCTTGTTTTTGGGGTGGCGAGGCCCGTAAAAAGTATGCCGAGTGGGTACTCACTAGATGTCGAATTTAATTCCAAATCCAAAAATATTTCCTGGTCAAAATTTGAGTAAAAACACAGGGAGATATGTTGAAAATACGAACAAAAAAATAGTTGTTTTCTTTTCTTGCTCTAAAATTAATAAATATTATTTTATTATTTTAACTATTATTTTATTAAATTTCCTTAGGAGGCCCATTTTGAGTTGAAATTTCCTCTACTTTTTGTTGAAAACAATACTTTTTGAAATCTACAATCCTCATTGTGGAAAGGAAAAAACAAGAAAACAAAGAAATTTCAAAATCCGCAATCCGCATTGTGGGTTTTGGGTTGTAGGAAAACATTTCTTCAAAACCTCCAAAAAAAGTACTTCCGCTATCCACATTGTGGATTATGGAATGCCGATTTTGGAAAGCACAAATAACAAGCAAAAACGGTTGCTTCCATTGTTATTCTATGAAATGGCACTTCTCCATATGAGTACTGACACTCAATGTGTTGGTACACAAAACTACACAATGGATTGAAGTAGCCAAAAACCTATATATGAGCATGTGCTTTGGTAGATCTTGTTCCTTCCAATATTTACCATGTTTTCTAAAGAGATTAAGGTATAATCATGACTATTGGCATTTCACCTCACGAGCCATTCATGAGTATCCATATATGCATCCTGCGGTTACATGATCACACTTTGCATTTGCGGGTTACGTTCATAAAAGTCACGGTTCATTCATGAATTTCTAGTATCCATACCCATGGTTACCCTAAGCCAAAATTTAAAAAATAAATACATGTTTAGTAAGGGATAGTTGAGTTTCTAATTATAATGTCCCCAACCTCCCTAACCATCTCAACCTACGTAACTCCTCCTATTCACCAAGTACAAATAGAGGGGAGGGGTTGAGGTTAAGGATATATCAAAAGAGGGGTTATGCTAGAGGAATACCCTTGCATATTTGGAATAGCAGAACTCGGTTCCTTGGCTAGCAGAGGAGGACTTGTATCAAATATAGTTTGTATCTTTCACTATTGGTTATCAATAAAGAGATATTTTCTTCCACTATTGGTGGATAGATGTTCTTATGTGTTATGATTTATGAATTATATTATTGTCTTAATACAATCATAATATCTCATTAATCTCTTATATAAAATCAAAGATTCTTCAGGAAGGCATCTGTCTTTTTTGTAGGTGTGAAGATCCCCAGTGGAGCTACCAGGTCTGTTGTTCAGGTAAAATATACCTTATGTCCTAAGGGTATGGGGTCACCAACATACAAATACTAAACTTGCAGACATACAACCATCTAGGAACTTGAGAGAGAAATAGGGAAGAAATCTAGTGTACCTTGTTTATGGAGGTTGGTCCTATATTTTCTCCTTCAATACAAACTCTCCATCAACTTGAGGGGATATTCACACCTATAAAAGAGATAGATTCCTTCCTCCAGAATCTTAGATGTTATATAACAGGTTAATGAGATATTATAATTGTAGTAAGACGACAATATAATTCATGAATAATAACACATAAGAACATTGGTGCACCAATTTTGGAAGAAAATATCTCTTTATTGACAAACAGTAGTGAAATATACAATCTATATCAGATACAAGTCATCCTCTGATAGCCGAGGAACTGAGTTATGCTGCTCCAAATCTCCAAGGGTATTGCTCTAGCATAACCTTACTCTCCTTTTATATATCCTTAACCTCAACCACTCCCCTTTATTTATACTTGATGAACAAGAGGAGTTATGCACATTGAGATGCTAATAGAGGTTGGGGATGTTATGATTACAAACCCAACTATCCCTAGCTAAACATGTTTTTAATTTTTTTATTTTGGCTTAGTTTAACCACAGGTATGGATACTAGAAAGTCACAAATGAATCACAACTTTTATGAAGGAAACCTGCGAATGCAAAGTGTGATAATGTAACTGTGGGTTACATATATGGCTACCGACAAATATATTGCGAGCTGCAATGTCAATAGTCATGATTACACCTTAAGCTCTTTAGAAAACATGGGCAATACTAGAAAGAACAAGATGTATCAAAGCACATGCTCATCTACATTTTTTTGGGTTCTTCAATCCATTGTGTCTTTTTTTGTACCAATGCATTGATTGTCAGTACTTGGATGGAGATATTCCATTTCACAGGATAATACCTATAATATGCAAAACAAAAAAAACAAGGTTTTGAAGGAATTTTATTAAAAACCAAAACATAGCACTTATAATGAGGATGAATAAAACCCCATGAGAAATAATATAACCTTGAAGGTTTTCTTAGTGAATGAATGAGCTTCCCATTTTAGTAGCTGAAATGGGATTTGCTACTCCCAACAATCATATGGATAACTGTGGCAAAACCAAGTTTCTATAGTTGGTTGGGGGATTTCTCTTCCCTTAGTGTTCTACCAAGATGCTCGACCGATGCCGGTGGGTGTAATACTTATACTGATTATGCACAATTATTATGTGACTATATTCAACCATCCACAAATACTATCACAGTAAATATAATGGATTATAGACAATTTTGACTATAACAGTGCTACAGATACAGATAACTCAGTCATAAGAAAATACATAACACTTATTCACATCAAACATATATGTGACTCAAATAAATTTATCATTTGCACATTCAACACACACAGCAATATATCAACCCAAAATCCAATGACAAAATCCGATGACATCCGACAAAACAATCCTTTTTGACATCTGACAAAAAAACCTTTTGTTGAATTTCGACATTCATTTCGAGTGTCTTATTTTCGACACGTGGTCATTGGAGATTCACCTTCTAGTAAGCTGTATTTCCGACTAAAATCGTGTCGGATATTTGAATCAAATGTTGTCATATATGCAATGAAGTTTCGTTGGATTGGTGACGTAGCGTCGTCGGATTGGCAACGTAGTTTCCATTTTCATTTGCAATGGTAACTAGGACTTTTGCAACAATAACTAGGTTATTATCGTCGGTTATTGGACAACTATTGAAATTGAAAATATATAAATTACATTAACATTGTAACATGTTTTGTATATAAGCGACGAACGGTTTGCAGAAATTAGCTTATTCCTTGACAAACGGTTTGAGGAATTGTTTTATTCTTCGACGGACAGTTTGCAGAATTATTTTATTTTTCGACGGACTGTTTGCAGACATCATTTTATGGACAAATGGTTTGCGTAAATTATTTTATTCTTTGAAAAAATACCGTTTGTGTAAATAGTGATGTGTAGACCATGATTTTTTAAGGTTGTTGATAGTATTCATTCAAGCTTTTTGTGACAAAATGTCAAATAGCAATACTCCTGATCCAAATGAACAAAATCAACGATTGCTTGCTAGGATATGGGATGCAGCGAACAGAAGGTGTGGTGGGAAATGTTATTTTCCATATAGTCAATGCAGGGGATTTAAGAGGAGAAGAATATTGATCACAACAACCACCAAACATTGTAGGGAACATGGACATGCTGAGGGGGGAATGAATATCGTCAATTTGTAAGTAAGGCATTATAAATTTTTTTATATTTTTTTATTTATTAAATGTATGTATTGTTTTAATATTTCCTATATTAAATTATATCTATTGATGTCTTCATGTAAATTTAAAGAAAAGACATCATACGGCATATTGTCCAGAGGAATTTCTTTCAGAACAAGTACGAGAGGAACATGGAGCTATGATTAATGGAGAACAAGTTAATAATCCTATTGAAGAAGATTATGATACTAATAACATAGTTGAAGATGATGGTACAAATACATTGATCCATGATTAATTTAATGTTAGAATGGATGATGATGACAATGATGATCATGCGAATATTGATGCCTTTGATGATGTTCACAATATACCTCTTCTTGAGAAGGCATACGAACCCCTTTATGAAGGCTCCAAAAAAAATCTTCTCTCTTCTGTAATGTTGATAACGAACTTGAAGGTTATGAATGGTCTTTCAAACATATCAATCACATGGATGTTAAAGTATGTAAAATAATCCATCACATATATATGATCGTGATAAAGGATATATGTGTTCCTCTAATAATTGTATTGTTGATTCATAATTCAAATTAATATGGATGAAATGTGTTTCATTAATATTATTTATATATTATATTTAATCGATTTTTATTTTTATTTGATGTATCTTGATAGCTGAATTTTTTTTACAACCATCAGATATTTTACCTCACACATATTGAGATTTATCTTCCATCATGAAAGAGATTGGAATGCATTGTGAAGAAATTCATGCATGCTCTGATGACCATGTTATTTATTATAATCAACGTGAATTTGCAAAAGAATGTTTGGAATGCCATATAAGTAGATATCGAACAGATCAAGTAACAAAAAAGGTACCTGAAAAGGTTCTTTGTTATATTCCCATCATTCCACGTTTGCAACGACTGCTCAGGTGCAATAACATAACACATTTATGGATTACCATGAAAGGAACAAAATTCAAGATGATGTTATTCAAATTCCTGTAGATGGTTTTTCATTTAGAGATATGGAGGAAAAGAGGCCTCACTTTAAAGAAGAACATCGTAATAATAGGATTTATTTGGCAATAGATGGTGTTAATCCATTTTTCAAATATGAGATCCATTTACAGAGTGTGGCCTACTTTTGTTATCAACAATAAAATTTATTTATGGTTGTCAATAAAGAGGGAGCACATAATGTTGTTGATGAGTAGTCTAGGTATATTTTGTCTACTACTATTTTATTTTTAATGTAGTTGTGGCATCTCATTTGTCGTATTTTGTTTCCTAATGTCATATATATATTTTTTATTTTACTCTTGTGTATGGTTTATATATCTTAATGGTTCCGATAATTATATATTTTATATGTACTTCAAATCAATCAGGTAAGTTCCAAGTCAAAGATATGAATGTATATATCGAACCTTTTATAGACGAGCTATTGAAGTTATGGAATGGGATCAGTATGTATGACATATATAGACCAATATGACAAAGGAAATTTCAATGCAATGCTTTTATGGACAATACACGATGCCCCATGGTTAACCATTTTTTGTTGTTTGTATTTTTAAGTTCCACTTTAATTGCATTTAATTTTATGAATTAGGTAATATAGTTTATATATAATTATAATTGGCATATATATTCCATATCTATATATTGTAGGTATCCAAAAAAAGAGAAAATTTCATGTCCATTTTGTGGTCCTAAGATCAAATCTCGTCACTCAAAAATATTAAGAAAGGAGGTGTTTGATGACTATAGGAAATTCCTCTCTAAGAATCACAGTTACAAAACAATCGAAAAAATATTTTCAATGGGAATCAAGAGACTGCATTAAAACCACAGAGAATGACACCTCACCTTTGGAATTTGCAATATAATATAAATATTCAAGCTAGTACGTATGGGTCATCGTATATGAATTGTTATGTATTTTTTTTAGTGTGTTTTTTTTACTATAGTGGCCATAATTGATTTCGGTAATTTATTTATAAACTAACATTCATCATGTCCATCGTGATCATGAAGGCATTAATGGGATTCCACGAGGAATGAAAAGTTATCCTAAACAATTAAACAGGTTACCCGACTATGAGCACCTACAAATTTCTCATATGTTTGATACAATCCATCTTGGAAATAATGTGACTAAAACATTATGGCGACTATTGGAGCTAAGGAGAGAGAGAAAAAGAAACAATTGTAAAATTTTGCAAAGACATTCAAGAAGGAAATCATGCAAGGAAAGACGTCATTTAATTTCATAGCAACGAAGACCAAATTAATATGAACTCAATTCCATGGATGTTTACGGAGAAACAAAGTAATGTTGTAAAATAAGTCATGCGGAAAATTAAACTTACCACTGGAAAGTTTGAGCGAACATGAAGAATATCCTAACAAATCAAGGTGATTTTGTGGGGGTGAAAAGACATGATTGGTACGTATTCATGAAGGTAATTATTATTGGTATATCCATATAATTATTGTTTTTTTTAATTCCAGTGCATATTATTGTTATTTTTTTTATCTACTCTTTGTTTAAAAGATGATGTGGTGTGTATATTGTTACAGTATGCTCTACCTCTCTCTCTCAAGGACAACTTTGACAACAATGTCAAACAATTTATATATAATATTGGGAAATACATGAGGTAACTAGTTATTATTTGCATGTGCTTAGTGTTTCTTTAATTCATCATATAAATTAGATTTGTTTTTGTGCACTAATTCATGTTATGTAAATTAAAGCTTTTTTGTTAAATATCATTATTGGTTTGCATCACTTGCAGATGGTTGTCATCTAAAGAAATCCATAAAAAAGATATAAAGTATTGGAAAAGATAAATTCCTCATCTCATGTGTGAAATGCAGAAGCATATACCTTCGGCATTTTTCAATGCATATGAACACTACCTCATACGTCAAATTGAGGAGATTTAATAGTGTGGACCTGTGCACTCAAGTTCCATGTGGATGGATGAGAGGCACTTGAAATTTATGAAAGGTTTGGTTAGAGAACGAGCACGTGATGAGGGTTTTATGATCAAGGGATATATGTTATACCTAAACATGTTGTATGTTAGTGAATATATTCCTAATTTGGCATCAAATTTCAATTTACGTCGCATTTGTGATCTGGACTCCAATAACAATTTTGAAGGGGAGTACCCGAAGGGGAAAGGTAGATCGAGGAAGGTGAATGGTAATTATTAGCGAGTGGATGTTAATTAATATAATACATTTGAATGTTGAATTTTATGTATATATATCATACATATTCTATTTTTCATATTCAAATTATTGCATCAATTAAGAGCATATTTTTTTAAGATAATTTGCATCTGTCTTGAATTTTAATTTTTATTGTCATCAACCAATTGGTCTAGAGTGGGATGAAATTCATTTAGACATCGCAAACAATCTTGATTGGATGAAGGTATGGATTGAACGATGTGAACAATCGGGTCATTGAATATCATGGGAAGGTGTGGCTTCATTGGTTAAAGCGGCACATCACAATGGAGATACCAATCTTATACAAAGGGAAATAGATTTAGCATATGGTTTAAAAGATAAGCAGGAAAGCACATTAATCAACCACTCTAATTCATTTCTTTTGAAAATTACATATTGATGTAGACGTTGTCTATTTCCTTGTATCGTTGCATAAACATGGTGAACATAATCATAAAGATTGAATAATTATGTAATATTTTTGTGTATGGCTTGTTGTAGGTAAACACCATAAGGATATGGTGTGCAATGGTTGTAGATATCACATCAAAAAGTTGGATGAAACAAAGAAAACATCATATTGTGGGATATCTGCAGTATTTTAGGTGACCAATGTGTCATCTAGAAGTTACAAACATCTAGAAATCTTAGAAAATCGATACTACAGGTATGTGGAAGATATTATTCAGTGTCACTTTAAATCCTTCAAGGTATTTTTGTTCCTTTTCAAATGGTACATGTTACGATTGAATCAACGTGATCCTGATAGAATTATTATTTAACATGGTAATGGATTTACCATGGTAAATACAAGGTTGTTTGAGCCAGGAATGGAGCCCTATGTTCTTCCAAGCCAATGTGAATAGGTATTTTACTCTGAGGTTCCAGGTAAAGTGGGTTGGTCATTGGTTGTGAGACACAATCCAGGGGGAAGGCTGGTAAAGTATAACCTAAAGGAAGGTAATGAAGAGGGTCTGGAAGAATAATATGATGATGAAAGATCATGATCAACATGAGTTATATGATCATGATGATCCAGAAGAATATTTCCAAGAATTAGTTGAATTGGATGATGTAGAAGACAATGACCATGAAGATGATATTGACTATGACATGATGATCGTAACTGACTTAGATGATGATGATGACATGGCCAATCCTTACAATGTTGACTTTGGATCTGATGATATAGATTATGAATTTGATGAAGAATATGGTTAAGTATATTGAAGTGTATGAGGAATGCAGTAATTAATATACTCTATATATTTTGATTGAGTCTTGTGATATAAATATTGAAATTTATTGGTACTAAAAATTCAATAATTTATTTTGAAATATTATTTTATCTTATTTATTTTACAAAAATTAACTAACATTAATGTGCTTCCACAATGTGCTTTCGTCATCATCATAACTATATATTAATTAATGTGCTCCATGGGGCCAATGATGAAATTTTTTATATATGTGTCGGCTTAGTGTGAAATCTGGCATGGTTACACTAGACACATCATCATCATCATCATTAACATCATCATCATCATCGTCGTTGTCTTCATCATCAACATCATCATCGTCATCGTTGTCTTCATCGGTATTAGCATCATCATCATCTTCATCATTTCATATGAGATCAACATGGTGATCATCATCTTCATCATCACCATCATCATCATTATCGCCGTCATCGTTGTCATCATCATCATCATCATCATCACCATCAACATCACCATCATCAAAATCATCATCAACAACATCATCATCATCATCATTACCATCATCAACATAATCATCATCAACATCATCATTAACATCATCATCAAAATCATCATCATCATCATCATCATTGTCATCATCGTCATCGACATCATCATCATCGTCATCATTTTCACTGTCATCAACATCAACATCAACATCATCATCAACATCATCATCATCATCAGCAGCATTGGCTTCATTTCCATCAACATCATCATCATCATCATCATCATCAATGACAACATCAACATCATCATAATCATCATCATCATCATTAACATCATAATTAGCATCATCATCAACATCATCATCAACATCATCATCAACATCATCATCAACATCATCATCATCATCATCATCGCCATCATCATCGTCACCATCATCATCATCATAATATTCATCATCTTCATAATTTCATATGAGATAAACATGGTGATCACCTTCATCATCATCATCATCATCATCATCATCATCATCATCATCGTTATCATCGTCATCGTCATCATCATCAATATCAGCATCATCATCACCATCATCATCACCATCATCATGATCATCATCAATAGCATCATTAACATCATCATCATCACCATCATCATCATCACCATCATCATCATCATCATCATCAACATCATCATCATCATCGTCATCATCATCATGATCATCATCCACGTCATTGTCGCATTTATCATCATCAACGTCATCATCATTGTCATCATTATCATCATCATCATCTTCATCATTTCATATGAGATCAACATGGTAATCACCATCATCATCATTATCGTTGCCGTCCTCATCATCATCGTTGTCGTGATCAACATCATCATCATCGTCATCATCATCATCATCATCATCATCATCATCATCACCACCATTATCATCAACATCATCATAATCGTCATTATCAGCATCATCATCATCGTCATCGTCATCGTCATCATCATCATCGTCGTCATCATCATCATCATCATCATCATCATCATCATCATTATCGTCAACTTCATCGCCATCTTCATCATCAAACATGACTTTCAATAAGGAATCGAGCAACAAAAACCATAACTATAGATTAATTAATGTCCTCTGTGGGGCCAATGATGAAATTTTTTATATATGCGTTGGCTTGGTGTGAAATTTGCCATCGTTACACTATAAAAATGCATTGACGGTGTGGGAGGGTTTCTAGACTCAAACATCTTCAAAATCATCATCATCATAATCATCAACTCGTCATCATCAACATCATCATCAATTTCATCATCAACATCATCATCATCGTCATCGTCATCATCGTCGTCGTCATCGTCATCATCATCAACATCATCATCATCGTCATCATAATCGTCTTCATCATCATCATTATCATCATCATCTTCAGCATTTCATATGAGATCAACATGGTGATCACCATCTTCATCATCATCATTGGCATCGTCATCGTCGTCGTCATCATCATCATCATCATCAACGTCATCATCACATGATGGTGATGATGCAATTACAAAGTATTTAAATAAAGGAAAGAACATGCAACCTTAAATAACTATAAGTAACATTTTATCTAGAAATTCATCTAGAGTTGCATTGAATTGGGTTTCATTTTATTAATGTCAAAGTTGGGAAGATTTTTTTCCTTTTATTATTGAGTTGAAATATTATAGGTGATTTACAACCACAAAACAATCCAAAATATATCTCTATCTTTACCCTTCAATGAAATCATTATTGCTTAAACTAATTGTATGGATTTTCAACATTTTTGACATTGTAAAGTTTGTACAAACACCCTTAAAATATATATCTTAAACATTTCTAAATACATATATATTGGTGATGAAGGTGTAACTTCTTTTAAATATGTTATTGAGCCGTACTTAAAATACCAATTTAATGTCTGAACTAGTATTATTCATAGACAAAGTAATAAATGATAACTATCATAATCCCCAACTACTATTATTCCAAACACAATACACCCCATAATCATTAGGAGGCTTGACACAATCATCCTCTTTTGCACTATAATCCTTGCATTGTATGTATAGGATAGTTTAGTAGTCACATACATTTACCCACTTGGTGGTACAAGGGTGTGACATACTTCTATTGTTATCCAATACATGAACCACACATTCATCGTGCATGAAGATTACAAGGAGGAGCTCGCGGATATTTTTGCACTACACGTTGACACGCAAAATGACAATGTTATAAATAGATGAGGTTATATTTTTACGTCAACGTTTGGAAGCTTCTACACTTTCCCGTGTCTGTAATTTTTATTTCTTGACAGGATTTGTGTATTGGTCACTGCATTTGATTTCTTCGACAAGGCTTCACGGCTTCAATACAGGTGTATGCAATTTCTGTTGGCGATGTTCTCTAAAATTTCAGTTCACTGTCTATCTGAAATTTGTCTTCACGGGCTGCTAACAGTTTTACTGAACCTTCAATACCGCTTCCTACAATGTATTTGGTATGTATGTAGGTCAATTATAAGTAGGTTAAAAAAACTGAGATTAATTTAGTATCGTTAGAACTGAAATGTTAATTCCATGGTTTGGAATAAGCAAAGTTATAATGGTCTGGTCTAGTTTATAATGGTCTGGAATGAGCAACATTAACCCCATGGTGACCTCAACAACGTAATAGCAACCTCGTTAGGGATTTATTTGACCCTTTATGAACTTTGCTATGCAATGACATCAATATTCAAGGATTTATCCAAATATTCAGTGACTTCAACTATGCACCAACATCTCTGCTAAACCCTTGAACTAACCCATGATGGCTTCAACATGTGCACCAATGTCCCTGATGGCCTCAACTGAGAAATGAAAGCCTTACAGATGGTTAGATTTGACCTTCGTTGAACTCAATTTGAACAATGTTAATCCTGGTGAGGCTTGATTCAATCTTGGGTAGCCCTGTTTATTGACCCAATATCCCTACTAGAGATATTTTTTATCACAGTGACTTTTTGATTTGTATAAGAAGTATACAACTTGGTTCCTAGTGAACCTTGACTATTATAATAATACTTTTGAATGCATGGATGAAGAATGGAACCTAGTAGTTGTAAGAGGCATTGTAAAGGTAATCTTGGTAAGGCATATTTCAGCATAGTAGTTAAATAACTTTTGTAGAAAAGGGTTGCCAGTTGTATGCAGCCCATATTGAGGAGGAAGTAGAGAATGAAACTCCTAAGTTGGAAGACAATCTAGTGTTGCAAGAATTAAAGGATGTTTTTCCTGATGAGGTTCCAGGACTTCCTCCAAAGAGGGGCATAGATTTCACAATTGAACTTGTGCTGGGAGCAGCACTAGTGTAAAGGACACCCTACAAAATGAGTACACCAGAAATCTTAGAGCTGAAGATGCAGCTGCAAGAATTGTTCGAGAAAAAGTATATTAGGTCGAGTGTGTCTCCTTGGGGAAAACCAGTTCTATTTGTAAAGAAGAAATATGGTACACTTAGATTGTGTATTGATTACAAGCAGCTGAACAAAGTCATGGTGAAGAACAAATATCCCTTTCCAAGAATTGATGACCTCTTTGATAAAACGAAAGGATCGAAGGTATTTTCCAAGATTGACGTGATGTCTGGGTACCATCAGGTGAGAGTCAAGGATGAAAACATTCATAAGACAACCGTCAGGACAAGGTATGGAAATTATGAGTTTGTAGTGGTACCATTTGGTCTCACAAATAAACCAACAACATTTATGTGCCTTATGAATAGTGTCTTCAGTAGGTATTTGGAAAAATTCATTCTTATTTTCCTTGATGACATCCTTGTTTATTCTAAGAATGAAGAAGAGCATGAAGAAAATTTGAGACTAACATTCCAATTTATTAGAAAAAATATGTTGTATGCAAAGCTAAGCAAGTGTGAATTCTATAGGGATAGAGTTCAGTAATTGTGTCACATTATTTCAAAAGAGGGTATATCTGTGGACCCTAACAATATTGAAGCTATTAAGAATTAGCCTACTCCAAATAATGTAACAGAGGTAAGATATTTTATGGGGCTTGCAAGATATTATAGGAGATTCATTGAAGGATTCTCCAAGGTTGCACATGCTATCACTTGTTTGAAAAGAAAGGGGATAAATTTCAGATGGAACTTGAAGTGTGAAGAAATTTTCCAGCAGTTAGTGTATCTTCTCACAAGTGCAATGTTCTTAAAAGTTGCAGCCCCAGAGAAATATTTTGTTGTATGTATGGTTTCATGCAGTCAAGGAATTGGAGGAGTTCTTATACAAGAAAACCACATGATAAGTTATCAGTCAAGAAAATTGAAGGAGAATGAGAGGAACTATGCCACTCATTATTTAGAACTTGTAGCCATAGTACACGCTCTCAAGATGTGGAGCAATTACTTCATGGGGAGAATATTTGAGCTAAGGACAGACCATTGTGTTTTGAAGTATTTGTTTGATCATCCTAATCTGAATGCTAGGAAAGCGAGATGGTTGGAGGTTTTATGTGAGTTTTATTTTGAAATAAAGAAGATAAAAGGAAAAGAGAATAATGTAGTTGATGCACTCAGTAGGAAGGTGCAGGAAATGTGTGTGGCATCCATTAGTATTTTCCAATCAGATTTAAGGCAGCAGATTGCAAATCGTGTTGCTGAAGATGAATTGTATGCACAGGTCAAGGACAAGTTGCAGCAACAAATCCTTGAAAATAAGTATGAGAGATATAAATTGGAAAAATATGGAATTCTTACCTATAATAAAAAAATTTATATTCCAAATGTAGCATATTTGAGGAGGGTTGTTATGGATTCGATCCATCAAGCTCCATATTCTGGTCACCTAGGATATCAGAAGATAATTGCTATGCCTAGAAAGAAGTACTTTTGATTAGGAATGAAAAAGGACATGGCTGAATATATTTCAAGTTCCATGAAGTGTCAGCAAGTGAAGGTTGAACATCAACACCCAGCAGGTTAGTTGCATCCTTTTCGAGTTCCAGGATGGAAATGGGAAGTTATTTGCATGGATTTTATTACAAGATTTCCAATGACTTGGAGATAACATGATTCCATCATGGTTGTGGTAGACAAGTTGAAAGAGGAAGCATATTTAATATCGGTTAATTCTACGCATAAGACTGGCGACATTGAAAAGATATTTATGAAGGAGATTTTCAAATTGAATGGATTTCCTAAGGAAATAATCTCTGACAGAGATGCCAAATTCACTTCCAATTTTTGGAAGGGGTTGTTTGTATATTTGGGTACAAAGTTGAATTTCATCATTTCTTACTGTCCTCATACTGATGGATAGACCGAGAGAGTTAACTAGGTGTTGGAAGACATGCTTTGCATGTATGTGATGGAGAAACCAACCAAGTGAAAATATTATTTACACCTGGTAGAATTTTCTTATAACAATGGACAACAAGCGTCCTCGGGGATGATTCCATATGAAGCTTTGTATGGCAGAAGGTGTAGGACACCAGTAACTTCGGATAATCCAGTGAATAGGGTTGTGCTTGGTCCAGAATTGCTTAAGGAGATGGAGAAGGAAGTTGTAAAGATCAGGAAGAATTTGAAGGCAGCCCAAGAGAGACATAAAACTTATACATATAAGCATAGGGTGAATAGAGAGTTTAATGATGGGGATCATGCTTATGTCAGAGTGAAACCAAAGAAAAGTTCCTTGAAGCTTGGAATTTGTGCTAAGTTTTCACCTAGATATTGTGGTCCATTTGAAGTTCTTGAAAGAATAGGGCTAGTTGCATATAGACCTGCATTTCCTGCTAGCACTAGAGCTCATAATTTTTTTCATGTTTGTTTGCTTAAGAAATATGTACATGATCCTAAACATGTAATAAATTGGGATGTGATACAGCTGGAACCATAGGGAGAGTTCCAATCGAGCCTATGCGCATCCTCCCCAAGAATATCACAATGCTCCAAAGCTGAGCAATAGGACATGTGAATGTGCAATGGGAGCACTACAGTCCTGAAGAAGCTACATGGGAGCTGGAAGATGCCATGCAACTGGCACATCCATTTTTGTTCGAATCTGTGAATTGCCGAGGGTAGTAACAACAAGCATTTTTGGTCAATGGTGTAAAGCATTGAGGACAGTGCTGTTGAAGGGGAGGGGAATGTAACACCCCAATTTTGACCCTGTTTTCATTTAAATATTATGATGTAAATAATCATGGTGTGGAGCTATGGAAAATGCACAGCATTGGTTTAGTGTTTATGTTTCGACAATTAAGGTTGATTCGATGGTATTTTATGATAGCTAAACATTAAAAATATGGACATCATGTTAAATTTGCAATTTTAATTAAATACCCACATCCGACTATGTTAATGCAACTAAATGAGATGGGGGCATGATTTTTCCTAAGGATGAGGGAGTGGGGGATTGGAAGAGGGGGAAGAAATTATTAATGGGAAGAGCACACTGCGCCATTTCTTGAAAAAACATTTTTAAATTTTCTTGGGTAAGAAAACACAAAAAACAACCAACTTTCCCTCATGCGGTAGCGTTTCACCTTCCCTCACGATTTTGGAATGGAAAAACGTTTTGGGAAAACCATTTCTTCATTCACGTAGAAACAAGCAAGAAAAAACAATTCTGATTCTGTACCCTTGGGGATTTTCTCCTATTCGGCATTTTTGGTTTTTGTTTTACAATTTTCCCTTGTGCAGCAATTTTTTTCTTTTCGCATTTTCTGCAGTCTACTAGTCGTTTTCCTGAACATGATTGGCCTGAATCCAATTTTATGTATTTGATTTGAAATTCCAACAACATTTTTGTTTTGGTATTTTGCAGCAGTCAGTCTAGCACTATGAATGTTCATAAATTTGTAAATTTCTCTCTCTATGTTTGTAATCCCTGGCATCTGCTACGTTTTGATAAATACCAAGACTGATATCACTATGTATGAATCCACATTTGGCATCTGAATTGATGAAGGAATTGAAATAGAGTCTTGAATTGCTTGATAAACCTAGATTGTGAAAGAACCTCATAGACCAATCTAGAAGACTGGCTTTCTTCTTTGCATGCCCTAAATAGCACTGGAATGGAAGGCATGGTCTCAGGGACTATATAGCATAGAAGGGAATGCTTCCTTGTGTTGGGTGTGTAATTGTTTAGAAATCAGGCTAGATCCAGTGTCAATGTTCATAGCTCTGGGGTTGAGCTCACTAGCTTAGCAGTCAGTCTTTCCACCTCCTTGGCAGCCTGATAAACCCAACTGGAAGGATGGCTTGGTTGGTAGCCTGATAAACCCATATGTTGGCTTGGTTGTGTCTCATGTGAATTTGGCTAAGTGTAAACCACTACCGATGTAAATATGATAAACCCAACTATGTTGGCTTAACTGATTTTTATTGTATCCTTGGCTATGGGGAAATTCTGCTAGTGTTCCTTATTCCTTGGGGAAAATCATTCCCATCTCGAGGGTTGCAGTGACATAGATGGTTGCGGGACAAGCTTCTCCAATGATAAGTGTTCTTGTTTATTTAAGTTCTGCAACTGTATTTGCTTATGAATTATTATGAAATTATCATGAACATGTTGAATGCATGAATGTGTTGAATGACTGATTTGCATCCGACGTATATATCATGTACATTTTATTATGCATATTTGTATTTAAATGCTATAAGTTGAATGCTTTTTTAAATATGTATTATGTTCATGGGAGCTTAGATTTCCTGGGTTGGTAGATGTTATCGTGTTCTCTCCGCCGAGTAAGGGTTGGGCATGTAACAATTCTTGTGTTAGTTCAATTATTAAATAATTTTAATTACTATATTTTTTGTATTTAATCCTCATGTGCATAAATTATCTTATGTTAAGATCATTCAGGTCATTAATTTCATAATTCGTACTATTTTCCTCCATCTGGACAGTCATTCATACCATTTGTTTATACTGTCATTCTGACCTTTATTTAGCCTTTAATATTTTTTGTTCTGTTTCATGATTGTTTAAAGTTCAGTTTTATTAGCTTTTGAATTATGTTATGTTATCTAATTAAACAATAGTCATAAATATATTTAGGACCCTAGTCTAAACCACTTAAAATACCCATCAAGTTCCATAATCATTCCTCTCTTTCACTTCCTTTTATTTTAATATGTTTTGAATTCTATTCCTTTTTGTCTCTGATTTCTTAATTGATCCTTGCTTTAGAATTTACCAAGTGCATTCCTATTTTAGTTTAGTTTGTTCTTATTTAGATTGAATTTAGAATTAAACTTGTTAATTTTATTCTCTAGAAAGTACATTAGTTCTTGAATAGTTTTCCATCGTCATTTCTAGCATAGGATTTGTTCTCATTGTTTGGTAGTTACTGAAAATATTCATAGAATAGGATTTGATTTAGATAGGACATTTTTATTAAGTTTTCTACTTTCTTATTTATTATTTCTTCTACTTTTTTCTAAATTATATTTTCCTTACATTTGTTTTATGCAGGAGTAGTATACTTTGAACTTCAAAATAATCATTAAAAGAGTCGTGTTTCTTAATTGATAGATTAGTTGTTAATAACATTTTTTTCAACAAAAGTCATTTGCTTATGGAATAAATCAAAATGTTTACTATCACTTGTAATTGAATACTCCATGGTTTACATTTATTTGTAGAAGTTAAATTAGATTTAATTCCATTTAGTTTATTTATTTCTTTTGAAAGCCATTTTTATAGACCTCCTTCTCCAGTTCCAATCACAATGAATGCATATCGTCATAACCGTCAGGGAGAGTTGAACTAGATAATTTAGTTTAAATTATTATTTATTTGCATGCATAGTTTAATTATTGAAAATCTTAATCATATTTAGTAGTTGTAATCTTATCTCTGATTGCTTATATAGTTAGTTTCTGATTTTTTTTAGCTTTTCTAATTAATAGATTAAGAAGCAGAATAAATAATTAATAGATTTCACTATAAAGGGTAGTTTAATTTATTAGGATAATATTGTATATATATACATTTTTATTGTTTATATAGTAGAGTAGTATAGATCGATACTTCTCTAATCTAGTAGTCTTGTCCCATTCTAATTACCTTAGTAGTTGAATTTCTAGACTTTGACTTGGTTTTTCGTTTTGAAAGATCTTTCAATATTTTCTTTGTTAAAATATTTCCATGAAACCTTATGTACCCTTGTAACTTCACATATATTTTGTTTCAACTCTAAGTTTACAAACCTTGGTCGATAATTAAATATTTGGTGAATTAATTAAGAGAATAAAACACCCAACATTTTTGGTGTTGTTGACGGGTAGTTGTTGTGTAAGGTAGAATAAGTAGAATTCCCTTATGAAGTTTAGTAATAGGCTGGTGGAGGGGGAGTGGTGAGACAAGAGGTAAGTACCTGGACATCTGTTATAATGGGTACCCCCAAATCCAGCGGTAATAGTAGTATTGTAGGTTTTCATTTAGTTTAGTTTTTCATGAATAGACCTAGAGGTTCAAAAGGTAGATACGTTAGAACTACTTCTCAACACTCTGTTAAAATCCCTACTAACCTTTACTGGAGGGCGTAACATCCCAATCACTAACTCAGCGGAAAGGTGTCGAAAGACACCTATAGGAAGTAGTTATACTTGGAAACCTAAAGAGACTCTTTCGATAGATCTTACCAAAAAATCCATAGAAGGTGAAAAAATCCTGGCGGGAGGTTCTAAGGACCCTAATCCTAAAGAAGTTCAAGAGGGTCAGCCATTGGGAACCCTTAACCCTCCACTAGTTCCAAAACCGAATGATACAACGTTTTCACTAGTAGGAGACCTGAACTTCATTGATTTTATTGATCCTACCCAGGTAAAGGCTCTCATTGGAAACTCGACAAATATAGTTATTTCATACACTGAAACATCCATAGTAGAACCTACAACCCCTATAGAACCTAATAAAAACATGGTTGATCGGAGGAATATCTCCCCTGAAATAGGACGTTGGTATGTCCCATTGTCACCTTGGAAGGAGTATCCTAGGCATACTTACTTTATAAATCGAATCTACATGGAGAGTTGAGGAGAAACCGAATATCATGACAAGGTTAGAAATGATGAAGAAGAGGAAGGAGAAAATTGAAATGAGGTTACCTTTGTGTTTCCTATCCTAGACACTACACAGGATATAAATATTAAAAATATCCTTCCTTCCTTAATACCTACTTTCTACGGGAAGAGTAATGAAGACCCAAACACATTTATGTTCGAATTCAACATTCTCTGTAGAAGTTATAACTATCAACAAGATTCTCACAAACTAAAAATCCTCCTCGCTACACTAAAATATTCTACCTTAAAATGGTTCATGGGTTTAGGAGAGTATAGTATCCAAACTTGGGAAGAAATGAAAACTGCATTTTTGTGGAAATATCAAGAGTATTGCAAAACCAGAGACTCTCAAAGCGAAATTTTAAAGATACAACAACTCGAAGATGAGAGCTTAGAAGACTATCTTGAAAGGTTTGTTTATGTATTACATAATTCTAAATATAATTATTTTCTAGAAAATGCAATAGAGACACTCTTCCTTAAAAGGATCTCAGAAGACCTTGTAGAAGCCCTCAATCTCATGGCTTCTGGTGATATTTCTCGCAAAACTTTTCCAAAAAATTGTGAGATGTGTATAAATTACTCTATAAGTAGGGGGGAAGTTGGGAGAAATTTTTGGGAACATTACAATAGAAATTTAAAAGGAAACACCTGCATTTCTGGAGGGGTCACAAGGATAGAGTTAGGAAACCCATTGGAAAACTTCAAAACAAATATTTTATTAGCAATGGGTTCGAAAATAGATGTGTTACAAGCTAAGAATAGGCATGAGGAAGAATGTGCAGCAATGAGAATTTTTTGTCCAAGATGCAGGACTAAAAAACCCCAAAGGGAATTCCCCTTGAACAACATCTCCATGTGTCACATCTGTACAGATGATCATACGACAGAAAACTTCCCATCGCTTCCTGGGTTAAAAGCCATATATAAAAGTGGGGATGTTGGTGAAACATCTATTATGCATCCTTGGAAACCTAGAGACCAACCAACATATCATAATTTTCCACCACAACCCCCACTCTATTATCCTCCCTACCAACAACCACAACAATGGAACAATTCAAGTTAGCAGAATTGGCCACCGCAGTATTCTTCTACTCCTCATTTTCCTCAGCATCAATATTGTCCATAGGGGTGGAGGTGAAATTCATACCCCCAGTCACCACCTATCTCTACACCTAATCATCCTTATCCTCATCACCCACCAATTTTCCAACAACTTTGGCCTTGGTTTGTGCCTCTAGTGCCCCTTATTGCATAACAACCTCATCACTTCCAAAATACAAACCCTCCATGACATATGGTATTAACCACATAACCGATACTTAACACAAACAATAAGTCAACTCAAGCTCTAAACAACATTGAGTTGCAAACTTTTTCATGCTATGTTATTTTGACTACACACGTACATGAGATACAATTTTGATCTGGAAGAGTTGTGAATGACAATCCCAAGTCATAAGTTGTCATTCATGGGGAAAATGAAGAAGAAGAATATTCCAATGAAGTCATGAATGATTCTATTTTGCAGGATGTGTATATTCCAAATATTCCAGTGCATACCCATCCTCAGCAAGAACCAACACAGGAACAAAGAATCCCTCCATTTTCGAAACAACGAGTAATAGAAAAACCTGTAATTCATCATGAGTATGACATTTTAAATAAACCTGAAAATATATGTGTCAAAACTCCTCTATTATAGGATATTAAGGATATACAAATTTACAACAAGGTAATAAAGAAATTTTGTATTAAACGTCTACAAAAGAAGCAGAAATACCCCCTCATGATTCATGTTATATGAGAGATGTCTAAGTGTATGATAGACCAGTCTCAGATTGCAAAATATACAAATCCAGGGAGCCCATTCGTAATTGTTATTGTAAATAATAGTACCATAGAAAATACACTTGTCGATTTAGGATCTTCTATTAATATGATGACCATCGTAGTTTTAGAATTTTTACAGTTGCGACAGTTTCTCTGACCTACCGCTTCAATCCTAGAGCTAGCAGATCGTACCACAGTAAATCCTGCTAGAGTCCTAGATAATATTATTGTATCAATGGATTCATGGGAATACCCCATTGACTTTATGGTTTTGGAATCAAAGGATCATTCTAAAGGAAATATTATTATCCTGGGAATACTATGGTTAGCCACCGCTAACGCCTTCATAGGATGTAGGGATGGGGAAATGACCATTTCTAATGGGTTTTCTACACAGAGACTCATTTTATATCCCCCAGCACAACTAGTAACTGAAAACTTGTGGTGGTTAGATTGTTCTTTTGGAGATGAGAATTTCAACGAACTCTCCCTTCCTAGTGATTATTCCTGGGAACTTTAGGAGCATACTACTGAGAATGTGTTAAACTAATTTGTTTCTTCAACAAATTATATAGATTTTCCTCAATGTTTTTCTCAATTTGATCAAATTTTTGGGGATGAGTTTCAAGAAAATATGGCCCTCTCAACCTTTGTGGAAACACCATGTGTCTTTGCAATTGAAGAGCATACAAGATCCTATACCTAACCTTGTGAAGTCAGTCCTGAAACATTTCTACATATAAAAACCCGTGGTTAAGTGAAAACCAACAAGAGCATTTTTCTCAATGTCCTTAAAAATATAGCTAGAGAATTTGCATGGGAATACATTGATATCAAGGGTATACACCTTGACACTTGTATTCACCATGTTTAAATGGATCTGAACATACCACCTGTAAGGCATTCTCAGAGGAGGATGAATTATGCTTTGAAGGACATAGTTAAAGAAGAGTTGCAAAAACTTCTCAACGTTGGTTTCATCTACCCAATATCAGACAGTAAATGGGTGTCTCCTCTGGTGGTAGTCATAAATAAGTCATAGGGAAATGGCGTATTTGTGTTGATTTTATGAGAACTAAATAAGGATACTCTTAAAGACTACTTTCCTTTGCCCTTTATCTATCAAGTGCTACATACCCTGTTCGACAAACAGTAATTTTATTTTTTCGATGGGTATAGGGATATAATTAGATTTTGATAGCACCTGAGAATCAAGATAAGACTACTATTAGATGCCCTTGGGGGACATATGCCTATAGAGTTTTTCCATTTGGCATATGTAACGCACCTGCCACTTTTCAATGTACAGTTTTAGGAATTTTTGTTGATATTATACATGAATGCATAGAGGTTTACATGGATGATCTTACAGCTTATGGAAATACCTTTCAAGAGGGTCTTGATAATCTTGAGAAGGTTCTCATCCAATTTGAAGAAACAAACCTATCCCTTAGCCAAAAATAAAAATAAAAGTTATTAATAGAAGGTATAGTCTTGGGGCATCATGTCTCTTGACAAGGGATCAAGGTAGACCCTGCTAAAATAGAAGTAATTTTTGGTCTTCCCTCTCCAAAACTCAAAAGGAGGTAACGCACTTTCTTGGCCATGCAAGCTACTATCGTTGTTTTATTGAAAATTTTACTAATATAGCCACACCAATGCTTAAGCCACTCATGAAGGATGTAGAATTCCAATGAAGTAAATCTTGTCAAAGTGCTTTTGAGGTATTAAAGGATAAACTATTAGTGGCACAAATACTTAGCGGTCCTGATTAGTCCCTTAATTTTCATATATCTACTAATGCTTTTGACATGGCCATAAGAGGATTTCTTGGTCAAAAAGTGGTCCAAGCATCTTATTCCATATACTTTATCAGCAAAAATATGACTCTTGTCAAACTAAATTACACTGTTACAGAAAAGGATTTTCTGGCAGTAGTCTACTCTGTCAATAAATTTCTCCATTACATCACTGGATATGAATTTTTTGTGCATACATACCATTCTGCCATCAGGTTCTTAATGAATAAACCAATTACGAGTGGTAGGGTGACCTGGTGGCTCCTTCTATTACAATAGTTTAACATCATTGTCATTGACTGACCTGGTAGAGAAAATTTGGTAGCAGATTTGCTCTCTTGCATTCAACATGATGATGGTTCTAAACCCGTTGATGATACTTTTCCTGACGAGAATCTATTTCTCGTGTCTATTCAAACTCCTTGGTTTTCATACATTGATAATTATTTAGCAATTGGGAAATTGCCAAACCACTTATCCCCACACGAGAAATGTCGCATTATAGTCCAAAGTTCTAACTACTCATGGGTTGATAATGACCTCTTTCGCACTGGCCCAGATCTTATTATCAGACGATCTGTATGGGAGGATGAGATGACAAAAATCCTCAGTGCTCTCCATGATGGGCCATGTGGAGGACATTATTTTGATAAGAGGACAACATACAAAGTGTTGCACTCTATATTTTACTGGCTAAGCATTTTCAAGGATGCTTCCAAGTATGTGAGAGGATTTGACTATTTTCAAAGAATCGGTAGACCTATGTCATCTGACGAGATGCCCTTACAACCTCAGGTCATGATTGAGCATTTTGAGAAATGGGCTCTTGATTTTTTAGGACCAATCTCTCCCATGTCCCACAAAATTAAGTACATCCTAGTTTGCACGGACTATGTCACCAAATTGGTAGAAGCTAAAGCTTTGTTTTGAGCAACAGAGAAATCTGTGGTAGAATTGACATATGAAGAGATATTCACTCGGTTTGGTGTGCCTAGGGAAATTGTCACTGACCAAGCTTCTCAATTCACTTCTAAATTAATGAAAGAACTTACCATGAAGTATGGCATCCGACATTGTAAGTCTTCACCCTATCACCCCCAAGCTAATGGCTAGGTAGAATCAACCAACAAGGTATTGGAATCTATCTTAACCAAAACCATTCACCTACATCATAAGGATTGGGCAGATAGGCTCCCAGAGGCCTTATGGGATTATAGAAAAACTTGGAGAAACACCACTAGACATACACCCTATGAGTTAGTATATGGGAAACAAGTCCTTTTACCTATTGAATTCCAATTTAAGACTTTTCGTATGGATATACAATTACATATGGATGTGGAGGAGGCATAAAAACAATGAATTTTACAGATTAATGAATTAGATGAGATTAGGAAAGATGCACTCCAAAGGACAATGTTAATACAAAATCAACGGAATAAATGGCATGATAAATTTATTAAGCAAAAGAATTTTATTACTGGGGATTGGGAATTACTATTCGACTCAAGGTGTACAAATTTCGAAAGAAAATTAACTACCCATTGGATGGGTCCATATGAGGTAGTTACAACCTTCGATAATGGGTTAGTACAAATTAATACAATTGATGATTTGCAAACTTCCTTTGTCATAAATGGACACAGACTTATACTTTACCATCAACTAATATCTAGACAAGATTTTGTGATGAATGTATTACAACAAAAGGAGATGGAGCTGGTTGAAGAGGAAGTTATTCCTCCTCTCGATCCTTAAATTATTTTTGGGTTGTCATCATTTGCATATATATGTAGATATGCGTTTGCTTATTCAAATAAATAAGAGTCATTTATAACAAGCTGACTGCATTTTTATAGGGTATTTGTTCCCATGATCACCCTATGGAATTTTGTCAATTAAAACAGGAAGACTCTTTTCCTTTCCCTAATTTTGATAAATTTTATATATGTTTTTGTTATGAATAAATATGAATAATCTAACAAGGGGTTTTGCAATTTGATTACAAGTACCTCATATCTATAAGCTGCTCATGAAATATTATCCAAAAAGGGAAGTACTCTAAAAAGACTCATAATGTATCCTAACTCTTTCTCTTTTTGGCTATTGTTGAAAAATGAAATTTATAGTGAAAAGTTAAAGTGTTCTTTATATCATTCCCAACCACTTTCTTCTATAATTCTGTATGCTTTTATATATGGTATTTTGATTTATACATGCACATTTCTAATTTATCATTAGAACAGTTGCTTAAGACCTACTCTAATCATCATGTTCTTCAAAATTCTCTCTTACACCTCTGGACTACTAGTTCATCCTACACTCATTATCAAAACTTGTCTCTTAAGCATTTTTGAGGTAAATCAAGAGTAAGTGAAATTTATGCTTATGGGGAACATTACTGATCTTTTATGAAGAATATAGATAAAGAGGTCGAGGAACAACTTTAAGTTTTTATCTTTTGACATGATCTATGATTTAGCCCATTATGAAAAATTTACTTATAAAGTTCACTCTAAAAATATGAATTATGTGTTTAGTAGGCTTAACACGCTCTAGTATCAACCACCTTCCATATACTAAAATCATTATATGAAGAAAACCTGCTAGGGTATTGAACAGGCTCGCTGGAAGTAGGTCCATGCTAAGTAACATTTTAAAATAGGAAGCTCAGTAAATGCAAGTAAACATGTTGGAGTACTGAACAGGCTCACTGGCAGCGGGGCTATGCTTACATGATACCAAGATAAACCCGTCGGGGTACTGAAAAAGATTGTTGGAAGCAGTGCAATATCGGGTAAAAGAGATATGGTTAATGCATCACTATTCACATGGTTCATCTATAAAAAAAAAAGAAAAAAGAAAAAAACATATATATATATACAAATACATGTTTAGGCCAATTATTTGTAATATCATTAGAGAATAGTTGTAAGTTGGATTTATACCCGGTCATCTAATTCAACCAATACCTAGGATATGATTATCCTAGAAATGGGATCCATAACTATAGAAATATCACAAGATCCATGTGAACTTAAAATATTCTTTGGATGACAAGAAATCCTTAAAATGAGGCATGGATGACTAGTTTTTCCTATGGCACGTTTCACATCAGTTATACTATCCTTATTCCTATGGTCTTCCTAAGCACTGTTATTTTTTATGAAAATGCATATCTGAATCATCTCCATTTATTAGTTCATATTTATTTTTCTTATGAAAATAATAACAGCATGTTAGAACTCTTTGTTAAACTATTTGGAAATCAATTACTTTTTCATTGATGGCTTGAGGACATGCCATATTTTGGTTTGGGGGAGATTAGACTATCTTTATTTTTTTATTATTTATAAAAAAAGGTTCGTTTATCTCTGACAAATGATAGGTGTTTCAGGATAATGCAAGTAACGGAATTTGGTTCTAATCTTTGATGAATGAAGAAGAGCGCAACTGAAGCTTCAATAGATTTGTTTACATAATCCTTTTGTGTGCTGGAAGCCTAGAAAAATTCACTACATAGTTAACATCAACTAGATCCAACAAAGTGTATTTTTGAACAAAAGGTCCATATGAAGGATCATAGGAAGCGTCGAATGTCGATCCGAATGAAAATTATAATAACGTTATAGTTGCATGATGTCAAAATGTTAATTTTTTTAATTTTGATGGGAAAAGAGTTTAATTAGTTGAATCATACCCATAATTATTAGGTCCAATTCACATTCTTACACAAGCATTATGATTTCATTAGGACTCACCTCAACCTATGATTTTGATTATGATTTCGATATGATATGATATCATTTAACTCTATGTTGATATGATATCATTTCAAGATATTTTTCGACCATCATTACCTTTACCCTCTTATCAAATCACATGCATAAATCGCTAAGTGTCTATCATACTATTAATTGAAGTGATTATGGTTTTTAGATACATTATATGGATGCCGTAATGGATAGTTTATTCAACCTATCCAAAGTTTACTTTGGACATGGTTGAATTATTCATAACCGTATGAGATAATTATTAGGGCAAACGATTCAAAATAATGAACCATAGTGTGATTGGTCAAGCGTGCGAAACCACGATCTCACGATCATTCAGACACTTAAACATATTTTCTTTTAAACCTACGATTTTTTCCCTTGTACTTACTTACCTTTGTCTTCATGGAGCAATTCAAACTCCATTTATTTATATCCTCTACAACCCCCTGCATCTTTGCCACTATTTGAACAATGCCTAACTGTCTCAACCCTGATAGTTATCAGGACTTGTTCCAGATTCTAGAATTTCAAGAATGTCGAGAAATCTTCTTCCGAGCAGGGTGGAATCAATTCCTCGACCTCTTACAGGGATATGACGAGGATATTTTGTTTTTATGTGTGAAAGGATTCGATGGTAAGATGGCCAAGGTTGGTTATCTCAGCTTTCCTGTAAATGAAGAGACTATTGCAGTAAAGACTAAGTTAGCGAGAGAAGGCACCCGTTGGGATAAAAATCTATTTCTCCCTCGGTCGTCCCATAATTTAGCTCTCATGCCAGATTATCAACATGTCATAGGGACGAAGTGGTTTCACAGAGAATGGATTAATCTAGAATACCTCATTCCTCTAGCTATTATCATCCGCCTTATAACATGCGAGGGTAAGTTTAATGTTTTTAAATCTTGTCATTTTTATTTACTGGCACATTTCGTCAACCAACAATTTCTTAATTTTTGATTTTATTTTCTCAAAAGCTTGGAAAAAGTGTCAAGCCAAGTCAGGAAGAATACAGTCAATCCTATGGGTATCTTATACCACCACAACCTGATCAAGCTCATGATCATGCATCAATTGAAGGAGAGGAACCAAACTTGGGAAAATTTTGTGTTTAAATTCTTAAGCCCTCATTTAAATGTTTGAAAACACCCGTGGCACACTCGTGAATGTGAAACTAGTCAAACCCCTCATAAAGAAAAGAAGAGCCCAATTTTTTTTGTGTTGGTTCATACCAAATTTTGTTGAAACCATTAAATAAATTAAAACCATGTTGAAAAAAGATCAGGAACTGAAGTGGACTACAGAAGCTAAGAATTCATTTGAGAATATTAAGAGAGATCTTATAGAAGCACCAGTGCTAGTAAGTCCTGATTTTTCAAAGGAATTTTTGACTTTTTCTTTTGCATCAGAGGATACTTTAGCATCTATTTTGTTATAGAAGAATAATGATGGACTTGAACAGCCAATTGCATTTTTTAGAAAGACCCTCAGAGACTCAAAGTTAAAGTACAACACTTTGGAGAAACAAGATTATTCATTGGTAAAAGCATTATAGTTTTTTATAATTTATGTTCTACATTCTAGGGTCATTGCTTATGTTCCTAATGCTGCCATTAAGGATGTATTAACTCAACCTGATAGTGAAGGGAAAATGGGGAAATGGATTGCAAAGATAATGGAATATGGCGTGGACATTAATCCTACAAAACTAGTGAAGGGATAGGGTTTGGCTAAATTGTTAGTTGATTCAAATTGTCAAGCTTTAGGTCTTCATTTGATGGCAGAACAACCTATACAAGAAGAATTGCAAACAGAGCAAAAGAAGGAAAGAATTATGGAGAAGTATGCAGAATCCATATGGTATGCAGAAATTGTACACTTTATTTTTCATTTAGAATGTCCATAACATCTAGATACGAAGGTTGCTAGGTCATTGAAGTTGAGAACTACTAAATATTGTTTGATAGAACATTATTTTTTTTGGAAAGATCCAAGGGGCATTCTGCTTAGATGTTTGGACAAGCCAGGAATTGAAGAGGTAATCTCTAAATCACATGAAGGTGCTTGTGGGGGACATAAGTATTGGAAGGAAACAAGTTATAAAATCTTGAGAGCTGGATACTATTGGAATTATTTATTCTCTGATGTATAACAGCTGGTAAGATCTTGTATTCCATGTCAAAAGTTTGCTGGTAAGCAAAAGTTGGTTTCTTTACCATTGAAGTCTATTGCAATGAATGCTCCTTTTTCGGCAGTGGGGTTTGGACTTCACAGGGAAGATAAATCCTTCTTCTTCAGGGAAACATAAATGGATTTTGACAGCTACAGGTTTCTTCACTAAATGGGTAGAATCTATCCCCACTAGAAATGCAATAGACAAAGTAATCATTGATTTTATTCAGGAAAATATTCTTAGTAGATTTGGGTGTCCCAAGAAGTTATTGACTAATAATGCTCAAGCTTTTATGTCCAAATCTATGGTGACATTTTTTGAAAAGAATGGGATTGTTTTGAAACACTCAACACCTTATTACCCTCAGGGAAATGGGATAGCCGAGTCAACCAATAAGAGCATTATTTAGAGTATCAAGAAGTTGTTGAATCAGAATAAAAGGTCATGGGACTCAATGTTAAAATATGCACTGCGGGAGGACATGATAACAATTAAAAAGGAAATTTGAACTTCTCCTTTTCAACTAGTATATGGCACTGATGTAGTGTTTCCTATTTAACTTGGTATTCCAGTGATGAATTTTCTTCAAGATAGTCAAGAAGAACCCAGTGATATTCAAAGAAGAATTTATGCACTGATTGAATTACAGCAGGAGCGTGAATTAGTAGAAGAAAAGGCTCAGCTGTACATAACAAAGACAAAAGAAAGGTTTGATAGAAAGATCAAAGAGAACACCCCTTTTAATGGAGATATGGTTTTGAGGTGGGATGAAAAAAAGGAGCAGAAAGGAAAGCATGGTAAGTTTGATAATCTATGGTTTGGTCCTTTCATAGTATTAAAGATTCTAGAGAATAATACTTTTGTGTTACAGACCTTGGATGGTGAGGAATTGTCTAATCTAGTTAATGGACGTTTCCTAAAACATTTTTATAGTCTTTAAGGAAAGAGATTAGATCTTCATTGTATATACTGGTGTGAAGATTAGAATAAATACTCCATGGCCCAATGGATATTTTGCAGAGTAGCAGGTAGTTCCAGTTATAGCATAGAAGGCACTGATCTATAGGTTCTTGAAGCCTCACAAGTAGAACTTCATCCCGCAGCAGGAGCTAGATGTTATAGCCGGTTTTTGTTTCTCATTTTAAAGCATTTGCTTGTTTTTAAAGTATGGTTTTTCTTTTATTTTAAACTTTTGACTTTAGTTTCTTTTAAATTTTTCTTTGATTTCAGTCTTAATTTTGGTTTTACTTCGTGAATTTCATTGTTTTTAGGGGCTTGTAGAATGTATATATGACTTAAAGGTTCTAAAAAATATCATAAAGTTTTATTCAAAACTATTAACTAAATTTTAACCCTTTGATGTGAGTCTTGATTTAAAAATTGTTAAAACAGATATTCTTGTAGTGCAAGCTTAGAAAAGGTAAACAAGGGTGCTACAAGAAAATCATGATTTTGGCTCGTAATTTTCAAAATCCGTGCATAAGAGAAGTCTTTCACACCTGTTGACAAGTTTGATATGTGTTTCAGCCACAATAATCATTGTGACAAGTGTTGTGAGATCAGGAAAAGAATAATTTGGGTGAGTTGCAGTTGTCTGGAGGCTGTCGGTTACAAAATAGTGGAATGATAATGATTATGCATGAGGAGGATAATTCACTATCAACTATGCATTTCTTGAATGTATGAATATCATAGAAGTCGTTTCAAGACCTAGTAGTTTATGGTTGAAGATTGAAGAAGGTCATCTATTTAGGATTTGCAGGGTAACTGTTTAGCACTGTCATGGCAGCTAGAGATAGACTTAAGAAGGATACTGGACACCTGGGAAGATAGGAAAGCATATTTCTAGAAACCAAATCCATTATTCAGATAGGTATGAAGCGAATTATTGACATGTTCCATGAGTTTGAGTTAACAATGATAGAGAATTAGTTATTGATATTAACTAAGATTGCCAGTTCATAAACTCAATTTTTTGCTCAATGTCAAATATTTTCTATCAATAGGGTTGAAATACTTATCAGTTTGAGAAGTAAAATTCAGATCAAGGGTTTAATTTTCTCAACATATGATTGACTGTTAAATTTACAAATATTTGAATAGTGTTAAACTCTTTACTGAAGGAAGCACATTTAATATCAATCATCCAGAATGAAGAGGAGTGGGAAAACAAATAGGGATGAACCCTTAGATATGTCTTGGGTTCAAGCTTTCTCTAACTGTGCAAGGTTATTTTTAGAGGTAGGATGGCTGAACTATTTTGAGAAGAATGATGGACACCACGCAGAGGTTTCATATAAATTTTCTCAAGTATTGGACAATGACATAGTTACTTTTGACACCCTAAAGATTGAGATGACTAGAGAGATAATAGAAGAGGCTACAAGCATTCTTGATGAAGGTGAATATTGGTTCAAGAAGGTACCTTTTACCTTTAATTCACATAATTACTTGATTCCAAATGTTGTTACAGACTGGGGTAAAGGAGTGCATTTATAGAAGTTCAAACCAAAGTGGAGAGAACCAATTAAAAATTTGAAAAGCTATGTAACTTGAGAAGGAAGATATGCATTTCTGTTTAAGTACCATTTCAGGTGTTTACAACATCTAAATCATGAAGAAAAGATGAACCTTCCTTTATTTTTCCTAACGAGTTTTCAAAAGATGTCTAGCAGATTAAAAGAGCATCAAGATCATACTCAGCAGTCCATATTTCATCATGGTCTGATAAAGTTAATCATAAGTACAGTGCTCCAAAAGAAGGAAAATACCTGGGACTATTTTCTATTCCGGTCTGGGTTTCAATTTGAGAAAGCAGACCAATCAAAGAAAGGAAAGGTGAATAAAGCACATAATTTAGTCAATAAATTAAAGAAAAAGGTCATAGTTGAAGTAGAAGAAGATAATGTGAAAAGAGATTTTGTGACACAAAGGGATGAAAATGCTGAAAATGAACAGCATAATAAAGTTGATGAAGATGTAATATCAAAGTTTCAAATGCAGGATTTAGATCATGTAGAAGATAGCCTTCATGAAAAAGTAAATCAGGGAGTAGCTGAAATTTTGATGGAACAAGAATAGGTTCCTATAGAAATATAGTTAGAAAGTAAGGAAATCCCATTAATTGATAAATCTAGGGCTGACAGTGTACAGGATTTACAGGAACAGTCTGAAGAGAAGTTGGTGTCACAAGGAGTTAAAAGAAAGGTGTTCCAACTAGCATCCATAAAACACCAAGGAAAAACTTTGAGCATGCTGGGAGAGATTGGGGTAGGTTGGAGACCTAAGACCATACCCAAGAATAAATTGATATTGAACATGAAGAAATTGTTAAATCCTAAATTAGCTCAGAAGAAAATCACAGTGATAGAAGACTCTTCATCCCAGGAAGAGTTAGAAGAGGATGAAGGCTTGGATGTAAAAGAGATGAAGGGTAAGAAACAGGTTACTTTGAAGGATAAGTTAGTTTTAACTGAAACTAAAATATCAGAGCTATTAAAAGAGGTTCGAAGGAACATGACTTTATACCATCATCAAGATGAGTTAATGAAGCAGCACTCAGTCATGACAATTTTTTGTGTAGAGGAAGAAAATATTACAGAACCATCAACCCAATGTAGTTTTGAATTTAATGAGTCTCCATGGGTTCCTGTAACTATGACAGAGCAGCAAGAGCAGGATGACGAGATATTTAATAAATTAAAGATTCCTTGGATGCCAGAAGGAATGCATTCAGTGTTAGAAGGACAATGTATTGATTCAGAGAATGAGAACTTACAGAGAAGCATCAAACAATATAAGTATCAAATAGAATTCCTGCATGTAACAAATGAGGGGTTAGTAGTTGCTAATAGAAGACTAAGAGAAGATTTAGAAGAGGTCAATAGCCATTACCAAGAGTTAATTGCAGTCTCCAAGGAAGCTTTGAAGAGGAAAAGATAGACACAAATTCTATGTGTAGAATTGGAGCAAACTATTCAAGACATAACACAGCAAAATCATGAGCTTTCAAAAAGAGTCGAAGACCTAGAACCTAATCATCAGAAGAAAAAAAGGAGAAAGACTCAAGCATTGGAAGGGATAGCCCTTTTGGTAGAGGCTACTAAATATTTGTAAAATGATTTAAATGATAGTGGTTATTAGTTAATTTTTGTAAAGAAGTTAGTTTAATATGTATGACTCTATTTTGTTAAGTAATTAGGTAGTATGACCTAAAAATTATTTTTTTTCAGTTATGTAACTATTTTTGGTAACTAACATAAAAGTAAGACTGTAGAATGATAGAGGGTTTGAATTTTTGTACAAGGGGAGGCTTTTAGCTACTATACAAAGCTAAGTTTCGATAAACTCTTATGTATTTTGAATTACTGATTATGGTATATATACAAACTATTGTTAGTTTTTCAACATTAAGCTAGCATTATTAGGATCTTTAACTGAGAGAATAATAAGCACAACAATCAAACACAAGAGACAATGAACATAGTGTTTTTCCTCAGGGAAACCATAAATGGAAAAAACTCTGCAACTTCCTCAGAGATAGAATCAGCACCAAAATAGAAAATCCCAAAACAGTAAGTGATCTCCGAAAACAATATCCTTCTTCTTATCTAGCCCCAGTGTCTTCTCCTTCCTCAACTATGCACTACACTTGAATGTGTATGCGTTGTGTGATAAATAGAGACTCTAGTTCTCTATTTATACTAATCTTGGCATGACTAAAACCCTACTAGGGCCGACCTCTACTAGAAGAGCCTAATAACCCTAGTGCCCCGAAACTGCGGGGACTTTAACCCTTAGACAATTGGAGGGTTACCCACTATGACTTGACAAGACTTGTTTACATTATAGATCCTCCTGATCGGAACATCGGGGCATGACAACATGACTCAATTATATAATAGATACATCCGGGAATAAACATTGGGTTACAAGACATAAGATACATAGATGAATACATTCCAAAGTTAGAAATACATCAACACTCCCTCTTAACTAGGAAGGTATTCTTTCAACACAATTTTCAGCACTGGTGTTCTTCTCTGCATCAACTAGATCATCTCGTCATCTTCAAGTCTTCTTAGTCTTCAATTCTTCTTTGTCTTCTTCGTCTTCAAGTCATATTCTTCTTCAAGTCTTCTTCGTCTTCGAGTCTTCAAGTCATCTTCTTATTCTTTATTGTGGGATCTGTATCATCATGACTACTGGCTCATCACTGCTGGATCATCACTCGATTTGGATCATCATCAAGTCTAGATCATCTCATCTGGATCACTTGATTCGGATCATCGAGTCTGGATCATCTCATTTGGATCACTTGATCTGGATCATCACCATATGCTATCTCATAATGGTGTTATCTCGATTCTTCTCATCACATGAAGTTCTATAGAGTCAATCTTGTAGGCCTACCCTTCATGTAGGTCTTCATCAGCGCTTATATCTGACACTTAAGTCATAATGGTCCACCAAGCTCTTACATCTGACCTCATCTTGTCAGAAAGGCACACCCAGCACTCACATCTGACCTCATCCTGTCAGAAAGGCCCAGCACTCACATATAACCTCATCTTGTCAGAAAGGCTCAACACTTATATCCAACGATGTGCAAGCACATTGCATCGGAAAGGCTCTGCACTTATATCCAACCTCATTCTGTCAAAAAGGCACAGCACTTACATTCAACCATGCTCTAAAGCACCGCATCGACAAGGCTCAGCACTTACAAATTGACCATGCATGAAGCAGCACATCAAAAAGGGCTCAGTACTTAAAAACCAACCATGTACGAAGTATCGCATTGGAAAGGGCCCTAAACTTACAAACCGACCATGCACGAAGCACCGCATCGAAAAGGGCATGCACTCACATCTGATCAAGGAGGAACTAATCCTACCATCGCATCAAAATGGCCCCCAGTCCAAGACTAAGCTACCTGGTAACTTACCAGGTTCCTCCATTCCTAGAATGGTAGTTGCCCTTACATCTGACCTACTCATTAGAATGGCCAACACTCACATCTGACATGGGAGGAACTTAATCCTTTAACCATGACAGAATGGTTCAGCTGTTACATCTGATCAAGTGCGAGCACATCCATCTATCACATCAGAATGGCTTCTCAGTCCTAGACTGAGTTTTCCTGGTAACTGACCAGGTGCCTCCATTCCCAGAATGGCAGTTTCCCTTACATCTATCCTACTCGACAGAATGGGCAGTACTCATATCCAACATGGAAGGAACCAATCCTCTCACCATGACAGAATGGCTCATCCCTTACAGCTAACCATGGAAGGAACCAATCCTCTCACCATGTCAGAATGGCTATGGGTCTCGTCACTTTCTCTTGGAGGAAACCTCTATCTGAAGAACACCAAGCTTCTCCCTAAAGTACTCAAACTTCAGCTTAGCCAATGACTTCATCAATACATCAGCTATATGTTCCTCCTTCGCAACATATTGGAGCTTCAATGCTCCCCTTTGCACCATATCCTTGATATAGTGATACTTGATCTCAAACATTGGATTCTATGACAACTTCATGCAACTCTGGTTGTCATAGTGTATACAAGTAGCATCCAACTAGAGATCAAATATATTAGACAATAGCTTTCGCAACCATACTACCTCACAACTAGCTGAACAAGTTGCGACATACTTTGCTTTAGTTGTACTCAGTGCCACATAGGATTGCTTCCTGCTAAACCAAGAGATAACACCTGATCCCATACTGAAGCAACATCCTGAAGTGCTCTTCCTATCGATGGCACTTCCTACCCAATGTGAATCGACATAACCTTCTAGGTTAATCTTCTGATTCGACTCATACTTGGACCCATAATCAACTGTACCCCTCAGGTACCTTAGAATATGCTTTGCAGTAATCAAGTGAACATTTCTTGGATCTATCAAGAACTGGCTCAAAGTGTTCACATCAAAGCAAATGTCTAGTCTTGTGTTCGTCAGGTACATCAAGGACCCAATCATCTGACGATACATTGTAGCATCAACCGACTCTAATGAAGCATCACTCAATAGCTTCAGGTTTGATTCCATAGGTGTGGCCATATCCTTGTAGTCCATCATCCCAAACCTCTTCAGGATCTATATTGAATACTTCCCTTGTCCAAGGAAGATTTAATCCATACTCTACCACACCTCCATACATAAGAAATAATGCATCATACCCAAGTCCTTAATTTTGAACTCGGCAGCAAGCTTTCTCTTTGTATCAGCAATCAACCCATCCATACCTGTTACAAACAGATCATATAAATACAGTAGAAGCATCACTGGGTTTCCATTGTCAATCTTGTAGTACAGGTTGGACTATGCTTTACTCTTGGTAAAGCCCAAACTAGATAGAAAGCTGTCAATTCTGTTGTACCAAGTCTTGGGTTCCTCTTTCAAACCATACAGGGCTTTCTTCAATCTGCATACATGATACTCCTGATCATGTGTCTTGAAACTGAGTGGCTGCTCCACATACACTTCCTCTTCTACAACACCATTCAAGAAAGTAGTCTTGACATCCATCTGGTGTATCTTCCATTTCATCACTGCAGCCAGAGCTAGTACTGATCTAATGGAAGTGTATCTGGCTATAGGTGCAAAGGTTTCTTCATAATCTATTCCTTCTTTCTGAGAGAAACCTCGAGCCACAAATCTTGCTTTATATTTTTCAATTCTACCGTCTGCAGCATGCTTGATCTTGTAGTTCCATTTGGAAGTTACAACTGACTTCCCTTCTGGTCTTGGGACAACATCCCAAACATCATTCTTCATGATCGATTGATATTCTTCGATCATAGCATCCTTCCATTCTTTCCATTCTGTTGCTTCTTCATAACTTTAAGGTTCTTTGTCAATGAAATCACATAGTAAAGCTACATACCCGGAGTAGGATCTGGTCCTCTTTCTTTCTCCATGATTCTCTTCTGGAGCCCCATATCTTTCCACACCTTGGATAAGTTCTCATACCCAAGCAAGTTTCCTCTTATGAGGATTCTTCTCTAGAGGTGGATCTACAGGTCTTTGTGGTTCTTCAAATTCTCGATCTTCTTCTTGAATTTCTTTGTTCATGGCTGTGTCATGAATTCTGGGTGCTTCTGCTTCTTCAGGTTCTTCAGCAGGTCTCTTTCTAGATTTGTTGTAAGTTGTGTCTTCATCAAATGCCACATCCCTGCTGATGTCAATCTTCTTATATCCTGGGAAATAGATTCTATAATCCTTCGAGCTTTTAGAGTATCCCACAAATATACCCTTCTTTCCTGAAAGATATAATTTTGTTCTCTTCTCTTTTGGAATGTGTATGTACACAGGACAACCAAATATTTTGAGATGGATGACTTCTGGTTTCTTGCCAGAGAATACTTCTTCAAGAGTCTTGTTCTTGAGTACTCTATGTGCAGTACGGTTCTGTACATACACCGTTATTCTAGCAGCTTCTGCAAAAAGATGCATAGGAAGATCTTGATCATGAAGCATAGCTCTTGCAACTTCCAGGATAGTTTTGTTATTCTGTTCTGCAATCCCATTCTATTGAGGATTATAAGGAGTGGACAACTCCCTCTTAATCCCTGATTCTTTACATAGCTCTTTGAATTCATTTGAAGTGAATTCTTCGCCATTATCTGATCAAAAAGTCTTGATATTCTTTTCAGTGTGGTTCTCGATCAAGGCTTTGAATTCCTTGAATTTTTTGAATACTTCATATTTGTTCTTCATGAAGTAAACCCATGTCTTCCTAGAAAATTCATCAATAAAAGAAACATAATATGCATACCCGCTTAGTGAGCTTGATGACATAGGACTGCATAGATAAGAGTGGATGATTTCCAATATTCCTTTTGCTTTTCTTTCACTACTTGGAAATATCTTCTTTGTGTCCTTTCCCTTCATACATCCTTTGCAGACCCCATCATGTTTTACATGCATTTCTGGAAGACCTTCAATTTGTACAAACCTCCTTCTTGTTCACCAATCACTATTGCATCATCAATAGTCTTTCCTTTTGGCCACATGATGACTTGTCCATCTATGAATGCAACCCTCATTCCTTTTGCATCCAATACTGATATGGAGAGAAGGTTCTTCTTGAGTACTGGCACAAACAACACTTCCTTCATTGTTATAGACTTTCCAGAGTCTAGCTTATAGGAATATTCCCCACTACCTTTTATTGGGTATTAGTAGTCATCTCCTAGCTTCACCTTGTGAGGTGATTCATGTTCTGAGAGTTTCACAAAGGATTCTTTGAATCCAGTCATAGGTTTGGAAGCCCCACTGTCTATAAGCCAATCATCACTTCCATGAGTAATGTTACCTGTGAGAGTAGAGATCAGAACATATTCATCCTCACTTGAAGAATCTTCACTTTCATATCTGGTTCTCTTTGATGAAGGTGCATCATCCTCTGTAGCATGAGCATGATGTCTTTTCTTATGTCCCTTCTTCTTGTGAGAGATAATTTTGTTCTTAGGACAATCTCTAGCAAAGTGTCCTTTTTCATCACATGTATAGCAAATGTACTTAGACCTATCTCTAGGATTTTTATATTTATTTCTATGATGAGAGTACTTACTTCTGTGATGGCTGGATCTGGACTTCTTGAATTGTACTGTGAGAGCTTGATCTTCACTTACCATCTTCTATTCTCGAGCTGCTATCTGAGCTTCTTCTTGAGAACATTCTTCCCACAGTCTATTGAACTTGACTAACTTCTTTCTAGCAAAGATCCCTTGAATGAAAGAGTCCCATGTCCTGGGGAAACCATTCAAGGTGGTCATCATAATTTCTGCATTCTCCACTTGTTCATCTACTGCTTCCAATTGTTCCTTGATATGAGAAACCCTTGTCAAGTAAGACTGGATGGTCTCTGCATTCTGGATCTTCACATTCTTTAGTTGATTCCTTAGAGTCATCTTCTGGTTTATGTTCTTCCCTTCAAACAATTTGGTTAGGGCATCAAACATAGCTTTAGGTGTCTTGAGGGAGGACACCTGTGGGATAAGGTGATCCTTGATAGAATCAACAATGATCCTCTTTTCCATAACCATCTTATTCTTATGTAAGGCCTTAGCCTCAGCTCCCTCTGGAACTGGAACCTCCTCATGGATGTAGGAGTCTAACTCATTTTCTTCCAGGACCAGGGAGATCCTATACTTCCAGGCTCGGAAGTTATCAGCTACCTCAAGATTTTCATCAAGCTTAGTATGATGAGACATCTTAAACTAAGAACCTCAAATGGAAATACAAAATATTTAGATCTTAGCAGGTCAACATGTCGGATCTAGATTTGGAGCTGAAATCCTGCAGTATTGGATTAGGAGAAAATTAGGGTTTTGCTTTCCTGGAGTTCTGTCCACCCAAATGCCTTGAAATTTATCCCTAACTTCGATTTTGGGGAGGAGATCAATCCAAGCCTGGGATCACTAAAAACTTCCTTTTATGTGAAAATCCCTAATTTTCGGCAGTAGTGTCGGGTCCAAAACTGAAAAACCTCAGAATTGGATTCTGCTTCAACAAAAAGATGCGCCCTAAGGAGGAGAGTTATTCCACCTTACTTTTGCTGAAAATATATGGAGGAAGATCCACAAACTAGGAAGCCCTAGTTCCCGCAGCTGCACAAAGTATTCTTCTCAGGTTAGCTCTAATTCCATGTTAGTTTTTCAACATTAAGCTAGCATTATTAGGATCTTTAACTAAGAGAATAACAAGCACAAAAATCAAACACAAGAGATAATGAACATAGTGTTTATCCTCGGGGAAACCATAAATGGAGAAAACCCTGCAACTTCCTTAGAGATAGAATTAGCACCAAAATAGAAAATCCCAAAACAATAATTGATCTCTGACAACAGTATCCTTCTTCTTATCTAGCCCCAGTGTCTTCTCCTTCCTCAACTATGCGCTACACTTGAGTGTGTATGAGTTGTGTGATAAATAGAGACTCCAGTTCTCTATTTATACTAATCTTGGCATAACTAAAACCCTACTAGGGCCTACCTCTACTAGGAGATTCTAATAACCCTAGTGCCCTGAAACTGTGGGGTCTTTAACCCTTAGACAATTGGAGGGTTACCCACTATGACTTGACAGGACTTGTTTACATTATAGATCCTCCTGATCAGAACATCAAGGCATGACAACATGACTCAATTACATAATAGATACATCAAGTTACAAAACATAAGATACATAGATGAATACATTCTGAAGTTACAAATACATCAGCAACTATAAGCCCTTTTTATCTTATCTACTGGTTTCATTTCTGATTAGTGTAATCACTCAGTTTATAAATTCATTTATTGTTTAATGTTATTTCTCATGGAATGCTTGTGAGCTGTGGATGAAATTCAATAATGTGATTATGTTGTTTTGTTTTATGTTTCATATATGATACATCTCAGTATATCATTGTTACATGATTTTGTGTTTGTCTTAGCCTTATGATTTTTTACCCTCTTGTTTACAAACTACACAACGAAAACCCTAAAAAACATGTTTTACTTATTTTTATTTATTGAGATTGTGTTGGTTTGTTCTTTAGTAGTTTGAGAACAATTTATGGTACTAACAGGTGGTAAGGATCTAACGCCACAAGATGAAGATCATCTATCGGAACATCAGAAACAGATTGGATGGCATCATAAACTACTTCATGCGGGCTGCGGGAGGATGTCTCAACAACTTGTTTACTCTAAGGATCATAATTAAATGAAGAGATCATATTGACTATTTCTATTTCTGTTCTAGAAGGAGTTGACAAAAACCCATCCATGAGGGTGGAGTCTTTCAACATCCCTACCCAAATCGACTGGTAAGGAGGAGGGGACTAACCTAGCAAAGGGATGTTATTCGTCTTAGGAGTGGTAACATCTGGCATACAAAAATCAAGTTGATAAATTGTTACAATTCTTCCCAAATGCGGAAACTTGAGGGTTCTAAATATTGTGGAAGTGACATCGGTCATAGATTAAAACCAGTTTCTCCCTAAGAGAAGATTGTAGTCTAATGGGGCATCTGTTTCTTCCACCTTAATGGAAACATTTTTCCCCCTAGCTCAACTGAAATAATCTGGCATGAGACCATAGGGATGGAAACCTCTTCCATCAAAGGCTTTTAGTGTTGTCGATGATTGTACAAGCTCGAGAGAGCCAATGGCTTTCCAACAGGACAAATACAAAATAGAGGTTGAAGCACCTTCATCTAGAACAGTCCTAAAGACCTTTTTCCTAACTACTCTAGTTATGAATTGAAAATCCAGTTGGTGAGGTAATATAGGTTTAAGGTTCTCTGGATTGAACTGAATCAGATTTGTGTCACTCGGGTCCATGGCTCCCAGAGAGGTTAATAAGTTTTTGCGTTTTGTGGGACATCTTTGGATCACTTCTATGGTAGAAATTGCACATGGTGCCTAAGCTAGGTCTTCTACAACATTATAGAATTGTGCAACTCATGCATTAGGATTAAAAACAACCTTCCTAAGAGTATTGTTGGGAGGATGAAAAATCATGTCGAGATTAGGATTCTTGATCGTTAGGGGACTGTTAGATGAGGATGTGGGAGAATCAGTACAAGGAGATTTATCAAGAGAAGGTTTCTCAATTTTATTTTCCTCCGGTTTGTCATATGACTGAATTCAATTTGTTAGATTAATAGTTTTCGACGACATTATTTGAATTTCCTCTATGGAACTAGAATTTGCCTGTTTAGACATTTGGTCTACCAGCTGTTGCTGAGAGGGAAAAGGATCAGTGAGAACTGCTGGTGTAGGGTTACTTTTTAAAAATTTATTGATTTCATCACATTGGGGACACTCTTTCATGAAATAATCGCCACCATATAATAGGAAGGGATACTTAGATTTCCTTTCTCCTTTATTATCATTCTCCGGGGCCATAGGTTTGGGGTTTTCCTGTTGCTTTCTAGGTTTCTTGTTTTTACCTTTTCCTTTATTCTTATTATCGGATGATTGCGTACTTTGAATAGAATCCACCTTGACAAAAACCATAGGGTTGGAAGGAGCACGAGTGGAAGGATTGGGTTGTTTGGAATCTTTAACCACTGATGGGGGCTGGATTGAACCAATAACCCCATCAACAGGAGTTTCTACCGGTGGCTTAGCTGAGTCAGTGCTGGGTCGATGAGCTTGAGAAATGAGGTCGTACAAAGTTCCTAACTAGAAATAGACCAAATCTATATACTGTGTGATACTAATTTCTTGCTCTTCAGTAACATCACCCCCCATAGCCACATCTCAGGAAATGGGTGGCAACAAAGATTTTGTAAACCAATCAGCCAAGAGTTGTTCTGGGATAGGAGCTTTAATGAGCCTTCTCCTCCTTCTCCACTCATGAATATGATCTAAAATGTGCATGGAGGTGTTTTGATGCAGATTGGTTAAAAGGTTTGTACTCATTTTGTATCGAATAGGTAGATGAAAGTGTGTGAGGAAAATAGTTGCCAAAGCACTAAAATCCACAAACGAGTGTCGTGGAAGTTTGATGTACCACTTTGCGGCTGTGCTAGTCATAGTGCATTGGAAGATTCTTAATCGAATAGAATCATCCATCAAGGAATTGGATGAACACCATAGATGGAAAGTCATAACATGATTTTTGGGATCATCTCCCTATTTTCCATCGAATTTCAGGATATCCGATAGTAACTTGACTAGAATGGGGGGCCATGTAGGATTGTGTTGAATGGGGTCATTGATCAACTTGGACAAATCGATAAATTCCAAAGTTTCTAGGAAAGGTAACTGACGGTTCAATTCAATATAATAGTAATACTGATAAGGCATGTAACCACCAGTAGGACCATAAGTGGATTGGTACACATGCTGTTGAAAAGACTGATGACATGATAAACCTCTGGAAGATGGACCTCCAGGGTTAGGGCCATTAGGAGGAGGACCACAAGGACCTCTAGGACCACTAAAACCTTTGGGGCCACCAGGACCACCAGGGGGAGGACCACCCGGACCACCAGGGGGAGGATCACCAAGACCTTGAGGACCATAAGGAGGCAGATCCCAAGGACCTCTAGGACCACCAAGACCTCTAGGAGGAGGATCGCTAGGACCCTTAAGAACAAGGGGAGGAGGACCACCAGGACCAACAGGGGGGTACCTCCATAGAGTGGTCCTACGGCACATCCAGCTATATGAATAGGTATTCCTCCCAAAGTTGGCATGTGGGACCAGTTGGGTTTCCCCCATGGAGTAAAAGTATTTTCAGGATATGGAATTCCAATGTATGACATGCCCATAGGGGTAGGTTTATAATTCACATTTCTTACAGGTACTTGATTTGTTGGGTAACCATATGCCCAGGAATCTTGACTAACGACAGGTTGTGCCCCTAACAGTTGACCTGAGCTCAATGGAGGGCTAACTATACTTGTGGGAGGAACGTAAATTATGGATGTACCTGCATTAGAGGCCTATATATTTTGAGTAACAACTCCATTAGAAGCTAAGGTATATCGTGCTGGGCATTTCCCCCTAGAACTATAAGGTATTAACACAGCTAGAGTTGAAGATTTCCCCCTAGGTCCTGAAGACCTAGGAGGACTAGAAATAGACCTAACATTTGCAACCGTGGGATCGGAATTTTGACCTGGGTGGGGTGAAGTATCAACAGGCTCAATAGGTTTCATAGAATTAGCCAATGAACGATATGCGTTTGGCCAAGGGTTTGTATTACAGTGAAGAAGAGATGACATATGTTCTTTATGAGGGACTGGGGTTTCTAAGATAGTATCTAGTCTTTTCATTCTCTCTTGAAAATATTGTGCATGATGAATATCTGATTGAATTTGTCTATATTCCTCTTCACTTGGTGAAGAATGTTTAGGAGGGGGCCTATGTAATCCAAATGAATCAATGGCCTGTCCCATAGAGGTTCCCCAAAATGGAGCATCTGGACGATAATCTAGATGAACAGGACTATCAACATGACCTCCCACAAGACCATGGAAAGAAGTGTCACCGATAGGAGGTTGTTGGAACAAGGGAGTAATGTAAGAAGCAAATAGGTCTCTGCCTTCTACAACTAGGTTCTCTTTCACTTGGGAAGTAGTTGTAGCTCCTTGGTCAATAGCTTCCATAAGACCTTCTCCTGTGATGGGGGGAAAGTCAGGTGGCAAGCCCTGTGTTCTTCTAGATCATCTCAAATGAAGCTCAACCAGATTGCACAATCACTATTCTATCCTAGGGTTTCAAAGCTAAGAAAAAACACACCAAAAATTTCTCCTACTTAAGCTATAGGCCAACAAGAAAATTCAAATGATAGGTTGAGCTCAAATGGTCAGTCTCTCACTAGGATTGTCAAGTAGGTGCAACTCATGATATACCACAAGGGTATGTGCGTAGTAATCTCCCCAAATGTTTTTTTCGGTGTATTGCTCCACACAATATGGTTAAAGGGATTTTCTTAGATAGATAGGATATCCTAGTGGGGTCTCCCGATTTACTCAAGGTACGTGGAAGGTCAAATCAGTAGTAGTGCTATCTAATGCACAACCGTTCACAAGGGGCCTTTCGATATTCAATCAAGTACATGAAGTACCTTTCTATATACCTCAAGGGTACGTGAAAGGCCATTTGATATACTGATGGTATGTGGAAGAACCATGTGAGTCCCGGTATGTAGTGCGAACAAGTAACGACAACTCCTACGCTTAACGACGCCCGAACATGTCTCTAACCTAGCACTCAAATTTATATACAAATTTTAAGCCTATAACTACCGTTAATTTTAAAGTGGATGGTTAGGTGAATGCATGAGGTTTTGACAGAAAAGTAAAACCATGCAGATATGAAATGCAAGTTCATTCACTTTACCATTTAGTATTCCTAATTACGGGAAGGAGAGAGAGTGTTTTTATTTTCAATTTTGCTTTAAGACAAAAAAATTCCCAAACAATTATACTAAAAAAATCGCTTTTCTGAGCATACAATTAAACAACACATTTATTCAAATCATCTTTTTTGAAATCACACAGGTAGCGTAAGATCTCTTTTCAAATGAAAAATAAAGACAAACAACACTCAAATATGCATATGCAAGCTATACTTTCGATTTTTTCTTAAGCATGGAAAGATATAACTTAAACTATTGATACTTTTTCCTTTTGATGAGATAATGAAGCAAAATATACAAAAGAACAAAGGAGTCCTAAAAGCCTGTGAGGCTAATCAAAGATCCAGTGGCTTAGGCTCAATGAAATAATGACCTAATCTCAACAAATTTTCTTTTTAGAGAGAGAAGAATTATTTTTCACACTTAACGAGAAATTAAAACAAGCAAATTGATCTAATGGAGTCTTTATTTTTAGTTCTAGTCTATAACAAGCAGAGATCTAATGTGACCTATAGTTTCCAACTAACTCCTTTCAAGAAAAAACAAACTTACAAGCAGTAATGAATGATGAATATAACCTAGCTTTTTTATTTGAACAAACAAGCAATTTTCCACATAAAAATTCCATATTTCAATCACTCAAGCAAGTTCAAACAAGTCTGGACAAAAGCAACTGAACACACAAAATTCAAAAAATCACAATTTTTTTGCAGAAACTTGAAAAAATCAAGGTCTGGGCTAGGCCTACCTGGCACCACACAGAAGAAGTGGCTGATAGAGCAGTTTTGAGGCAGAACCACTTCTTTCTCAGTAGACTCAAGTGGTGGCACTGCCTATTGCTAACTCGACTCAGGTGGTGGCACCGCTTCTTGCCAAAGGCACATGTCCAATTCTCTGTAACAACCTAGAACACAAGGAGAGCAAACAATTAAGTTAGAAATTCCAAAAAATCTACAAAAACTGATGAATCAACATCAATACAGAGCACAAAAAGTCAAGGTGGATCAAATCTGATGAGATCTGAGGATTTCAAACCAAAACTTCATTAGATCAGATGTAGATTTGGCTATTAAGATGGGAGGCTGGATCTTGGATTCAGATAAGAGTAGTTTCAGAAACTAATGAAGAACAATATAGATGCTCCCCAGTGGATTCGCCAAATTTGTTATCGGGAATATATCAGCTTCTACAGATAGAATTTGTTCCTCTAGTCTAAATGGTTCAGATCCAGGACAAATGAGTGAATAACTCGGTTGAAGACTGTCCCTGAACGTCATAAACGCCTAGAATGTAACTCTGATGAAGAACCTGTATACATGTAAAACATATCAAACATACAAAGACATCAATGCTACCAGAAAATCATCTATACATCCATATTAGTGACTAAGGAATCCAATAACATAAATGTGATATTAACGCAACAAATATGTAGGAAGGAAATCAACTTTGCATTAGAAAATAAATGAAATAGCTTACAACCATGTGCCTTGGTGTCAATGCAACTAAATCAGATGGGGGCATGATTTTTATTGAGGATGAGGGAGTGCGGGATTGGAAGAGGGGGAATAAATTCAAAATTGTGTAGAGCACCATTTCTACAAAAATGTTCTTAATTTTTCTTGGGTAAGAAAACACCAAAAATGGCCACCTTTTACTCATGCAGAAACGTTTCACCTTCCCTCGCGATTTTGGAATGGAAAAACGTTTTGGGAAAACCAATTATTCATTCATTCACACACCATCAAGCAATAAAAAATGATTCTGAGTCTAGACCCTTGGGGATTTTCTCATGTTTGACATTTTTGGTTTTTGTTTTATGATTTTCCCCTATGCGGTAATTTTTTTCTTTTCATGTTTTCTCCAGTCTGCTAGTCATTTTAGTGAACATGAATTCCCTAAATCCAATTTTGTGTCTTTGATTTGAAATACCAATAACGTTTTCATTTTGGTATTTTGAAGCAGTTGGTTTGGCACTGCAATGTTCAGAAATTCATAAATTTCTATGTGTGTATGTAATCCTGGGTGTCTGCTACATTTTGATAAATCCGAGGACTGATATCACTGTGTGTGAATCCACGTTTGGAATCTGAATTGATTAAAGGAATGGAAATAGAGTATATTCTTACTTGATAAACCTAGTGTGTGAAAGAACCTCATAGACCAATCTAGAAGGTTGGTTTTATTCTTTGCATGCGCTGAATAACATTGGAAGGGAAGGCGTGGCATGAGGGACTATGTAGCAGAGAAGGGAATGCTTCCTTGTGTTGGGTGTGTAATTGTTTAGAAATCAGGCTAGATCTAGTGTGGGTGTTCATAGCTCTAGGGTTGAGCTCACTATATTAGAAGTCAGTCTTTCCACCTCCTTGGCAATATGATAAATCCAAATTCAAGGATGGCTTGGTTGGTATCCTGATAAACCCATCTATTGGCTTTGTTGTGTCTCATGTGAATTTGGATAAGTTTAAACCACTTCCTATGTAATTCTGATAAACCCAACTATTTTTGGCTTGATTGAGTTTTATTGTATCCTTGGCTATGGGAAAAGTCTACTAGTGTTCCTTATTCCTTTAGGAAAATCATGCCCAGCTCGGGGGCGGTAGTTTTGTTGAGAGATGAAAGAGCACATTGGCCTATGGTTGGGTGGAACGTTGCAGCGACATAGCTGGTTTCGGGACAAACTTCTCCAAAGAGAAGTATTCTTGTTTATTTAAGTTCTGGAACTGTATTTGCTTATGAATTATTATGAAATTATCATGAACATGTTGAATGGATGATTTTCTTATGTTGTATATATCATGTACATTTTATTATGCATCTGTTTATTTATATGCTTTAATTTCAATTTATTTTTATATATGTATTATGTTCATGGGGAGTTAGATTTCCTGGGTTGATAAATGTTATCGCATCCTCTCCGCCAAGTAAGGGTTGGGGACATGACAATTATTCTGCTATTTCAATTATTAAATAATTTTAATTATTGTGTTTGTTGTATCTCATCCTTATGTGCATAAATCAGCTGATGTTAATATCATTCAGTTCATTTATTTCGTAATTCATACCATTTTTCTCCATTTGTACTGTCATTCAGACCGTCTGTTTATACTGTCATTCAAACCTTAATTCATCCTTTAATATTTCCTTTTCTGTTTTATGATTTTTTAAAGTTCGGTTCTCTTAGCTTTTTAATGATGTTATGATATGCAATTAAACAGTAGTCATAAATATATTTAGGACCCTAGTCTAAACCACTTAAAATACCCATCAAGTTCCATAATCATTCCTATCTTTCACTTCCTTTTATCTTAATATGTTTTGAATTGGGTTCCTTTTTGTCTCTAATTTATTAATTGATCCTTGCTTTAGAATTTACCAAGTACATTCCTAGTTTAGTTTACTTCCTTCTTATTTAGATTGAATTTAGAATTAAACTTGTTAATTTTATTCTCTAGAAGGTACATTAGTTCTTGAATAGTTTGATCGTCATTTATAGCATAGGATTTGTTCCCATTGTTCTGTAGTTACTGAAAATATTCATAGAATAGGATTTGATTTAGAGATAGGACATCTTTATTAAGTTTTCTACTTACTTCTTTATTAATTTTTCTACTTGTTTCTAAATTATGTTTTCCTTACATTTTTTTCATGCCGGAGTAGTATACTTTTAACTTCAAAATAATCATTAAAAGAGTCTTGTTTCTTAATTGATAGATTAGTTGTTAATAACATGTTTTTCAACTAAATTCATTTGCTTATGGAATAAATCAAAATGTTTACTATCACTTGTAATTGGACACTCCTTAGTTTACATATATTTGTAGAAGTCAAATTAGATTTAATTCCATTTAGTTTCTTGAATTCTTTTGAAACCCATTTTGATACACCTCCTTCTCCAATTCTGATCACAATGAATGCATATCATTAGAACCCTCAAGGAGAGTGGAACTAGATCATTTAGTTTGAATTATTATTTAATTGCATACATAGTTTAATTATTGAAATTGTTAAGCATATTCAGTAGTTGTAATCTTATCTCTTATTCCTTGTATAGTTAGTTTCTGATTTTTTTTTAGCTTTTCTAATTCATATATTAAGAGGCAGAATAATTAATTAATAGATTTCATTATAAAGGGTAGTTTAATTTATTACGATAATATTGTATATATATTTATTTTTATTGTTTATAGAGTAGAGCAGTATAGGTAGATACTACTCTAACTTAGTAGTGTTCTCCCAGTCTCATTACCTTAGTAGTTGAATTTCTAGACTTTGACTTGGTTTTTCATTTTGAAATATATTTCGATATTTTCTTTGTTAAAATATCTCCATGACACCTTAGGTGCCCTTCTACCTTCGTATATTTCTTTGTGTCAACTCTAAGTTTACAAACCTCGATCGATAATTAAATATTTGGTGAATTGATTAAGACAATAAAACACCCAACATTTTTGGTGCCATTGCCGGGGAGTTGTTATTTAAGGTAGAATAAGTAGAATTCCCTTATGAAGTTTAGTAAAAATTTGGTGGTAGGGGAGAGGTAATATGAGAGGTAAGAACCTGCGTATTTTTTATAGCAAGTGCCCCCAAATCCAACAATAATAGTAGTATTGTAAATTTTTCATTTAGTTTAGTTTTTCATGAACAGACCTAGAGATTTAAAAGGTGGATACATTAGAACTAGTTCTCAACACTCTGTTAAAATCCCTACTAACCTTTATGCGGGGCACAACACCCCAAGCACTAACTCAGCGGAAAGGTATCGAAAGACACCTGTAGGAAGTAGTTCTACTTGGAAACCTAAAGAGACTCTTTCAGAATATTTTATTGAAGAAGCCATAGAAGGTGAAGAAATCCTAGCAGGAGGTCCTATGGACCCCATTCCTGAAGAAGTTCAAGAGGGTCAACCATTGGGAACCCTTAACGCTACACTATTTCCAAAATAGAATGATACAACTTTTTCACTAGTAGGACACCCAAACTTCGTTGATTTTATTGATCCTACCTAGGTAAAGGCTCTCTTTGGAAACCCGACAAATATAGTTATTTCACATATTGAAACATCCACAATAGAACCTACCATCCCTATAGAACCTAATAAAAACACAATTGGTCGTAGGAATATCTCCCAAAAAAAAGAACGTTGTGACACCCCATTGTCACCTCGAAAGGAGCCTCCCAGGTATACTTACTTTAGAAATCGAATCTACATGGAGAGTCGAGAAGAAAACGAAGATCATGACAAGGTTAGAAATGATAAAGAAGAGCAAGGAGAAAATTGAACTGAGGTTACCTTTGGGTTTCCTATCCTAGACACTACACAGGATATAAATATGAAAAACATCCCTCCTTGCTCACTACCTACTTTCTATGGGAAGAGTAATGAAGGGAAATGATGGTTATGACTGTCTTTCTTTTCCAACACAGTAGGAGAGTTTTGTTAATTGAACCACAGCAAAAACATAAAATAAAAGAGTGAGCCGCTGTAGCAGCTGGGTTTCCCGAAAGGAGCTGATGAACGTTGGGTGAATTGAGCTGACAAGCGTTAGGTGAGACGAGATGACAAAAACAAAATTTGGAAATTTTGTTTTTCTAATTATTAAAATTCTTCCATGCCCGATGAGAAGTGCCAATTCGCTATGGGTGGAAGCCAAGAACCAAGCCGCAACAACAGGCGAAATTCAGGCTTTGAGCCGCAACAGGTTTCGAAAGTTGGGCTTTGAGCCACAAAGGCGAGTGGAAGCTAGAACTTGAGCTGCAATGATGGGTGGATTCTGATAGTTTTTCCGCTGAAGATAAAAGATGAAGGAAGAAAGAAAATTTATCTAAGTGTTGGCTTGGTGGTGGGTGGAAAAAGAATTTTTGAGCTACAATGACAGAAAGCAAAAGAATACCAGGGCTGCAGTTGCAGGTCGAAGTTGGGGAAAAATATGCCATGGTGGAAGGAAGTAGAGGACAGAGCCACTACGGAGGATGGAAGACGAAGAAGGAGCCGCTACGGCAGATGAAACTCAGAAAATATTCTGATGCACTGACGGAAGGAAAAAGAAGATGAAGTCGATGAAGAGGTAGATGATAAAAGCAGATGGAGCCACTATAGTGGATGGAAGATGAAGATCGAGCTACTGTAGTCGATGAAACTCTAAAATTTTTCTGATGCAGCAGGTGCAAGTTTTGAAAATTTTGCCGAAACAGAGAATTTCAGCAGGATTTTCTAGTGAGATCTGCAGGTCTAGAAAGATGAAAATCATAGCTTCTTTATGCATCAGATTGCATAAACAAGCCCCATTGACCCCTATCGTACCCCTGAGACAGTTGTTCTTTGTGAAATGAAAATTATGTGTTTTGATAAAGTTGTCAATGTATGATTTTTCGAAGTGAAGGTAAGTAGTTATTAATTTATGAGAATGCTATAAATTTATAATTTAACAAACTGTGTTATTAACACATTTTTTAGAATCATAGTCACCTTCAAAAGCAACATTCCAAATAGTGCAGTTGGGTAAAGTGAGTTGTGGTTCATCCATGAGAACCGACAACATGCATGATGATGCACATAACCCCAATGAGTACGAGGAAGATGCTATGGGGGAAAATGTCCAAGTTGGAAATGCTGAGACAGAGTCTAATGGGAGAAGATTGTAAGAGACTCCCTCATATTTTGCAGCCACCATGACAAGCATAATGGCAGAGATGCAGAGGTACAAGGCAGATAATGAAAGTTGGTTAAGGATCATGAGGAGAAGAATCGCCTGAATGCAACTATGCTAGCAATTTTGATAGATATTCAAAGAAAGATGGAATCCAAATACTGGACAAACAAGCCAGAAGGGAGTAAGAAAACTGCTAGAAGAAGAAAGATATCATCTATTTAGTCATATGACTCTAAAGGGTCTACTGGAGATTCAAGTTCTTCTTCTCATGAGAATCATAGAAGGAGGCCCTACCAGAACCACTCACAAGATGAATTTAAGAAGGCAAGGCCTCCTACCTTTAATGGTGAGATAAATAATGGTTAAGAATCTGAAGCTTGGCTTCTCGAGATGAGAAAATATTTCCAAATCCAAGACTATTCAAGAAATATGAAGGATAGGGTAGCCATATTCAATTTGACCGGAAGAGAATCCATATGGTGGGAGAATTTCAGGAAAGAAAAGAAGATCAATGAAAGGAAGATTGTGTGGAATTAGTTCTAGAAGTATTTCAAGGAGAAATACCTCTCTAGCATGTACTATGATGACAATATCAAAGAGTTCCATGATCTAAGATTAGGACAACAGACTATGGAAGAGTATTCCAATAAGTTTTTGGAGTTGTTGAGGTATGTTGAGTGCATAAAAGATGAGAAGGTGAATATCCAACATTTTCTGAGTGTATTTCCTAAGTCTTACAAAGACGAGATTGAATTCTATGAATCTAAAACTCTAGAAGAAGCAACAAGAAAAGCTAAGTATTTCTATGAGAAAATCAAGAACAAACTTGATTACCAGAAAACATGGAAGGACAAAATGAGTGAGAAGCATGATCAAAGTAAGAAAGGTTACAAACCTTCTAACTTTAGGAATCAATAGAAGTAACCAGCACAAGTTGATATGCATCCAGCTAAAGAGACGGGAGAGAAGCTGAAAGATATACAGCAGAACAGAGGACCACTCCAATGTTGGAAATATGGAGGACCCCACATGTGCAAGTATCGTCCACTTGAGAATGAGAATGCAAGGCCAGGATAGAATATTCAAGAGGCAGAAATAGTGGGACAAGTAGCAAGGGTCGTACCTAGAATTTATGGAGCACTAGAAGTTTGCCAGGAAGATCACCAGTCAATGATGGTTGAAGTTGCAGGTAAGAATGTTGAGCAATCTATTTATATTTTGATTGACCCTAGTTCTACTCATAGTTATATTTCTCCTAGATTAAACAAACTTTTAGTTTCAGGGTAGCCCTTGTCTGTTGTGGAGAGAAACTTCCTATGGCTTGGGGTGTACCACAATAGACAGCTATACACAAGAAATCAATCCTTTCCCAATATTCAAGAGAAACCAAACGTCTAAAATTAAGGGACCTCGAATCATACGTTATTTTGGATGGTTGAAGTAGATCCGTGTTGATCTTTTTCCAATCCCGCTTTCGCTAACCACTTTCTCTCAACAACAGAAAACAAGACAAGCATGCTATATAATATGGTGTTAGATCTACTCTAGCATATATAATCAACAATGTATAAGCAATTAAAAATATCCATGGATCCAATATTTACATTCAAATGCACATTATTGGATAGGAAAATATATTTCTATTAATCAAATCAGAGATTACACAAGTGACAACCACTATTGGAATGTCTACGAACTGGAGAAACCGAGTCATGCACATGGACCTCCACCACCTTAATATTCGATCTCTCGATAGCAAGATCACAAGCAAAGGAAATATTTGGAAGAACACAAAATTATCCAAAGGGACAAAGGGATGCAGACTCAAGTATATGCAAGCTATGGCAACAATGGACTATAGTTTCATTGCTCTTCAATTCCTCGTCTTCAATGTATCCAAGGGGTTCCTTACATAGCACTCCAAAGGGATAATGGATGGTCGAATACGAGTGATCTCAAGGCATATGGAAGGCCAAGAGTCAGGATATTCAGACTCATCCAAGGGAAATCCAAAATTGTTTGGCTTTATGCACACATCCCGATGTATGTGGGTTTGAGGTAAAAATTCATGTGTACACGTGAGTATGGGTTTAAAAGTCATGTAGAGAAATAAACAGGGGTTTTTAAGGATGAACTTGGAAACATCAAAGTATAATATCAGTCCATGGGGTCTAAAGAGTCTTCAGAGGGATAGGGAAGGCCATATCAACCATATGTGGTAAAATTAGCTACAACAGATGCCCCCTAATGTGTGAGGTCAGAGGGGTAACAGGATGGACGAAATACATTATAAAATCTATCCCAAAAGTGGAGTGATGAATAAATAGGTGGAAGAACCAACCATCTATCATTATAGTATAATATTCAATCTCTGCATGCGACTGCAAATACATATAGCAGTCATGGATACATAAGAGTACAATTTCCATGAATATGAATGATATACAAAATGCGACATGTGTGGTCATTGCCATGTACAATATATAATAGATCGGAATATTCATGATGAAGATATACAATGGATCAAGATCTCTATATAAGCTGAAGATATATGATGGATCAATATCTCCATAATGGCTAAAGATATCTGACATACACTGGAATCAAATCACGAGAGATGAAATCTCATGAACACTGGTACAATAAGGTAGGTAGAATATGTGGAATGCCGCCAAGCTAGAAGGTCTTCTACCTGAACCGCTACGAGTACATGTCCTACTATGTGAATAGGTGTCTCGAGATCAAACATAGTAGTCCATCGTCTGATTACCGATCATTGATGTATACCATTAACAGATGCGAGATCACCCATCGATAATGAAAATGGGAATCAAGGTACAGAGTGCAATCCAACAAGTGTGAATAGATGTGTTGAGCTCTAACACTTGGAAGAAACCAACAATCAGGGGACATTGATGTATTCCCAAAATTGTCAATGGTGAGAGAACCTACCATTGATGACTATAAGTCTCAAGGCACTCAAATGACTCTAGACTCCTATCCCAGAATAAATAATATGAAATTGATGGGATGGAATCCGCTGGAAGGACGGAATTAAGGCATCCCCCATCAACCAACATGAGGTACTCAGCAACGCTGTATAATTTGGAAGAACTCAAAAAATATGTACATGAACAAGTAACAATATCAGGAATGGCCGACATTCAAAGTCAAGATAACTAAGGAATGGCCAAATCAGGCTTCAACTTCCTTCGAACAAGAGCATAAAGGTGAATGGTGACTGAAGGTAGGCAGCATGGACTCGATATGCAAACCGGGACATCTCTGTGACATAGGAGGCATCAACAGAGGCTCCATAGGGACTGGAAGCTTAACCAATTTGTGGAGATAAACTTAGAGTAACAAGTACATCTCCTAAATTCAAAGTAATAACTCAACCAACAGATATGATATGCAGTGCTCTGTTCGAAGGAAACACGACCCGACTGCTGCCAAATATAACATCTTTTCATGTCTATATTTTTGGGTTTTTTTTTTGGACTTTTTTCAAATATTTTGAAAATCTTGAAAAATAATAAAAGTGCTTTGTAGTTACAAATCTAAGAGGAGATGAGTGTCAAGGGACAGAAAACCTAGTTCCAAGTAGTGGAACATACCTATGCTGAATGCAATGAAATATGTGCAGGATAACAACACTCAGGGGAAGGTCTCCTCCTAGTAAAAAATGGGGAATCAAGATGCAAAAAATATCTAAAAAGGATCTACTTAGCTAGACATGAGATAAGCTTGAGCTATATGGCTGATAATCAAAGTCAGGAAGCCGACATAAGGCTCAATAAGGAAAGAAAAACTCATGATAATGCAATTACAAATTGACATATACAAGGGAGTCCCAAGGGAATGGCTAGCATAAATTTCAAGAGGATTATGAGGCTCTTGCTCAAAGACATGGCAGTACTATACAAAGGACTCCCACACCCTAAAGGAGAAATGTCAGCATGGGCACCAAATGCAATAGAGGATCTAACTAGGGTACACATGTATGGGAAATCTCTACCATTCACATAATATGACTTCTAAAATAAGCATGAAGGTTCTGTGACAAGATGGAATGGGTTTGTACCTAGCGTTAAGATGAAATGGTCATAAGGCCATTCAAAATGCAAGAGGATGTGAGATCCTAACCTATATGCTAGTGTAGACATAATACCTGAAATACACACAAACGGGTTGAAGACACAGTCAAACCACACTCAAAATGGGCTCCTCCAACATCGAATTAGTTCAAACGGTCCAAAATGGTCAAAAATAGTAAAAAATTATAGGAAGTGGGTAAAAATTTCAAAAAAATTCTATAAAATAGTGAAAAATAAAAAATTTTCATACCATTTTGAATTTTTACTCACCACACTGCATTTGAGTCCAGAACTTCAAAAGTGAATTTTGGGAGCATCGTCTAGCGGAATCCCTCCGCATTTGATCCAGGAAAATTCCCTTGCCCCTCCCCTTCATTTTCATGTAAAAATGTTAAATTTTCATGGTCAATTTATTTTTTAAAGCCATCCCAATTTGGTTGTTTTGGACCACACGGATATCGGTCCTTTTTGTGCATATAGGGCTGAATATACACAGAAAATGCCACAAAATCCGCGTAAGTAGTGGTTTTTTTGCAAACAGTCGCGTATAGGGCCGTGAACATGGTTTTAATGGGAAAACATTGATCAAAATTGTTTTTTATGTGTAGGATGGTGCTAGAATGGAGAGAGAGGGAACATAGTGATTTTGAAGAAGTTGTTCAGGCTAATCTCATGGCTCAACAAAAATTACAGGCATGCAAGCTATACAAGTTTTGGTGCCTTGGTAGCTTGAGGGTAAAGCTAAGACTACTCCAGCTACTGGTAGATTACTAGGATCCAGAGTGTGACACCTTTTAGATATATGGGATGTCACTCTACATTGAGGTTGAGGACATATACTTTATCATATTTTTGTCCCAATGAGGGGAGGTGCTAAACCTCTGATCCCATGGGCCAGGAGGAAAGATGACTATAGAGGACTAAATACTTGTGTACTTCCTTCCTGATATAGAGAAGTTTGGGAGTCAAATCCCGATAAATGTGGTTCATATTCTAGGGCTAAAAGCCATAATATTGGCATTAGGCAGGATCGTAGGTTTGGCGTCACTCCACCAGGCCTCAAGGCCATCGATGTTCTATGCAGTAGAGTGTATGCGGCCTACAATATATGACTAGAGTATTATGCTACTGAGCAACATGAAACAACAAATCAATGACTGCAACATGGGTAGGGTGCAGAACTTCAGTTTTGGTAGCATACTGAGCACATTATTTTTTGAGCGGGTGCCAAGGATAAGCCCTAGAGTAGACATTGATCCACATGGATTCTGGGATCTAGCTCAGTGACGTTGGTCCAATGTCATCCGCAGAATAGGAGGTGGAAGGGTGGCCAAATCCTACCTAGCATAGTTCTTTCCATGGTGGCAGATACATATCGTCGTCATAGATGACTATCCTTATGCAGGTATCAACTTCTGCAGAGACCCCAACATGCCCCTACCACCAGGAGAGGCTTATGGAGACAAAGGTAACGAATCCCAAAACCACCTTTAATTTTTTAATTATTTAATTTTTCTTTGTGTTTTTTGATATATGAAATCAAAGACATGTTTTTGGTGTGATGACACATAGTGATACTCTGTCATGCATATGCAGATGTAGGACCATGATGGCTAGATGTATTTCCTCGTCATCAACGGAGAGGAAGAGGTGATGAGATCAAGGGTGTAGATGTAGAGAGGATGTTAAAGAGGATCCACACGAACTTCGTTCGATTGAAACAGAGAGTTCCCATGGTGCAAGTTGAAGACTTTCCTGAGGCCATTGAGTGCTAGGTGGTTGGAGTACCATGGGCGTGGGTTCGATTGTTTCACTAGCTAGCTAGATCCATAATGTGCTGCCATGATCAGCATCCTGCTCCACCTCATGCTTAGATACCTAGGTGTATATTTTTTGTATGACCGTGTAGTATATTTTGGTGGCTCAGAAGCCCCAATTTTGTATATGACACTTATGTATTATGATGTCACCTTTTTTGAACTTAATGAAAAATATTTCTGATGATCGATTATTATTCTATTTACATGTGTAAAATGTGTTTGTGAAATGATTTTATAGCCTATGATATAAATTCCAACCTAGTACATAGTTAGCATATGAATCAACAACTTGATTAAAATTTCTCAGAACATAAATGTATGTTATACTCTCAAATTTATGTTCTAGAAATCTAACATGTAAGAATCTTCGTAATAATGTCAGATTCCTAATACAATACAACCCATTAAGCTATGAAACCATTAAATATGAATCAAGATGTACCTCAAGATAAATAACACCATGTGAAATGGCATCACACAATAACTCCATAAAGGGACTATATTCAGAAGCATTGTTTAACGAAGGCCGTAAACATACGCCTCCTGAAGACAACACTTGACCTATAGGAGTATAGATCACCCAAGTAGCCAAAGCTGAGTTTTGGGTGTGGCGGCTAGCACAATCAACGAATCCTATGTAAATGGAAGACTCCATTGAAATTTGTCATAACAAAGGAAAACTAATCAACAAACCCAATCACCGTAAAAAATCCTAACTATGCAATGCAAATTGTACAATAATATACAAAAAGTCAGCCCTGGCTGAAGATCATGCATAGTATTTTTTAAGATAGAGCCCATTTCTAGGCTCCTCCAAGTATTTCCCTTCATAATCCACCAACTCATACACACCTTTCTCTAAGACATGCTTAACCATGTAAGGACCATGCCACATAGGATTAAACTTTCTTGCCCCCAAGGGTTCCTTAGCTTGATCCCATAAAAGGACCAAGTCACCTTCACTAAAAATCATAGGATGGAAAAAATTATCGTACTAGACCTTAACGTGATTCTTGTTAGCCTCAAGAGCCACTAAAGCATCTCGACACTGCTCATCAAGCTACTCTAAGTGGACCAAATGCTCTTCGAATGCAGAAGTATCTGGTAAAACCTCCACAACTAGCTTCAAAAAAGGGATTTCACATTCAACCGGTAATACTGACTCCGCCCCATGCACAAACTAATAGGGATAAAAATTGGTGGTAGTCTTGATCGTAGTTCTATAGGCCCACAAAGTAGGATACAACATGATATGCCAAATATTCTTGCTCTGTGCGATGGTTCATTGGAAAATGGACTTAAGTGACTTGTTCATTGGTTCAACCTGTCCATTCACTTGAGGGTAATAAGAAGAGGAGTTCTCTTTCTTATATCCTAACTACGAAGACAAATATTCCATAACTTTGTTCTGAAAGAGCCTGCCATGGCCAGTGACAATCTCTCTCGGAATGCCAAATGAGGTGATAATCTGGTTAAATATGAAATGCACGGTTGTTTCAATGTCGGATTTAACTGTGGGAATAGCCTCTGCCCATTTCGTGAAGTAATTGAAAACCACAATAATATGATGGTAGCTCCCAACCAAATCTAGGTTGCAATCCATAAAATTAAGCCCCCACTTGGTGAAGGGACCGACGGTGACAATAGGATGGAAAGGGGTAGGATGTGAGCGCATATTACGTGCAAACACCTAGAAAGGGTGGCACTTCTTGACCGCATTAACACAATCCTTAAATATGGATGGCCAAAAATATCCCTCTCTTAATCTTTTTTGGGCTGTAGAAATCCCAGATAAATGACCACCATATGCCCCTATGTGGCAATCATTAAGCATGACCTCAGCCTCGTCATGAGTTAAACAATGACATAAAATGGAATCAACCCCACAGAGGTACAAAGTATCATCAAATATGAGGTAGTTCTTCACTATGTGATGTATTCGTCGCCTCTCATCCCATGAGACATGAGTAGGGACCTTCAATGTTTGCAAATACACGATAATATCCCTGTACCAAGGGTCCATAGTTGAGATGAGAAAAATTTGTTCGTCAACAAAAGAATCCTCATAGACCTCCTCTTCATCCACATTTGGAAAATATGATATGAGCTCAGCAAATATTAATGATTTCTTTGATTTCGTTGAAACAAACTCGAGATCAAACTCTTGCAATATCACAATCCATTTATTATACTTTCCCCTAATCATCCTTCTTGTGAGGATGAATTGAAAAGGATTGATGTGAGCTATGACCAAATTTTTGCAAAGGAGGATGTAATGTATAAAAACCTGAACCGCATGGAAGCTGGCCAAGGAAATATTCTCAACATGGGAATAACGAAGTTCCACATCAATCAGGTTTTATATTAGATAATATATGACATGCTCATGGAGCTCCTCATCTTCCTGAACCAATACCATACCAATCGTCTCTTGAGAGGCTGCCACATAAATAAAAAATTCACGGCTATAGTCTAGTGGACTAAGCACGAGGGCCATTGCTAAGTATTTCTTCAAGGCATTGAAAGACTCTTGGGCTCACTCATCCCAATAAAAAGGGGTGTTCTTCTTCAACAAACGCATGAATCCTTTAGTCAAATTGGCGAAGTTGACCATGAATATTCATAAGAAGTTCATCATTCCTTGTAAACATTGAAGATGTCAAATTTTAAATGGGGGAGACAATTGAAGTATTGTCTCAACCTTCAAGGGATCGACTCTAATAGCCTCCTTGGATATGATGAATCCTAGTAAATGACCAACCTTCAGGGAAAAGATGCACTTATGAGGATTTAAACGAACTTGATAATGACGGCATATTTCAAACACTAATCTCAAATGATAAGGATGATGCACTCTCAAACGAGAGTGAGCAGCTAGATCATCCAAATACACTTCAATAAAAATGTTAAGATCGTGAAATATCAAGGTCATGGCCTGCTGAAACGTAGCTCCACATTTTTAAGGCCGAAGGGCATCTTCCGATATGCAAAAGTTCCCCAAGGACAAATGAATGAAGTTTGATGTTGATCCTTAGGTTTAATTTATATCTGATTTATCCAGAAAATCCATCCATAAAATAAAATACCTCACTTCCCACACATTAATCCAAAGTTTGATCAATAAATGGTGTAGGAAAATATCTTTAGGGCAGGCTCAATTTAAATCATGAAAATCAATGCATATTCGGATCGCTCCCTACTTCTTATCCATTGGAATAGGATTTGAATCCCACTCTATCAAGGGGATGGGATAGAAAAAACCGTCTTTGAGTAGGTTCTCTATCTCTACTTTAATGGCGGGTTCTTTCCTAGGATTCAAGACACACAAACGTTGTCGAACCGATTTTGCATACGGATAGGTTTTGATTTTGTGTTCGACAATACAAGGGTATATACCTAGAATTTCTTTGTATGACCAAGAAAAAACATCATGAAACTCCTTAAAATTCTGGGCATACTCTTTTATCTCATAGGGGGAACAATCTGCCCCAATGTAAACATTCTCAATCTTACCAGGATCACGAGAAATGTCAATAGTAATTGTTGGCGACATGTTAGCCATGTTCCCTTCAGCAATCTGACTAGGAGATCTTAACGAGACCACAGGGCTACCAAATTTCTTGCTTAGAATCTCCCTAAAGTTATCACACTCTAAACAATCAAGATTAAGGAGAAAATACAATCTATGGTGGAACTCTTCCCAAGTTTGTTCTATCCCATACATGGCCTCAAGAATAGCAGAAAACATCATCAAGCCAATCTTGAGAGTGAGATGACTCTACATCCCATGCAGGAAGCACATAACGGTCCTCCGCCTCCATTTACGAAGAGGAAGGACTAGGATCTACAACATGATCAATATTTGCTTGATATGCCACCAATGTTGCAGGCAATGAGACATTGGTCTTGGCAGTAATAGGATTATCAATCAAAGTACTCAGAGAAGGAAGAATCCAAGGATCCTCCATATGAGAATTGTGAAAGGATACCGAATTTGATGAGGTCGAAGCCCCACCAAGACTAGAACCAATCATAAGAATGGGCGTAGGACAACTAAAGGTTCCCATGAGAGAAGGATACATACCCACACCCACATTCTCAGTTTTTGGCTGAGAATGATTGATAATTGGGATATAATATCTCGATGATTCTAACACACTCAGATTTTGGAAAGACTTCTGATCAATAGTAACGATCTTCCCATCCAAAGGAAGTAAAACACTGGAAATAGGGAAAATGCTACATCTTGCATATTTTACATCCAATTATGACCGAGTAAAAGATTATAGTCAAGGGGCACATCAACCACCTTGACCTCGATCGTAATAGTGTTCCCTCCCAATTGGACCTCTAGAGAAGGAAGTATGTCGTGCAGCTGAAACGATCTTCCATGGAAAGAAGACAATATGTTGGTATACTGAGACAATGTGGGAGAACCTAAGCCCTTCCAACAATCCAAAGACATCATGGAAGCAACAACTCCTTCATTAATCATAGTACACATGATGGTGTTATTAAGATACTCTAAATGGATCAAAAGAGGCATGTAGTAAGGTAAGCGAGGCTGGATTCCATGAATTTCAAATTTGATCAAAGAAGGATAGCTATCATCACCAAATCCAAGAGCAGACAATAAGGCCTTCCTTTGTGAGGGACAAGTATGAAGAAACTTCAAATGTGGACATCTCAGAATGATTCTGACCCAAATCCTTGACAATTAAATAGTTTTGGGTGGCTCGAGCATTAGGAGTGTGCCCTGAGCGCTTCAAGAATCCCTTAGGACTACGAGGCGGAGCTTCAGGCTTATCCGTAAGCTTTTCAAGTCACAAATAGATCTTAGGTGGAGAATTTTCTTTCCCAAGGTCAGATTGTGATGAACCAAAGTCTTTCACATGTGTCACAACATTTGTAGCATTCACCATGTTGATGCAACCATGACCACTAGCGGAATCTGACAGGTTTGGAGTCCTAATATAAGCACTACCAAGATCAACGGTCCTCGAGTTCATATTTTGATTATTAGGTAAAGGATTAGTAAACACAACTGGGCCCTATTCTATGAACTTCAAGGCTCTTTCCATATGATGGCATAAGTGAGTGAGGTGATCATCATTACAAAACTTACAAGGAAACTTCACCTTACGCTTAGGCTGCTTGCCCGCCCCAGCATTGTTCATGTTCTTGTCATTATTATTACCATTTTCATTTTTATTCCCACCCTTATGATTATTTTTTCCTTTATTTTTATTCCTTCTAGGATGATGGTTTCCTACTGGGTTTGACGATTGCACCGAAAGCACACTCATCGATTGGGTAGTATGAGATGAAGTTGTGGCTTGTCTCGACGCAGGATGGTTAAGCGATAACTGGAGCACTTCATTTATAACCAAATCTGCAAGTTTGGTACTTGTCGAGCCAATAATACCATCGACATGTGGCCTAGGTTTAATATTGGGGTTGAAATTAGTTCTTGGATCATTCGGGATAATCTCATACAAGAGTATGGACTAAGCATAGATCAAATTCAACTCTTGAGCCCTAAAAATATCTTGGTCCTCATTTCAAACTTCATATGTGGAAACATCCTTCATGATATAAGGTAACAATGACTTGAGAAACCACTCTAGAAGAAACTCTGGTGGTATAAAGGATTTAATTAATCATTTCCATCTACGCCACTCTTGAATATGATAAAAAATATGTGTGGCTTTGTCTTACCAGAAAATCGACAAGAGTTTGGTATCGACATCATAACGTACAGATAGATGGAAGTGATTAAGACAATTCATGGCAAGGTCATCAAACGTAGTATAGGTCCCCCCAGTAACTCTATATACCATTTCACTGCAGGACCCATGAGGGTCCGTTGAAATAGCCTCAAATGGATGGAATCATCGGTTAAGGAATTAGAAGAGCACCAAAGGTGGAAGGTTGTGACATGCTCACCAGGATCTTCACCAACCTTACCTTCGAACTTGGGAATGTTTGAAGGAATCTTGGTAGGTATTTCTAGCCATGAAAGATCATGAGACACGTGATCATTTGTCAATATCGACAAATCAAGTAGGTTCAAGGTCACAAGGAAAGGGATCCTAGGTTGAGTCAATCGATTCCACGCTCCCTGAGAGGACTGGTTCGGATAAGGTTGATTGCTATACACACCATGGTCTTGGCCAGTGGGATAATAACCTCCTCCCATTTGACCCATGAAGGGCTACATGGAAGCATGGTAATGCAAAGTACCTAGAGGTTTAGGTGACACAAATCCATAGCTAGGAGATTAAGTGGGTTTTCGATACCCATACCCATATGGTTGATAGTTTTTTTCATAATACGGTGCATAAGAAGGTCCAAGGGAAGCTTCATAGGCTGGACCATAAGATGGTCCACGAGATGTTCCATGGGATGGTCCATAGGTAGGTATCTAGGAATCTCCATGAGATGGACCATGAGATGGTCCATGAGATACTCCATGAGACAATCCATAAGTAGGTACATGATAGGATGACACATAAGGAGGCACGTGGCCTTGTGACACCACGGTGTTAGCATACATAGGATGGACATGGCTTACAGTAGAACTCCATCCCAAACTACCAGTAGAGTTAGGAAGAGGATGCGTCAAAAAGGAATTTGAAGGAACAGGCTGAGAAGACGATGGAATATGTGAAGGAATATAGCTTGTACCCCCACTATTCACATGTCTCGAATGGGGTCCCTAAATAGGAACACTAGTGCTAGGTCTGGGCTGTGTGTGTGAAGGAATTTCCACCACTGGAGCAGATGGTGCAATGTGACTACTATTACCAAACCTATCTACATGGAAAGGAATGGAAGTTCCCCTAGGAGCAGTACTAGGGTCACCAACTGATTTGAAATTAGGATTCGGACCGGTCTTGGGAATATCAGGCATGCCATACCTAATGTGGCTAGTGCTGGTGGGTGCATGGTGAGTCTCTTCACCCGAATAGTATAACCAATACCAAGGGGTCAAAGCTAATGTAATCATATAACTATGATATATCTTCTTGTGATGGTCTAGCCCCATAAGGACCAGAATTAGGCAGAGTCCCATATATACTTGAAGGTTCAACTTTTGACACCAAATGCGGGGAAGGGGGAAGGTTCAGGATCTCACTCCCATGATGACTCATGGTGAGATATCTGTGTGAATCAAAGTGATGGCTAGTCTACCTGGAGTGTCTGGATCTCTCTGCCAAGGGAGGAGGAGAAGTAGAAGGCAGAAGGCCTACTAAACGATGAGAGAAATGAGGAGCTGCACCTGAATCCACAATGACTCAACAAATAAAAAGACTTGATCTAACTACACAACCCAAAGCAATCTACTGTGTACAAAACATACACCTAAGAAAAATACATCAAATAAGAAAGCAAACGAAGGGTAGGATATATGAGCTTTCGAATGAAGTCGGTATGTCTCGCCTAAGAGAGGATTGAGACTCCTATACATAACAAGTGGAGGTTCGTAACCAATTATAGTGCCCCTCATATTCAATGCATATAGAAAATGTGTTTTCTGACCCCTACCTTGCTAGGATACCTGCAGAATAACCTTTGCAAATACCCCCTCCATAACCTAGGTAAGGAAACTAAGGTCACCTCAATATAACCAATGCTCAAGCGGATAGTCGCAAGAGGGCTCGACCGTATGGGAAGGGTAGAAAATCCCAAATCCTGAAAGCACAAACTGGTACTCCAAGGGTGCACCAATCATACCTCAAAGCCCCCCATATACAAATAAAATCCTCAAAATATCTCCAGTGCTCACAAAAAGTGACTAAGGGTCATCCCAATCACAATCGTGTGCACTTCATTATGCTTAACTCCCGTGTAAGAGGAGTGTCCTGAGAAACACTAATTATACCAAGGGTTTCACATTCTCACTTGGATAGAAACCTAATTGTTTTGTTTAGTGGTCTTGGATAATTAACTCACAATGAACTATTTGAAGACCCTAAAACCTAATCTTGTTGATGCACCCTAAAAATAAAATAGTGTAATACATTTTATTAAGCGTTAATTTTATTTGGATGTGATTACTCAAAGGGAAATGGTCGTGCAACTTATGAATTTATGACTCAGCAATAAAGTAAATATGCACACCTAAAAATCAATGCCAAGTGCAATCTTGTAGAATGAAAAATAAGGTATGCCACTAAATTAAATGCAATATTTTTCCTTCAATTGTAAGTGCAATCATTCCTATATGAAAATTTGACTATAATTTACTAAGCAAACCTAACGCAAGTACTGTGCCAATGCAAAATGCAAGCAATGCATAACTATGCAAAAAGTAAAATATTTTTGAATTTTTGAATTAAATGAGATATGAAAGAAAAAAGATGTATCTACAAACCTCAGACTCTGTAACCACTCACAGACAACAGCCAAACAAACCACCAAGGTGAAAGAGACCTAATGCACTAATCCCAAAAAAAAAAGTAGAAAATGAACGACAAGAACATTTCTAAAAGGACATATACAGTCTCTGGTCAGAAACAGAGGATATATACATACTCCAGAAGCATCCAAGAAGATTCAGTAATCATCCAAACTCACCCAACAACATTTAATCCTCCCACTAATGCTCAAAATCAAGGCATACGTGATTGTTCTTAGTAAACCAGCTTACATACACGGTTGTTCAAGGAAAACCTGTGTGTATAAGAAACTGTGAAAGCTAAACCCGCGTACAGGAAGAAAACAGAAGAAAAATAGGGCAAACAGATAAGCTAAGACAAAATTTACTTCTTCAAGACCCTACTAGAAAAACATGCCCCCAGACCCGACACAAAAACATAGAAATCGGAGCAATTTAAGTACATTGAATACCAAAACCCCCAAAGAGAAACAACTAGGAACCTCCCCAGTATGGTCACCAATTTTGTTATGGAGAGAAAGTTCCTATGGATTGGGGTGTACCACAATAGATAGCTAGACATGAGAAATCAATCATTTCCCAATATGCAAGAGAAACAAAAAATCTAACACTAAGGGACCTCAAATCATACCTTATGCAGGACGGTTGAAGTAGATCATTGTTGAGATTTTTCCAATCCCACTTGCACTAACAATTTTCTCTCAACAATAGAAAACAAGACCAGCATGCTATATAATATGGTTTTATATCTACTACTCTACCAAATATAATTAACGATGTATAAGCAATTAAACATATACATGGATCCAATATTTACATTCAAATGCACATTATGGGACAGGAAAAGATATTTCTATTAATAAAATAAGAGATTACACAAGTGACAACCTCTTTATGCATGTCTACAAACTAGAGAAACCAAGTCCTCCACATGGGCCTCCACCACCTCAATCCTCCATCTCTCGATAAAAAGCTCACAAGAAAATGCAAGATTAGGAAGAACACAAAGTGCTCTTGTTGGGGTGCACACCTTAACAGTCCTTAATTTTGGTAACTCCGCGGTTTTTGTGGAAGCTTGTAAGCAGAGTTGTGACTCAAAATAGTCTTAGGGGTGTCGGGGTTGAGTCAAAGCCCTCTTTTTTGTAATTGTCCATAAATTTTGGGTGTAAGTCCATGATTTTGTAATAGTGCACTTGTATAAATAGGCACTCATGTAATGATGTAAAGGGTATCTAATGAAATGAGGATCATATGATGCGAAGAAGTTAGATCTATTTTTGGGTTTTAAGGTCAAGTCCTAGCTGTGTGCGTGGACGACCTCTGCAGATGTGTGCGCAGAGGGTTTTGTAAGGAAAGGAACTGCAGCTGAGTGCGTAGCTTAGAGATTATAAGAAAGCAACTGTAGCTGAGTGCGTAGTTAGAGATTGTAAGAAAGGAACTGCAGATGAGTGTGCAATTAGACTTGAAGGGTGGATCTGCTGTTGAGTGTGCAGATCGGAACTGTTGTTGTGTAAAAAGTTGAATAAAGGCGCAGTTTTGTGGACGTAGCCACTACACTGGGGGTGAACCACATTATATCTTGTGTTGTGGTTCTTTTGTGTTGTTATGGTTTCATTTTATGCATTGATAAGTAGATAATTGATAAAGTGAGATAACTGCTAAATAATAACTTTGCTGTGAATTCTCATTTAAGGGTTAAGCAAGAAACTATTTGTTCCTCTAACTGCGAAGCTATTTAAGTACAAGTCGAAGCTCTGTATTGTATGATTATTATTTGTTAAGGCTAAAGGAACAGTAATATCCCTCTTCTGCTTGCAGAAACCTAATTCTGCAGCATCCCATAGCTGTTTCGGGTGAGACTACAACCTGTTCACAGGTTGTTGCCGAAAGGGCCAACACTGTGGGTCTCTTTGTTGGTGCGAAGTTAATGGTATAAAACCCGTGTCTGCCCATATCCCAACAACTCTAAAGGGACAAAGAGATATAGAATCAAGTATATGCAAACTACAGAAACAATGGCCTATAGTTTTGTTGCTCTTCAATTCCTCTTCTTCAATGTATCCAAGGGATTCCTTACATAACACTCCAAAGGGGTAATGGAGGGTTGAATCCAAGCGATGTCAAGGAATATGGAAGGCCAAGAGTCAAGATATTCAGAATCATCCAAGGAAAAATCCAAAATTGTTTGTATTGATGCACACATCCCGATGTATGCGGGTTTGAGGTCCAAAGTCATGTGTACACGCGAGTATGGGTTTAAAAATCGTGTACAACAATAAACATGGGTTTTCACGGATGAACTTGGAACATAAAATTATATTATCAATACATGTGGTCTAAAGAGTCTGTAGAGGGATAGGGAAGGCCATAATTATGTGATTAACCATGTGTTTTAAAATCAGCTATAACACCCATGGTTACCTCAACAATGTAATAGCAACCTCGTTAGGGATTTATCTAACCCTTTATACCTTAACTGTGAAATGCCATCAATATTCAAGGCTTGATCCAAATCTTCAGTGACTTCAACTATGCATATACATCTCTTATAAAACCTTGAACTAACCCACTATGGCTTCAACATGTGCAACGACGGCCCTGATGGCCTCAACTGAGCAACAACACCCTTACAGATGGTTAGATTTGACCTTCATTGAACTCAATTTGAATAATGTTAATCCTGGTGAGGCTTGATTTGATCTTTGGTAGCCCTGTTAATTGACCCAATAGCCCTACTAGAGATCTTTTTTATCACAGTGACTTTATCCGTTGTCTAAGAAGCTCTTGTCAAGGCTTAGTCAAACTTTTGATTTCAAGGTAGCCCTTGTCGGGGATTAAACAAATTTTGATTTCTAGTTTTAGGGATTAAATAAATCCCTTGGATTTCAATATTATTCTCTATTGAAACACATGAAGTACATGCTCTAACATTGTAGGAGGTTTTATGCTCTTGGGACATTTTTGAATCAATTATTTGAGAGGGAACGATGTCAAGATTTTGAATCCATATGGCTGATATTATGTCAAATTATTCCCAAAAGAAGAATTTTATTGTTGTTTAGCCTTCATGTATCCAAAAATTGATCTTAGGGTAATTGTCTTCACTATTTACATCTAATTTATCCCTATAATATGCAGGTGAATGAATATTGAGGTTGTTTTCACACCCAGACTTGTGCAAAAGTGCCCAAACCATCTGCAACAAGCTGGATTTCTATTGTAACTATGCAGAGAATGTTGGTTAAGTCTACAAAACTAGCCCAGAATTCTCCATTAATGCCAAGGTCTAAGTTTTGGTCCTTTATTCATTGTTATGCTGCCCATAATACAACAAAATCACCTTTAAATGCTCATGGCCTCAAAAATGGCCTCCAAATTTACCCTAGTAGATACCCATGCAAATAGATTTTATTTTGATCTGTATTTTGTTTTCGTTTTTTAAATTATTAGACAAGGGTTTGGAGAATTTTTGTGTTTCATGGCATATAACGAAAACATAAAAATTTGGACAACGCAAGGAAAAAAAACACAAATTGATCCATAAACACATGAATATTGTGAAGCAAAATTTAGAAAACAGAGACGTAGGGATAAATAACTGGAAACCTAGAATAATAGGTGTTGGTCCGAGCACAGAAAAATAAAAATTCTTGTCAAATAAGATTATAGACTCCTAGTTTCAACAAAACAGACACTCAAAGGACATATAATATTTTAAATTGTAAACTATATGCATTACTGAAATAGTTGCATCCTAATAATCACTAAAAGTGTCTAGCTGATCTTGATACCATCGTATTTTCTCATTCATTAGCTAAGATGATGCTGCAAAAACCATTCTTAACTACAAAAAGACTTTATTAAAGTAACCATTCACATTTTGTATGTAATACCTTTTATTTATGTGAAATTAATTTCTTCTCTGCATGATTTGAGGGCAATATAGGGCCTTTTCTTCTTGTTTATTTCATGTTATAACTTATATGAGTATAACAATTTGAGGGGACATGAAAATAAGGAAAGAGAGCTTTACTGAATTTGGGATAATCTATCATCATTATGAGCAAGTTATTCCACATGCTTTGAATGAGCTGGAGCCTGAGCACGGGGTCTTCACAAAGTGAAACTATGCCATAAAACCTTCGTTCATGGGATATTAAAGAATACGCCTAATTGTGATTATATATTGATAAATATATACAAAAATCCTTTTGTTGATCCCCCCTCCAAATACATATTTCCAATTTAAAAAACCCCATTTTTACGAGATATTTCATAGTTTTACGGAATACCCCATTTTATACTCGCCAATACCTATAAACCCCCTATACTCTAATTCTCTCCCTCCCAATACCTAAAATATATTGACCTTATTTTTAAAAATAAAATAAAAACCTTTATAAATGAACATGATAAGATATTGGTCAACAGGGTGAACCCCTGTGAGCTTAAGACACAAGCTGACTTTTGAAGAGCCTATGAATGGAATAAAGGAAGGTTCATTTCCCTAAAAAAAATACAAGGTTGAAAGCAAAACCAACTCCTAGTTTTTCATGCAATATTGAATGGAATGGTGACACTAAAACAATTCATGCACAGGTTTCCTTAATTTTTACTTTGATCACTTTGATACTCTCTTCTTTATTCTAGATTAATACATGGATGGTGGCTTTAAATTTTAAGGTATCTCTCATTGGAATTTCATGGATGGTTAGGATATATAAGTTACTTCTATGGATATCCAGGTGAAAAGAAAGAAGAAAATGCAGCATGGATCAAAGTTATCTCTTGGCCAAGGGAACATCAGCTTAAGGTTAGATCATAGGTTAGTCTATTTGTTGAGTGCCCTTTCTTTCAAGCAAGATCAATTCAATTTAATATAACCTAGTTTAAATGGTTGTGTTGTTCAATAAGGGATTCATGTTTGGTTCATGAAGATGATGCCCCTTCCATGCTACATGTTTCATGTATGTAGATCCCTCTAGCAATGAAATTTTTACTTGGAACAAGCATGGAGCAACATGTAGATTAAAAATTAGACCATTTTATCCTCTTAGAAATACTTTTGTCTTAGATGATGGAATAGGAACCCACAAGAGGATTTCACCCCCTTGAGTCACCATTGTTAATTCCTAGATTGTGTACACAAATAGAGGGATAAGATCCATCTATAATGTCATGTTTATTACAGGTGCATCCAAGTCTTTACAGTAATCAGAGTTTATTAGAGTCAGTTTCAATGTATTTCAGAAACTGCTACTTCTAGTTTTTTTATTTTTTCTAGGAGCCATAAGCCTGGGGTATGCATAGGGGTAAGATCCATCTAGACTCCGTCTTGTTGGTTATTCACAGTAATAAGATTTTATTAGAGTCAGTTTCACCGTATTTGAGAAACTGTTGTTTTTAGTATGTTTTTTTTCTAGGAGCTGGAGGTCTGGGGTCTTCAGAGGATTAAAACTTAAGATCCATATAGACTCTATCATGTTGGTTCCATTACAAGTGCATCCAGGTCTTCACAATATTCAAAGTTTGCTAGAGTCAAATTAACCATATTTGAAAAACTGTTTTTGAATTAATTTGTTTTTCTTCCACGAGCTAGAGATATGGGGTCTTCATGTCAATGATGTCGACATTTTATTGGTCCTTATGAGTTGACAATATCAAGAAGTTTGTTTTAGGTGATATTAAATATGTTTCACGTCACTGTTTTTTTTAACAGTTTTCTTTTTAGGGTTGCATGTTGTTTTTGAGAAAATAGTTGAGTGCCTTGTATAAACAAGAATCTAATGAGACATTTAATGATATGCAATTCAATACAACTCTCTTCCTCCTCCAAATTTAATTGTAATTCATGTGTCTCTATTATAATTAGAAACTGCAATAGATTGTAAATTGGATCCACAACTAAAAATTTGGTCGTTAAAAGAAATTTTAACCCATTTCAAAATGGATCAAAAAATCTCATTTTATTTCATTTATTAGTATGTTGATTATTCAGTATAATACATCCAACTTCTAAAGAGTTAGGCTAACTAAAATCGAGACCAAGGTAATTTTTAGGGGCGAAATTTCGCCAATTAACTATTTTTGGGGATTTTTTCTAAAAAAAAATTCATTATTTGGTCATTTGTAGTGTCTAATATCACCTATATTTACATAAAATATGTTTTTTTTAATCATAATATTCGCCAAAATTTACACATTTCAGTGTTAATTTTATGTTTCATATTAAATATTCACCTACCTATCTATAAACATGTTTTTTTCAATCCAAAACAATTGCCTAAAATACTATACTTAAGTATAATATTAGAATCCTTAAAAAATACCCTGATATTCAAAGACTAGTCTTGATTTTCCTAAAAGACTGAGTGTGCAATAAAAATATAATATTTGGAAATAACATCACAACCTAGAATGATAATCAGCAATTGCATACCTCAGTTTTTCGTCGTTTTGTTTCAAAAATCGTTCCATTTTCTTCCTTCGAGACAGAAAGATATACGAGTGTTAGGATTCAGGAACATATCTTTTCAAACATAATATTAACAAAGACAACACAAAATCCCCTTGAATAGATGAAGGTTTAATGAATGTATGCTACACAAATTATTGTTGTTAAAAAAATTATTTATCAATCCATGTATCAAACCCTGAAAGAGCATTCATCTTGTGCTAGTTCTGCAAGTACACATATGGGTTGGACATCGGGGTAATAAACATTAAAAAATATTGGGATAATTAATGTCCACTTTTGTTGAGTAATTTAAAAATAGAAAATCCATCAACGGGGCCATGGTCCAGCAGTGAATATGGTGGCATATCATGCCACCAATCAAGATTCAAATGTCCCCAAGACAAGAATAAGTTGTTGGGGCCAGCTGCAAGTCCATGTTCCATATTGGAAATTATGAACTATATGAAGGAGACTTCATCGGATTTCCAATATATATGTAGTGAAAATTGTCGTCGGATATCCATTTAATATGACATATATGTTATACTACCGATGACTCCAATTAGTGGGTTATATGAATTTAGGCATGTCTATAGGGAGCATAATATGAGTGCAGACCGTTTATCTAAGGAAGCATTGAATATGAAGGTTGGCCTCCTCTCCTCCTCGTAACTTTTAGAAGGAGAAATCATTGAGGAAGGCATGATACAACTCTTTTAAGAGATTTTTTATTTATGTGGCATAGTTGTTTTTGGTTCTTTCTACTATGGGATACATTAGCATATTTCTTGTTTTAGCTGGGGATATAGATTTTTTTTTCATCCCCCAGGGGTGTGTTTTCTCCACCTTGGATAAGTTGTTTGGGCTCCTTATGTTCTCCATGTGTTATTACTCATTTAGTCTTCTTGGTATTGTGGGTTCCTTCCCTCCCCTTGGGAAAGTTGTTGACGCTTATCTCCACTCGCATTTGAAATGAGTTATTGTTAGGAATATGTACAAGTTAACTTTGATTCACTATTGAATATCAAGGAACACCTATTTTTCTTCTGAAAAAAAGTTACAAAATCATAGTGAATGATTTTATTATATATATTAAGATCCATAAACTGGGTCTTTAATATGTCTTTTTAGGAAACAAAATAAATTTAAAAATCTACACCTATAAATTTTGTCCAGATTGTAATTTGAATTTTGAAATAAATTGGCTGAAGCATTAGCTATTGAACCACTTGATATCTATCTCTTGTTAAAGGAATATTTGACGAACGGTTATATTAGGGAATTATTGATATTATTCAAGATAATGAAATCACTATTATGTCATGCTTATAAGTCTATCCAAGGTTTTTCTGGCATTTTTCTTTTATTTCCCAATTTTTTCCAGCCATGGTGCAGGTAGAACCAAATAGGTATTTGTCAGACCCGTATTTCTCGAGCGAGGGGATTTTAGAAAGAATAGATGAAGGTGAGACATCCAATAGGTATACAAGGGCTAGATCAAATAGATGTCAGAATATCATAAAAAAATTCAATAAACACATGGAATTTTTTCTCACAAGATGGGGGTCATGTTTATATGATTATGAGACAATATGAGACATTAAGGTGCCCTTAAGGTACAAACGTCTAGTGAAACAATGGGTACCTATGGATCTTCCTCAAGTCAACAATGTTTTTTATGTGAATGAGGATATATAGAATTGCACCATCATCATTACATGGATTGGGGTTATTTTGCATGGATGGCATAAAGGTCGGTTACAGAAGATGTACAGAATTGATGGAATATGTTGGACCCTCTTACAACTATAATGATTGGATGCGCCTAGTCCAATGTACACAAAGTATGCTTAGATATGGGTTATCAGAAAATTATTTATAGCTGAAAGACATATATCAAAATAAAGGAGAAACATTATACATTGCGGAAGGCCGAAGAAAACTAGGAATATTGTGGGGTTTATAAACAGTACACAACAACGGTATACACTTAATAAACCCAGCTGCATATTTGAGGGGTGTGAAGAAAACTATGTCTTTGTATGTGCCATTAAATCAATAGCTATTGGGGAAGAGCTACTTATTAATTACAATTTGAATCGAGTAGATACAAACATGGTTAGTATGTAGTACATCCAACAATTTACCCAACCTTTTATTAATTATTTTAACATCTTTAGTATTTTTCGTTAGCAAATAATTATAATTTTTTATTAAATTTCCTATGTTGACTTCGTAGGGAGGTGATCGGGGATGCATCAACCCAACAACTGGTGAGGGGAGTACACCATCCTCGATGAAACAAGTATACATCAAAACCTTATGTTATTAAATTGTTTTAGTGAGTATTTTTGTTTTGTTAGGTCATTTTTAGTATGTTTTTTTATGTAGGGTTTCGTCAGGGGCACCTCCCTCACAATAGATGTTACTAGACCTACCCCAAGGTGGAAGGTATACATCGATTCCATTGTAAAAATTTAATATGTACAAATAGTTCTATTTTTATGTTTTTTCAATTGTATATTTGTTTGGTTTAAATAATCTTGTCTATATTTCATGCAGATTATTGATTAGGGAAGCCACCCAGCTATTGATCAAACGACTGCATCCTCGGGGTAACAGGTAACCTGAATGTAGTTCTACGATTTAAATACTTTAGAATTGTACACATATATAAATGTAGAATAATGTTTATTTTGTTATGTATTTTTTCATTTTTATAATTGCATTCATTATGCTAATGTTGTCTACTTATTTTGCAGGTGGATGATCGAGGAAAGTCCCCAGATGTTGATCAGACCACACCGTTGTCTAGGCATCGGGTAAAAATAGATGTAATTCTAGGAATCTATCATGATAGATGTTTTTTGTTAGTATAATTTTTTTCTCAGACTATTTCTTCAACAATTAAACAATGTTTTATATATTTTTGTTGCACACAAATAATTTGGTTTATGAAACAGCAACATAATAGTCCATAGATTTTGACGTCAACGAGTTGTTGAATGATGCTGACATTGGTTCTTCTATAGAACTAGTGAACCTACTAGAGAAGAACTTGAAAAAAATTCATGCGGATATGCTTCATCTGCTATTCATAATTCTGCAGATAGGCGAGGTCAAATCAAATTTTCAAGTGTTCATGCAGAGATCTCAAGCCTTGAAAGTAAGTTGAGGAATCATAATATAAATTCATTTAGAACTTTATATTTTTTAATTTTATATGATAGTGAACTTATAATTGAATGGTTTGTATTTACAGGATTTTCTGCAACCACACACTGGTGGCAAAGGCGGTGTTGGGCCTAGTGAGAAAAATACTCCACGTACACCACATACTGCACCCATGTTTTTTAATATGTTCTGTGACACCCCCGAGGCCATCATAGGGTGCATCCAATACTGACTAATGCACACCAGATCATGCAGAAGAAGGGGTGGAGGCAGAGTCTAATACTAATGTTGATGTTGAAGTAACATTTCCTGGATCTTCCACTGTCACTAGCACGAGTTCAATAGTGACAACATTTTTGGTGAATGAGGAACTTGTTCCAATAAAGATAGAGAATATTTCAAGTAATTATAGATTGTTCAATTTATTTTTTATAATTTAATTGTAATATACCATTAAAAAGGTTTTTTTAAACTAATGATGGCATGATTGTTTTGTAGGAAATTATGTATTTTATAAAAATATAAATGATTTGACCTTGGAGATATTTTTTCCCACCATCCGCACAAGGTGGGATGAATAGACAAAATATTTAAAGGATGAGCTAACTAATCGGTTGGTTATCCTGTTCGCCAAAGGTACCTTCGATACAACGAAGGTCCTGACTCCTAAAGAAGGTTCGACAACATATGAAGATTGTCTGAGACCAATATAGGGTTCACCTAGAAAATAGCCCTATGTATGAGCGTCCTCCGATGATTCCATCATGGGAGTGGAAATCCCTAGTCGAATATGGAAAAAAGAGGGCTCTGAGAAAATCAGGAAAGATACCACCAGGCAGGTATGCAATACATTCCACAATGTAATGGTAAGCCTTATTATTATTAATTTTTATATCAAATTTGCAACATTGACTAACATAAGTCTGTTAACACTTGATTAGGCTAACAGACACATCAAAGGACACAAAGGAAATACTGGATAAAATTGGTGAACACAAGCTTGAGCCTGGTGGTATTTCGAATTTGGTGGCACTGTTTGTAAGCATCGAAAACCCAATACGGCATACAAATAATAAATAGAAAATTATTTTCGTTTTAATCCAGCAAAATATTTAAAATTAATGACGTTATGAAAATATGCAGGCAGACCGAATCAAAGAAGTGCCCACTCAATAATTATTGAAGCTTGGATTCCAACACAGATTTGAAGTTGTTGTTGAACACCGAAAAATATTGTCTAGGCATACACGGTCTTTGGTGATCCATCTAGTGCATAGGTATATAAAAACAATATAGTTTAATGAAAATCTATTAATTGTCATGCAATATATTCATTATAAAGATTTTACATAAAATATTTATTTTGTTTTGAGCAGGAAAACAATGATCCTGTTAATGTCGATGATGTACACTAACCAGTCAAAGATCATGCTTCGATTTTTGGTAATGAATTTATTAATATGCTATTGTTTTGTATAGATAATTGCAAATGGTGAACATTAATTGTACTTGTCCATATTTCAACTGCAGAGCATGTATATGGTCACATTTACATTCCTGCATCCCTCAATTATGTATTGCGGGGAATATACATCTTGCAAGTTTAAATCTCTACTGTGGATTAGTCTTGATCCGATGTTTGGGATTGTTTTTTGTTTTCAATGATCATTCAGCTTCTCCATTGTTTTGTTTGTGATTCAATTTTTGAATTACGATTTTCACTTGTAATATCCCATGAATTGGTAATCATTGATTCAACTAATTTGTAATGAATTAGGCGCTAAGATTTTATTTTACGAAATAAAGGGTGTACATCAAATAATGGAAAGAGTCAATCACTTTTCATTAAGCAACGTATTATATTTTACAATGAATAATTATCTTTGCATGTTGATAAGATTATTAGTATTGTTTAAATTACATTCGATATACTTTTAAAAGACAATATTAATAATTTATTTATATAATGGATTTTAACATCATATTGTTTACAATGTTAATACAAAGTATTTCACTAAACCCTAATTTGTTGTTTTCGTGAAGGATGAAGTTCAAAAATGGATCGCACACCTGTAGAAGACATGTTTTTTGCATGGAGGATTGTGATCAAACCGTGAGGAATTAGCTCCAACGGTTCAAAACCCACTTCCAAAATAGGCCCATTTACTCCTAATTATGACCAGTTTTTCAAATATATCAATAGTTTGGGAATACATTGTGACTGAACATTGGTGAATTTTCCAGAAATTCATTCCAACAGTTTTTGCATAGCTGAATGAACCAAACATCTTGGGATTTGATGCTGTCCTTCCCACTACTCTTTACTTCTATCAATTTGACCTTGGCATTTAGAGAATGATGGGGGAAAGCACTCGATAGAGATGGAAAATATTTATCTTTCAGAGCTCTATAATTTTCTGACTTTCAATTGTTTGAATATAGAGAATGGGAGATGTTGGAGACATTTACCACCATACACACTCTTTTTGGTCAAATTGGCCTAGTTAAACCACTATATTAAGTATAATTGACATTAATTGACATAAGTGGAGCATTAATTGACATCATCTAGTCACACCCATGCCTACCTACAGTCAAGGAGGCTAACTTAGCCTTCTCCTATAGTCAAGGAGGCTAACTAGAGCACTCCGGGGGTGATCTAAGTGATATTAATGCACCTATTTGCTAATTGGTGGTTACAATCAATTCAACCAGTCAGTTAAGGAACCTCCTCTCATTAAATATATTATCTAATGATTATTTGTTTTTATTTAATGATCTGGAGTCAATAGGGGTGCCTCCACCAACTTCTGATGATCAGTTCAGCTTCAGTTAACCTCATCGAGGTTCATTGAAGTCATCTAAGCACTAGCACTTGATGGTTAGCTTTCTATGACATGTGTTTGATCTCTTTCAGTTGAGATTCAATCATTTATTGCACTCCAACTTCAGTTAGGGTGTGGTGAGTCAATTAGGGTTTTGGTTAAGTGGTTAACTGAGTGTGAACCAATGGCTTATAATCAGTTAAGCTAGACTCACTCATTGAATTCGAATGACCTCCTTAGCTATTCAAATTCCTCATTTGATTCAAGCTATTACTTGAAATTGTTATTGTAACTATTCATTGATTATTGGATATATAGAGAGGAAACCATTCTGGTTCCGATTAAGACCATTTTTGAGTTATTTGTTGATTATTTCTTGATGAGATTGATTATTTGTTCATAGATCAATGTGCAATATTAATACGGTATCATATCATATGGTGGGATGAATATCTATCTCTCAAAACCAAGCTTCTTGATATATTTCTCCATGAAAAGTGAGCAATAGCTCAAAAATCTAGCACTACACCAGAAGCCAAGGCTTACCACTCAATCCCCAAAGTAAAGAACTTGTTGATCAAGCTTGCTTGATTGACTATGCTGGGTGTGATGAAATCCTATAATGTGTAGGATGTCTGACCTTATTTTTCCCTTTCTGTTTTGATTTTCAAGTTTCTACTAGGGAAGCATTCACTCCAGCACATCCAAATGGCCTCCTCAGCAGATCTCTTGACTCCATACAATTTCCATTCATGTAAAAGTGATATGGAGATTCAGCTATGCTCCAAATGACTTTTTAGAGTCACCATGGACACTGAAGTTGAGCCTGGATCTGCCATAGAAAAATCAAGATTCTTAAACAAGAAGGATGAAGCCTTCGGTTTCTTGTGCCTCTCTATTTCCCGAGACATTCTCTTCCATCTTATGGATTTAAATACACTGAATGAAATATGGGACAAATTAGAATCTCTATATAGAAAGCATGATGACTTGAGGGTTTTCCAGCTCAAAAATGAACTCATGTCTCTCCAACCTTCCAATCTTGAGACTCTGAATGATTTCTTTACAATGTTCAAGCATACTGTTTTACTCTTGAAGCAATGCAACATGGAGAAGGAGGATGATCAACTCATCCTTGCCATACTCTCCAAACATGAGGCTGACTATTCAATTTTTGTTTTTACATTCCGTACAGGGAAGCTCACAACCCATCAATGGAATAAGCCTACACTCAATGCCTTCATTGAGTCCCTAACAAATGAACATGACAAGCTTGTCCAGATGGGGATCATCTGATCTTCCCGTGATCAAGCCCTCCATGTCTCGGGGCCCAAAGATCTGAAGGGTAAAGGAAATCAGTAGAAAAATCAGAAAACTAAATTTGATGCTCCCAAGCCTAGAGTTGAAAATCAGCAGCATGATGAATCTTCCGGCTCAAGGAAGAACAAAGGAAAAGGGCACAATGGGAAAGAAAAAGTCAAGTGTTCTTACTGCATGAAGGGTTTTCACCCTGAACATGCCTGCATGAAGAAAAATCTTGATGAAGAAACCTCTCTCCTTGAGAGCAATAACATCAATCTTCCAAAGATATTTCGGAGGAGATATCACCAAGATCGAGAACCCCAACATGAGAAAGGTCATGCCCTCATGGCAAGCACTTCAAAGTCCAAAGCACTGCTGATTGACTCTAGAGCTTCAAATCACATGATGGCTAAAAAATACTTATTTTCATCCTTGGAGACCTGCAAATCTATCCCCATCCACATGGGATATGACTCCACCATCATTTTCGAAGGACAAGGTACTGTAGATATTGAAAATGGTTTTTTCTATAATGTTTTGTATGTACCGTCTCTAGCAGAAAATCTCCTTAGTGTCTAATAGATGACACATACAGGAATTTCTAAGAGAGTCTCTTTCAGCCCAAATTATGTTTAGATAATAGAAATTACATCTGGGAAACTCATTGCAAAAGGCCTTGCAAATCATCATGCAAAATCCTATGAGTTCTCTCACTTTGTTGCGGATGCAAATCCCACTGCTCTACTAACTCATGGAAATGAGGTTAGTAGGATGTGGCATGAGAGGTTTGGCCATATTAATTTCAAATATTTTCAGCAATTACAGAAAAACTCCATGGTTGAAGGCCTCCCGGTCATCAAGGAAACCACGGGAATTTGCAAGGGCTGTGTGATTGGAAAACACCTTGAGAACAAGTTCGATCGAGGGAAGGAAAACCGAGCTACAAGAATATTGGGGCTGATACATTCTGATATCATAGTTCCAATGCCTGTCACATCCATGAATGAATCAAGGTACCTCATTACTTTTATTGATGATTTTTCAAGGTATACATGGGTTTTCTTTCTCAAAAAGAAATTAGAAGTATGTGAAAAAATTTCTTAATTGAAAGCCTTGATCGAAAATGCCTTTGGGCTTAAGATCAAGATCTTGAGATTTGATAATGGAGGGGAGTATGTCAGTAATGAGTTTCTATACATATGCTCCCAAAGTGGTATTCAGGTCTAGCATTCAATTCCCTACACTCCCCAACAGAATGGAGTAGCGGAAAGGAAGAATCGGTCTCTCAAGGAGATGACCACCTGTATGTTGGAGTCAAAGAAGCTTGCTGCAAATTTGTGGGATGAAGCCATGAATGCTGTAGCATACATTCACAATAGGGTGCTGCACTCAATTTTTAAAGGAAAGACTCCTTTTGAAGCATACTTCGGACAAAATCCGGATGTGTCAAACCTACGGGTGTTTGGGTCCACTGCATGGGCCCGGATTCCGCTTCATAAAAGAATGGATTTACAACCGCAAAGCATAGAATGTATATTTATTGGGTATTCTAATGAATATAAAGGATTCAAGATTCTATATATCAATACCAAACATATCATCATAGAGAGAAGTGTCAAGTTCGATGAGCCTCTTCAGGAGGTGGAACTAGTGAAGGAGAAAACTGTTGAATTTCCTTCCTATTCTACTGAATATTTGGATGATGAAATTGGGGGTGATGACCCTGATTTAAATACTTTGATTTATGATATCATTGTGAAACAATAATCAAATATTGAATCAGAACCTAAAGTGCAAAATCATCTTCCTACATGGGCCCGACAGACACTCTCCTCTGCAGGAGACAACATTGGAAATCCGGATGATCCAAGGAGAACCCAGTCTGATTTCCAAAGAGAAGGTATTGCTCTCTCTTGTTCTGATATTTTGATGTCCAAAATTTTCTATTTGATGATTAGTTCAGATCCAAAATCCTACTACCATGCTCAGAAGGATCCGAGATGGAAAGTTGCCATGGATGAAGAGATGAATTTTCTTCAGAGAAACACTACTTGGGAGCTAGTTTCTCTTCCTCTGGGAAGGAAATTGGTTCAATGCAAGTGGGTGTTTCAGAAAAAGGTTGCTGCTGATGGAAGCACCTGAAAATATAAGGCAAGGCTGATGGCAAAAATTTTCTCTCAGGTCCAAGGTGTGGACTGCCATGAGACCTTTGCACCGGTTGCAAAAATGGACTCCATTCGCCTAGTTTTGGCTATTTCTCCATCCAAGCACTGGGAAGTGAATCACATGGATGTTAAGTCAGCCTTTATATATGGAGATATTCATGAGGAAATATACATGAAGCAACCTAAGGGCTACATCACTGATTCATCTTTGGTTTCCAAGCTAAAGAAGTCACTATATGGGTTAAAACAGGCCCCAAGAGAGTGGTATTCCAAGATGGATGCCTTCCTTCTCTCGCAAAAATTTTAGAGATGTAGATAAGATCCAAATGTGTATTTACAGTAGTATGATAATCATATAATTATCATTTTTTTATATGTTTATGAATTACTAATCACATGTAGCACAATTGCCTCCATTTCAGCCATCAAAACTGCTCTCCACAATGCCTTTGAAATGAGTGATTTGGGGCTTCTAAAACAATTTTTGGGGCTCAAAATTGAGCAAAATTCTGACCTGTTAGTCAAGTTTAACATGGCTGGTTGTAGGCCTGCACCATTCAGTTTCCTTTCAAGGATCAGCCTTGAAGAAGGAAAAAACACACCTCCCATGGACTGCACTATCTATCGACAACTGATTGCTAGCTTGTTGTACTTGACACATTCTAGGCCTGATATTTGTTATGCCATGAATGTTGTATCAAGATACATGTAGAAGCCTCACGATATCCATTGGAAGGCAGCCAAGAGTATCCTCCAGTATATTCAAGGAACTAGGACCTACGGCATTCACTATGCTGCAAACTCCTTACTAGAGTTGGTTGGATACACAGATTCCGATTGGGTGGGTGATTCTATTGATCGAAAGTCTACTTCCAGATATGTAATCATGTTTGGTGGTGGCCCAATTTTATGGTCAAGCAAAAAGCAGTTTTCCATAGCACTATATTCAGCAGAGGTCGAGTATCGAGGAGCGGTGAATGCTTGCATCCAAGCAGTTTGGTTGCAAGGCATTCTTTCAAAGTTTGATCTTGGTAGTACTTTGTCCACTATCCTCTTTGGTGACAATAAAAGTTCTAGTAATATATCCATGAATCTAGTTACCAAGCAAAGGACCAAGCATGTAGAGATTCACATGCACTACATCAGGGAGCTAGTGCATGACAGGACCATCATTCTACAATACTACCCGACTGATGAGCAGATTGGAGACATCTTCACCAAGAGCTTTTCAGAAAAGAAGTTCACTTACCTCCATTCACTAGTGGGGGTGAGTTCATTAGGGTGATCCATACTACTTTCAATGTTCAGCTTGAGGAGGGGGGGGTTTCCCATTGGGTTTTCCCTCTTTTCCTCACTTAGTTTGTTTTGAGCATTGTTTCAGTTTCAGCATTGTATAGGGTGACCTATGGCCTTAGTTGTCAGGACCCTAGTATTTTTATGCATTTGCGTTTTCTAACTCCTCCTGAGTATCGATTAAGGGGGGGTGTTGGAGACATTTACCACCATACACACTCTTTTTGGTCAAATTGGCCTAGTTAAACCACTATCCCAAGTATAATTGACATTAATTGACATCAGTGGAGCATTAATTGACATCATTTAGTCACACCCACACCTACCTACAATCAAGGAGGATAACTTAGCCTTCTCCTATAGTCAAGGAGGCTAACTTAGCCTTTTCCTATAGTCAAGGAGGCTAACTGGAGCACTCCGGGGGTGATCTGAGTGATATTAATGCACCTAATTGCTAACTGGTGGTTACAATCAGTTCAACCAGTGAGTTAAGGAACCTCCTCTCATTAAATATATTATTTAATGATTCTTTATTATTATTTAATGATTTGGAGTCAACAGGGGAGCCTCCACCAACTTTTGATGATCAGTTCAGCTTCCGTTAACCTCATCGGGGTTCATTGAAGTGATTGAAGAACTAGCACTTGATGGGGTGCTTTCTATGACATGTGTTTGATCTCTTTCAGTTGAGATTCAGTCATTTATTGCACTCCAACTTCAGTTAGGGTTTGGTGAGTCAATTAGGGTTTTGGTTAAGTGGTTAACTGAGTGTGAACCAGTGGCTTATAGTCAATTAAGCTAGACTCACTAATTGAATTCGAATGAACTCCTTAGGTATTCGAATTCCTCATTTGATTCAAGCTATTGCTTGACATTGTTATTGTAACTATTCATTGATTATTGAATATACAGAGAAGAAACCATTCTGGTTCCAATTAACACCATTTCTAAGTTATTTGTTGATTATTTCTTGATGAGATTGATTATTTGTTCCTAGATCAATGTGCAAGATTAATAGGAGACGCTGCTGCCATGGACAAAAAATCAGCAGAAGAGACTGAAGACACTGTGTTTGATGCTAACCTTCTAATTTCTTACAGACTTTCAATTATACAGTAAATTTATTTTCAGATCCTCGTTTGTCTATTGATCAAGTTTCTTTGATGAATGTTGATTTTAACTCCATATTGCTTATCAATGATGTCAAATCTTATGCAATTTATTAAACACGGTGATCTATAGTTCTGGTTTATCTTTGTTAATGATTTGTGTGTTCATGATGTTTTGAAAGAGTTTATTTAATAAAACATTATTTATTTCTGCAAATGGTTTCACATTAAAGTTTAATTGATGTTAATTTTTTAATTAACATATCAGTTACAAGTTTATCTTGAATGCATTTAACCCTCAATCTGTTGTTGATTAATTTTAATTGATTAATAATAACTTGGGTAGATAAGTAATTGACCTTTTAACATTTTTGTTAAGTTGATAAATGCACTTATCTATTTCTACATCAAGTTGACCTGCACATACACCATCCACCTTCTATAATCAACAATCAGGAAGAGGTGCTCTCTCAGAACCACTATGTTAGTGACCCTCTGGAAGCGGTTCTGGGTAGGCCTTTCCAGACTTGTTTTTTCAAAGTTTTTTGTAAAAAAATTTTGTGAGATGCTTTCAGTTCTAAGTGTCTGGGTTTTTTAAAAGAGATATGAGTGTTTGAATTTCAAAATTGGATGTGGTAAAAGGCTTATTTTGTTGAAATCAAAGAGCTAGGATAGACTCATCTTTTCATTTTCTTGTATGCTTGGTTTTAATTTTTTTGAAATGAGTGTTGTTTGAGAGCTTAACATCAGTTAGATCTCATTCTTATTGTTTGATAAATCTAAAAAGAAAGACTTGCTTGATTGATTTCCTGTTTTATTTTTTATTAAAGTTTGTGAAGGACTTCTTTTTGCTTGGAAAAAGAATATTTTTTGTTGATACTTATTAATATTTTTTTGGGGGGATGAATTATTGGACCTCTGATTAGCCTTGTAAGCTTTCAGATCTCCATTTTTCTTCTCTTTCCTTTATATTCTGATCTCATGAAAAGAAAAAATATTAGTCGTTTTAAGTTAGATCTTTCTATTTTTAAAAGGAAAAATTGAAAAAAGTGTTGAATATTCCTTTGAGTGTTTTTTGTCTTTCTTCTTAGAAAAAGAGATCTTACCCTATTTGATTTCTTTCAAAAAATCAGTTTGAAGTTTGTTTCTTGTTTCTCTTTCTTGGAAAAAGATTTGTTTAGTCTAGGTTTTTGGGAAAAAAAATTGGTTTTGAAACAAAAATTGGTTTTGAAACAAAAATTGAAAAGAAAAATACTCTCTCCTTCCCATAAGTAGGCATGTCTTGAATGGTAAAGTGAAAGAATTTGCATTTCATATTTGCATGGATTTACATTTCTGTCAGAACTCCATGCATTAACCTAGCCACTCAAGTTAAAATTAACGATAGTTGTAGGTCTAAAATTGATATAAATTTGAGTGATAAGTTAGGCTTGCCTAACTAGGAAAAACCCTTTTCCTATCTTGTTTGGAGAAGCACATCGAGAACAGCACTTAGGGATATTACTACACACATACCTTGAGTATATCGTGAGTTGCTCCTTCTTGACAATCCTAGTGAGAGACTGGCTATTTTGAGCTCATCCTATCACTTAAGTTTACTTGTGGCATGTAGCTTGTGTAGGAGAAGACCTTGTGTGATTTTTCTTAGTTTTGAAACCCTAGGTTAGGTTTTAGTTACTTTTACAATATGGTTGAGTTTCAGTTGAGATGATCCAGAAGAAACCAGGGCTTACCACCCAACTTTCCACCTACAACACGGGAAGGCCCAATGGAAGCCATAGACCAAGGAGCTGCAATTGACTCCCATATGGTAGAAAATCTAGTTGTAGAAAGTGGAGATCAATTCACTTCTTATGTTACTCCGTTGGTCCAATAGTCTCCTGCAACTAACACTTCCTTTCATTCTCCAATGGAATGTCGAAATGATTGTATTAATGAAACTGAGTATGACCCTGATGCTCCTTTTTAGAGAACTTCTATGGGTCAAGACATTTATTAGTTTGGGGTTATTAGAACCTATTTTGAAAAACTTTCTTTGAATGAGGATACATATAGGAGAATTCAAGCATCGCTTAATCGTGCTCATAATTTTCAAGAGAAGATGGACAGGGTTATGGCTACCCCTATACCTCATAAATAATCTATGCCAGATCATTTACTTCGTCTGTCAGATCCATGGCCTTATGGATATGGTCCACTTCCTAATGATGTTCCATCTTGTGGTATGTCTCCTCATGATCTGGTTCAAACCTCCAACCCTACAGTTTTAAATCGTAGGTATTTTCCTATTCCTCCCATATCCTCTATAGCTTGGGGGGAACCCTCAGCTCAAGTGGTGTCAGTATCTTCTAACGCTGGGTGGAAACCCTCAGCATGGCCTACATTATCAGTTAGTGGAGTTGTTACTAGTACTAGGAAGACCTCTACTACAGGGAAATCCACAGTGTATGTTCCTCCTACCCACACCAATATGGTAAACCCTCCATCAAGTTTAAGCCAACCCTTAGGGGTACAACCTATAGTTAACCATCCTTCTTGGGGTTATGGTTACCCAGCAAATCAATTACCTGTAGTAAACATAAATTATCAACCTCAATCTACAGAAACTATCTATTCTAGAATACCTTACCCTGGAAACACATTTACACCATGGGGGAAACCTAATTGATCCTGCATGCCAGCAATGGGAGGAATTCCTATTCTTACTGCTAGAGGTGCTGGAGGAATGCCTTATGGTGGCCCACCCTTTGGAGGTCCACCAAGAGGAGGCCCACTTGCCGGAGGTCTACCTTATGGAGGACCACCACCCAGAGGGCCACTACCTAGAGGCCCACCATCAAGAGGACCACCCCTCAGGGGCCCACCTTCTAGGGGTCCACCGCCTGAAGGTCCACCTTTTGGAAGTCCACCTTCTGGAGGACCACCACTTGGATGACCAACACCTAGCAGATCACCACCTAGAGGCCCACCTCTTGGAGGCCCGCCTCCTGAAGGGCCCACCTTTTGGGGGCCCACCTCTTGGAGTCCCACCCCCTTCGGGAGGCTCTTTGGGAGGATCATATGCCCATCAACCAAATAAACAATCCATATATCAGTCAACTTATGGTCCTAGTGATACACATATGCCTTGTCAATACTACCAGTATGTGAAACCTAATCAGCAATTACCTTTCTTGGAAACTTTGGAATTACCTGATCTATCCAATTTGATAAATGTTCCCATTCAACATAACCCTTCATGGCCAGCTATTCTGGTAAAATTTCCATGAGACATTCCCAAGTTTGATGGAAAGTAGGGAGATGATCCCAAGAACCATGGTATAACCTTCCATCTATGGTGTTCCTTGAACTCCTTGATGGTTTATTCTATTTGTTTAAGGCTCTTCCTGTGCACAATGACCGGCACGGCTGCAAAGTGGTACATTGAACTTCCAAAACATTCATTTGTGGATTTTATCTCTCTATAAATTATTTTCCTTACACACTTTTAGCTACCCATTCGTTATGAAACAGGTACAAATATTTTAAATTCACTCTATCAGAATACCTCCACACGCATATCATACCATATCCATAAGTTGAGAAGGCGGAGACGGCTTATTAAAGCTCCCATCCTGGACCAACTCCTAGTTGATTGGTTCACAAATTCATTGTTTCCTTCTATTTCCAGAGATGTGGCTATGGGTGGTGTTGTTACCGAAGAGCAAGCTATCATTCAGACTCAGTATCTGGATTTGGTATATTCCCAATCCAGAACATTGTATGACTTAATTCCTCAAGATCCTCATCCCATCATAGATCCTGCTAAACCACCAATAGAAAATCATTTTGATGGGATTGTTGGTTCAATCCATCCCTCATCGACATCAAAACCTACCAAGAAACCAAATGCTTCTACTACTGCTCCTTCGAATCCTACGATTTCCTTCGAGGTGAATTCTATCCAAGGTTCAAAGACATCGGCAATAAGAAAAAGGGAAAAGGTAAAAATAATAAACTTGGAAACCAACAGGAGAATCCTAAACCTACGACCAATGAGAATGATAAAGAGAAGAGAAAATCCAAATATCCCTTTGTGGAGGAGATCACTTCACTAAATAATTTCCTCGTCGTGATGAGATTAGTAATTTTTTTAAGAGTAACCCCACACCAACAGTGGTCATCGATCCTTTCCCATATCAACAACAACTGATAAACCATATGTCTAATCAGGGGAACTCCAATTCCATGGAATAAATCAGAATGATGTCTTTAGAGACCATCAATTTGAATACTCGTAGTCATTCATATGACAAGCCAGTAGAGAAGAAGGATGAAAATCCTTCTTCCGAGAAAGTTCCTTCTACTAGTTCTCCTTCATCTTCGTCTAATGGCCCTCTCATGATCAAAAAACGTAATCTTGATTTAATTTTATGACCACCTAAGGCCACGCTCAAGAAGGTCATTTTCAATCCCAATGCACGAGCTGCACAATTTTATAATGTTATTGAAGATTTATCTCGGGCACCTTGCGCGATGTCTACCCTTTAGGTACTCCACAGTTGTCCAACATTGCATAAAGACCTGCTAACAGCTTTGGGGGCATTAGAACCAGACAATACCAACTTGATTCATTTCAACATAGAGAACTATAAATCCATATTACCTCACTAACTTGCATTTCAAATTGACTCTAAGGTAGTTGGGAGAAAGGTTCATCATGTCATCCTAGATGAAGGAGCTTCAACCTCAGTCTTATCTACATCCTATTGGGGAGCCATTGGTTCTTCTGAGGTTACAAATTGCCTACAACCTTAAAATCTTTTGACGGACAAGGTTTCTAGCCCCATGTTCCATTTCCAACACTTTCAGTTGAGATTGGGGGAAAGACTGTTTCCATTCAAGTGGAAGTGGCTTATTCCCTATTAGAATACAATCTTCTATTAGGGAGAAATTGTTTGTATGCTATGACCGATGTCATTTCGACGGTATTTAGAACTCTCCAATTTCCACATTTGGGGAAGATTGTGACTATTGATCAACTTGAATTTTGTATGTCGGATGTTACTACCCCTGCGGTGAATAACATCTGTAACATCCTCGACCCTCTGAACGGTGAGGAGAACACTACCAAACCATCAAAAACCTCCGGGAAGATAGCCCCATGAAGATGAATAGGCATATAATGCTGAAATATAAGCTTAAAACATAAAACATTCTAAGATGCATAATCCTTCATATACATAGCGGAAGCAAACATACACTCATTCAAGCATACCCCATGTTCATCATATTCATTAATCAGTAAATATAAATGCAGAGATGGAATAGTCAAGAATACTCATCTTAAAAGAATTCATCTCGTAACCAGCTACGTTGCTGCAACGTTCCACCCAACCATAGGCCAGTTTGCTCATTAATCTCTTAGCAACACTGCCATCACCAAGCTAGGCATGATTCCTCAAGGAATAAGGGCCAAAGAAGGCTTACACATAGCCAAGGTACACAATTCAACCAAGCCCACACAGTAGGTTTTATCAGACCATCAAGGATCTAGGAAAAGGATAAATGCTAAGATGGTTGCCTCAATGGAGAGCTAAGGATGCATACAATATAGTTAACCTGACTTCTAAGACATCCACACACTTGACACCAGGAATCATTCTTCCAGGAATCAGTAGTTTCTCCGCTTCACAGTCCGTCGGGCCCTGACTCCCCTTTCCAATACTCTTCAAGGGTTGTGGAGAAGAAAGCCAGTAGTCTTAATCTATCTGAGTGGCTCCAAACACTAGTTTTCTCAAGCATACCCATCCTCTAATCCTACTCTCAACAGTCCGAATACCAACCACTACATACCACAGTGAAACAAATAGCTCACAACTCTATGAAGAAGATAAAGACTTCTGGGTGACAATCCCCAAACCAAAAGGTGAACACAGCTCAAGTCAACAAGACGAATCAAAGTTGTTCTTGGCCCTAGCATGGCCAAAACAACTTGGCAGCAACCCAAAAAGGTACGTGCATACACAGCAACCCAAAACTAGGGAAATATCTACAACCCAATCCCCTAATGAGATAATGGCAGCATTACACAGTTCTCAAATGGGAAAGAAGATGGATTCCCAACATTGACAAGGAAAGCATACACACCATAGAGACATGCCCCTCAGGCCACTCTTCTAGCTTGTTGCATGAGATCACAATCCCCCAACCCCTGCGTGAGGTAAAAACCATTAGATTTTTGGCCTGTGTGTGAGGATAAAACAAATGATATGGAAAGTCCCCAAGCAGTGCATGAGGAAACATGATCTCCCTCTCTCTATGTGAGGATTACCAGAACAACTCGTGGTGGGAGGAAAACCAGCACCCCCGAATTCCTGTGCATGCCAAGGCGAAGAGAACAGACCCCCACTGGCGTGAGATGGTCAAGACAAAAACCATCAATGGAGAACCCAATGGTGCGAGAGGAAATAGAATCTCCCTCTGCGTGAGGGTGAGAAATACCAAAACCTCCGAAGAGTGGTACTGTGGAAGAGTGGAATGGGTGTTTTCTTCTTCCCCACATAATGTGAAGAGGAAGAGTCTGATGGTGGAGTGGGTACATGGGTAAGGATTGAAAATCCTGCCACACCCACCACTACTCACCAATAACTGCTCCTACACAGCAGAAATTAAATGCATGGCTGACACATGGCAAAATCCCAATGACCCCCACGGGTTGGACAACCCCCCCGCGTTAACCTTAGGAATCATGCCCTTTTCATTGAACGTTGCACTGTCCTAGTTGGCTATAGGTTAATTTTAATTGATGTGCATATTTACATGATGGAAAAACTATAATGTGTAGATAGCACGATATACCATCAGCAACGATCCCTATTGCCGAAACATACAATACCAAATCGATGGTGGGGCTTGTTCCTTTAGCTCCACACCATGATTAATTACAATATATACATCATGTATATTTTAATGCAAATGGGGTCTAAACTGGGACATTAAAATCCCCTCCCCATTGGAATAACACTGTCCTCGGTGTCCCAATATGTAGGAATACATATACATTTTGCACATCAAAATTTCAAAATTTTGCAGATCTGTCCCATGTTCAATCATTTACTTTGAAATTTGAGGAGCAAGCCCATCGGATTCCACGAGATTCTCCTACTGGTTCTCAGCTTTCGACTCACCCCCAAGTCGAGGAACTTTGTGGCTTCTACCCTCTTTATGTTCCCTCGCTAGGTAGTCCCGGCGTAAATGATGTCCTCTGCATTTCCAACATTTCACTAGCTGCTTCATCTTTTCCTGCTCAATTTCCCTTGAGTCTTCATTCCTGGAACATTTCTTAATGGATCACTTGGATGAATGTCCCATCATTGATCCACTTTCCTTTCCTTTATGGATTGCTCCCAAAAGGCTTTTCACCTCCTTTTGCAAACCAATAGAGTCTTGCAAAATATGGTGGTTCATCTCATTCTGCATTTTCTGTAACTTAAGCATCTCTCCAAGATTCTCTTGGGTCCTGGCAATTTTTTGAAGGAGACTTCCATCCAAGTCCAGCAACTTTTGGTCTACTGCCATGATCAATGTGAACCACTGGATTTCACTTTTCTCACCTGTGAAATGCACCATTGAAATTCTATCAGGCCAAGCATAATATAGGCATTAAAACCAGTCAATTAATTGCCCAATTGGCATGACAGTCCAAGTCTCATCAAGGAGACTTCCATTATATATATATATATATATATATATATATATAATCAAAAGGGCAAGAGAGAGCAGTAAGAGTTTTTCCCCTCTTTTTTTTGTTCCATTCCTAGAACCCACACTATCGTTGTGGCTTTTCTTGCTCTCAGCATCTTTCACTTCACCGTGAATGTTGGACCAATCCCGCTTGGTCATTACACTTATTGTCTCCGGTCTATTTCAGACCCCTCAACCATGGAGCCTCTCCACATGGTTTGTCTTGGATGCTAGGACCTTCATAGTCTCACTAGCACCTTTTTCATTACTGCTCATTCAGAGCTCTTTAGGACAGTCACATGTCCACATGTACCCCTGGGATTCTTTCATAGTCCTCGCTCCCAGCAATACCTATATTCAAACATTGAATAGATTCACATGTTTACTTTATTCTCAATGGTTTTTATCTCTTAAACAAGAGCTTAAAACATCATAACCAAATCATATACACATGTATATTCATAAGCAAGAAATTGCAAAATAATTGACTACTTATCTGTATTGTGTGTTTCCTCATTGGTCCATAAGATCCTGCTTTGCTTTGCAAGCCTTGGGATCGCCTATGGACTTGGTTGTTAGGTCAGCACGCAGGCTGCTCCACAACATCCTTATATATATATATATATATATATATATATATCAGGCACAGTCAAACGAACCTTCAGTTGGGTTTATCAGACCGTCAACAAATTTCCTGTACTTATATCAACAACCTATCATCAGCCAAGCCAATGCAGTTGGGTTTATCAGGACATTAAAAATAACACATGCACTTATATCAACAATAAATGACCATTTCCAGGTTTCATTTCTAGTAGTGAGCTCTAATTCCACTACCCCAATATCACACAAGAGACCACTCCCTTCTCTGAGTTGACAGTTCCTCAGGAATGTCTCCTTCTTTGTGCTCTTTAGTAGAAGGTAGGATGAGCTCAATCCATTGTCCATTTAGTGTACAATACCAGACTACATCTGTTTATCTTGACAACACAAGCAATATAAGCATATTTGTTAGCGTTATTGCTCTAAAATTGTAATCATATTTCACATCATTCACTATCAAGTATTGAGACACTAGGAGTGTGTCCACTCCCTAGGGTGTAAACAATATTGAAAAACCATTTCATGATCCGACATTGGAAAAGTGTGCACCCTTTTCTAGTGTGTTCCATGTAGGCCCTATTCATACTCAAGCAATCGGTCATAATAAAATCAAAACATGTTCTGCATATGTAATTTTAATAATTTGACATGCATATTCTTAGCTAGGGTCACAAAACACTTATCCATTTTCCGATGTAGTATTCCTTCATTAAGGAGGAATGGGGGCTCTCTTCTCTGAGTTTTCAGTCCCTCAGTTTTCCATCCCAATTACCTTTTACATTTCGTATCCACACATGTCTTATTGGCATAACCTATACCATCTCACTCATGTTGCTTACCAAACATGCAGTGCAAATGAGACATTCCCAAAATGTCTAATGGAGTTTCACCCGAAACCCCTTTCCAAGATAAGGGAAAACCTTCCCATGAATTTTGGCTCCTGCAGGCCATCGCACATGATCTTCCTGCAGTGTGTACCCCTGGCACATTCATCAAATAGCCAATAGTCAATCATTATATGATAATACAATCCCAATTTGATTGTTCCATAACTAAGTAATGACATTAGTAATTAAATTCAATGAGAATTTGCAACTCTGTTACTATAGAAATTGATTTGCTTGGCAATGAGGTGATCCTCAATTGTGGGTCTCTTGTAAGCAGCACTACTATGCCCATTATAATTTTATTGTTACTAGCATAACATTAACACCCACTTACAATGCGTCCTCCTGACACAATCTTATGCAAGCCAATAGTGATTAGTAGTTGTCAGCAATTTCTTAAATCCGAAATTTACAAATTTAAATTGACAATTCGTTCAGCATACAAACTATTTTCACAGCCATGAGACTCTTCTCGTGAGGTTTGGCTCTTTCACATGGTATATTTCAGCCTTTTTCATGGTCTTACCCACATTTCCATGCCCGAAACAATCTACCCAAAACCTGAACCTTAGTCAGCCAAACACTTAGTAAGTCTTGATGCATATAACTTTTTCATCGCTGCAACAATCACCAAACCATTTTTAGAATTTATAAAATTCAAACACTTCCAGCTGTTAATCACATCAATATTACCAAAACTCATTTACTTCATGCAATCATTATCATACTAAAATTTGCAAGGTCGCATCATTTATGCCAAAATGAAATGTTTAGATACTCCTTACTGTGCAAGCATATCATTGTACCACCTTGCCCTTCCATAGAGAATTTTTGACAGCCAATCGATCATGACTACGCTCTTCATGCACTTACTATCCCGGCTTCATAACAGCTCTTGAAATGGCTCCAAAATTGTCATCAATTCGTTCTTTCAGCCATTAGTTATTCATAATAACTCATGCACTATCTCTATGCATTCATGCATTTGCATCGCAACATTTGCACCCATACTTACGTATGCATATCTACAACATTTACTCATACTTTTCATATGCATCCATTCAATGCATAACTACAAGATTTATAAAATCTTTTAGTGCCTACCCACTCAATGCTACCTTGCATTGATTCAGGCATACTACCATGCATGGCCTATTCATGACTACTTCATATAGGATGCATGAATATAATCAAGATTGCCAGTGCTTACTTTCCTTGGGCTACTAAGCTCATCAAAACATAATACATGCATGACACATTTATATATGAATGCAGCATAAAATTCAAATACCCACATGGTATGATACCTCTTTCTTTTCCCACTCCATGCAATTGTCATAATTAAACTCTTATCTTCATGGGGCCTACTTACAGCCTAAACATTACCATTTTTTTTGGTCCTTTGCAAGAGATTGCAAAATTTGGTCACCAACTTTTGATTCTGGACTTGTTGCCTTATCCCTTTCTCCATAGGGTTTCTAGTCACATTTGTCAGCATCAACAACATATTCCACCATGTCCATGTTGTCGTTGGTTTTTCCAATAATTCCAACACCAATGTAATAATTATCATTAGTGGCTCATTATAAATGTATAATCTTCACTATTCTTACCAACATGTAATATCCTATGCATGCAAGGCATATCCTCATACATTTCATGTATAAAACTTGTAAACATAATTAGCAAGACAAGGTTTAAGGAAATTTCCCTTTCTCAAGTCCCTCATCCTTGCATGGAACTCCTTTTCCATACAACAGCTGGTTTGACTTCATGGTCTTGCTACCTCTATGCAAGCAATTCCTGTATTTGTCCATATTGATAGCAGCACATTCCTCTTTCAAGCAATTACTATCACTTTACTACTCTACCCTCAAATTCTGGTGACTCTCCCTTGTTCCTTGCTGGATAATATTTCCAATGCCTATCCACATCTTCATTCTGACCTCGAGTGTGAAAACCACACTACTTCAAAAATTATGCTTTTTACCAAATGTATTCTGGTCTAAAATGTCAACTTCAGCCACCTGGAACTCTCTTCCTTTTCAGCCCTGAAACTACTGAGAAACCCAATGAGGAATTCACTGCAAAACCCCAATTTTTCTTTGGTCAAAATTGGGTCTCATCCCAGCTAATTTTCCAAGATTTCAAACCCTTAGTGGACTAGTCTTCCGACACTTAGATGACCCAGACAACTAAATTCTCTAGTGCTCATCGGGGGTTTGTTCACCTGTTCCCTTCCAGCATGTCGGACTTGTAGTGGTATAAGCTTCCAATATGCATCGATGATCAAATCCTCTACTCATCAGATGGCTAGTTCTCCTGGATTTCACAATGACAGTGCACCAACCGTTAATATTTTTCAATTGGCATCCTCTTCAACTATAATTCTCCGATCGGTGTTCGGAACAACTGTTTGTCGAGAGCGTATGCCACTAAATAGCCGCAACGACGGATGCATGAAAGACTAATTTTTCTTATCGGCGCTTCGATATTCTAATATTTTTCGATTACGTCCATCGGTGGTATAATCCTCTAAACTCTGTCAATGCTTGCCACCACATGGGCGAGCCAAACAACTAAGTTTTTCCGATGTCTCCGGTACTTAAACAAATGTTTTTTTGAAAATTTCCTTCCCAGAACATTTTCTTTCCTTGTCTGCTGCATCAGTGATCTCAACGACTATAGTTTCCGTGTCCATAACTCTGTCGGTGGTCAGAACGAATAGCAACTGTAATCTTCCGATCGGTGGTCGAAAGCACTAACTGCTGCGGTGTCGGGTGGTTAGTCCTCTAGGTAGCCACAACAGCGGATGCACAATCATCTAACTCTTCTAACTTCCATCGGCGATCAATACTAATAACTTTCGTCAATCAAATTGACTGATCCCCGCCGTCGTTTCGACAACCTCATCAACTAGGTGTCGCCGATCCCTTCAACTGATCTTTGCCCATCATCGATGACCAATACTTAGAAAAAAATTTGAAATTTCTTCTAGCATCATCTCTTCCTTCAACTAACGTTCGTGGATCCACTTTAATAGACTCTGTAGATTCATCTTCTATTCATCAGCGATCCATTCCTCTATTCATCGGCGATCCCAACAACTAAACTTTTCCAATCGTCGATGATCTCATGCCTTACAAAAAATTTTGAAAATTTTCTGTTGCTTTGCCTATCGAAACGACTTTCCTCTGCGGCATCGATGGTCAGTGACTCTATCTGTCAGAAGGATAGTCCATTATCCAACCGCAATGGTGGACACCCAATCAACTAATTTTATCCTATGTAGTTCATCGGTAACTGAATCATCTAGGTATCTGCGATGTGATCAACTCATCCTCGCCGATCACCGACGATTTTATGACTTAGAAATTTTTTCCAAGAACTCTTCTTTAATATCATTTTTCCATTGCTTCATCGGCTCAACTGCCTCTTATTCTTCGCCAATCGCCGACAGTCAACATCGAAAGTTATTTCCGCTAAGTAGAGCTGGCATTTCGGCGGTCTTCGGCTGATCTCCGCCGAAACTACAGCTCCCACATACTCTATCCTCAGCCAACGGCCGATGAACCTTAGTGAACTTGTGAAATTTCCTATCGACTGTCCTCCTTCAGGTGGTCATCAGACTAATTCTTCCACTGTGTCGGAGCATCTTCACACTTAGTCCTCTGATGGGCCAACGGTTCCAATACTTACAGAAATTTTTCAAATTTCTCAAAATTCTCTTGTCATGCATAGATTCCTTCTGATTTATTTTGGGCAGAAGGAAACTTGCCTCTACTAGCTAACCTTTCATGGCCCATTCAGGCCCATGTTTTAACCTTTAGCTCTAATACCATACTGTAACATCCCTAACCCTCTGACCGACGAGGAGGACGCTACCAAACCATCAAAAACATCTAGGCAGATAGCCCCATGAACATGAACATGCATATAATGCTGAAATATAAGCTTAAAACATAAAACATTCTAAGATGCATAATCCTTCATATACATAGTGGAAGAAAACATACACTCATTCAAGCATACCACATGTTCATCATATTCATTAATCAATAAATCTAAATGCAGAGATGGAATAGTCAAGAATACTCATCTTAAAAGAATTCGTCCTACAACCAGCTACATCGCTGCAACGTTCCACCCAACCATAGGCCAGCATGCTCATCAATCTCTCAGCAACACTACCACCACCAAGCTGGCCATGATTCTTCAAGGAATAAGGGCCAAATCAGGCTTACACATAGCCAAGGTACACAATTCAGCCAATCCCACACAGTAGGGTTTATCACCCCGTCAAGGAGCTAGAAAAGGCTAAATGCTAAGCTGGTGGCCTCAATGGAGAGCTAAGGATGCCTACACTAGATTTAACCTGAATTATAAGACATCCACACACCCGACACCAGGAATCATTCCTTTCTCCACTTCACAGTCCCTCAAGCCCTAACTCCCCTTTCCAATACTCTTCAAGGGTTGTGGAGAAGAAAGCCAGTAATCTAACTCTATCTGAGTGGCTGCAAACACCAGTTTTCTCAAGTATACCCAACCTCTAATCCTACTCTCAAAAGTACGAAGACCAACCACTACATACTGCAGTGAAACAAACAGCTCACAGCTCTGTGAAGAAGATAAAGACAACAGGGTGACAATCCCCAAATAAAAAGGTGAAAACAGCTCAAGTCAACAAGATGACTCAGAGTTGTTCTTGTCCCTAGCATGGCCAAAACAACTCGGCAACAACCCAAAAATGTACTTTCATACATAGCAACCCAAAACCAAGGAAATATCTACAACCCAATCCCACAATGAAACAATGGCAGCATTACACAGTCCGCAAATGGGAAAGAAGACAGATTCCCAGCATTGACAGGGAAAGAATACACACCACAGAGATGTGCCCCTGATGCCACTCTTCTAGATTTCCACATGAGATCACAACCCCCCAACCTGTGCATGAGGTAAAAACCATCTGATTTCCAGCCTGTGCGTGAGGATAAAACAAACAATGGGGAAATTCCCCAAGCGGTGTATGAGGAAACAGGATCTCCCTCTCTTTGTTTGAGGATTACCAGAACAACTCATGGTGGGAGGAAAACTAGCACCCCTGAATTCCTGTGCATGCCAAGGTGAAAAGAACAGACCCCCACTGGCATGAGACGGTCAAGAAAAAAACCCCCGATGGAGAACCCAACGGTCCATGAGGAAATAGAATATCCCTCTGCATGAGTGTGAGCAAGACCAAAACCTCCAAAGAGTGGTATCGTGGAATAGTGGAATGGGTGTTTTCTTCTGCCCCATGTGATGTGAAGAGGAAGAGTCCATTGGTGGACTGGGTACGTGGGCAAGGATTGACAGTCCTGCTACACCCACCACTACTCAGCAATAACTACTCCTAGACAACAAAAATTAAATGGGTGGCCAACACATGGCAAACTCCTAATGACCCCCACGGGTTGGACAACCCCCCCCCTTAACCTTAGGAATCATGCCCTTTTCATTCAACATTGCACCATCATAGCTAGTTGTAGGATTATTTTAATTGATGTGCATATTTACATGATGCCCAAAACTATAATGTGCTGGATAGCACGATATACCATTGGCAACGATCCCTATTACCGAAACATACACAACCAAATCGATGGTGGGGATTTTTCCTTTAGCTCCACACCACGATTAATTACAATATATACATCATGTATCTTTTAATGCAAACGGGGTCAAAACCGAGACATTACAACATCCCTATGCTAGGTCAACCCCCTCCTCCTTATCAGTCAAATGGGGTAGGTATGCTGAAAGACTCCACCCTTATGGGTGTGTTTCCTTCAGCCCCTCCTAGTACAAAAGTGGCGATAGTGAATATTATTTCCAGAACTGGATATAGCACCAAGGGAAAAGAAGTTGTATTTTATCCTCCCTTGGCCTGCATGAAGCAATGTATGATGTTGTCCAATCGATTTCCGATGACCATATTGTTGACCTTCATCTCGTGGCTTCAGATCCTTACCACCTGCCTTACTGGTTAGAACCCTCTCTTCCCACTCTAGATTATCTCACATAGACTTTTCCTTCAGATGAGTACATCATGGAGATCAGGAGTTAGAATGAACCCATATGGGAAGATTGTCATCACTGATCTTCTTTTCTTCCCAACACCACTTCGGTGGGTTTCGAACTTGAATCACTTATCAATACTGATATTTTTCCCATCCGCAAACACCTGTATTGTTGCAAAATACTAAATCCGAAGGAAATCTATGCAACATTACTAAAAAAACCCTAATTGAAATATCATTCAAACTTCGAACCATTGAGCATGTTCACGTAGGGAAGAACTGCTCAATGGAAGAAACTGAAGTACATAGAGCATTATTCAAAGAATTCCGAGATATTGTTTCCTGGACTTATGCCGAAATGTTTGGGATAGACCCTTCTATTGTGGTTAACTAAATTAAAACCTATCCCACTAAAAAACTTGTCATGCAGAAATTACATCAATTCCACCCCCAGAAGTGTTGGGTAAAATATCATCTTGATTAATTCACCTAATATTTAATTATCGACCGGGATTGGTAGGCTTAGAGTTGTTACAAAATATATGCGAAGGTAGAGGGGTTACTAGGGTATCGTGGTAATACTTTCAACAAACAAAAGATCGAAATATCTTTCAAAATGAAAATCTGAGTCAAACTCCTAAGAATTCAACTATGAGGATAATTGAACAGAGTACTAGACCATAGTGGTATCAAATTATACTACTCTACTCTATAATACTAAGGATATAAATAGTGGTATAATAATAGGCTATTTTATATAAGAATATCTATTTTACTGCTAAAAAACTTTAAAGATTGACAATACAAGGAAGTATTTACAATAACTAGTTATGATTTCAAAAAACTATACATGCAACTGACAAATGTACATAATGGTTTAGACTAACTATCTAGTTCCATTCTCCTTGAGTATTTTGAGGATAAGGGTTCACTGTGAGTGGAATAGGAGTAGGAGAAGTGTCAAAGTGACTTTCAAATGAGGTGAATAAACTAAAGGGATTCAAATCTAACTTGACCTATACAAAGATATGCAGACTAGGAAACGTCCAATTGCAAGCGATAGTAAACATGATGATTTATAAGCAAATAACTCCTACTTGCAAAAGATAGAATAATACTACAAGAAGATATGCATAACTTATAAACAAGAAGAAAACTTATAAATATTATTTTAAATTCTATCCTATAGATAACTTTATGATGGAAATAACAAATCTTATTGCTATGAACAATTTTCAAGATACTAATCTATTAATGCATTTAAACTTAAACTTCATATGAAAAGGAATAAATCAAATCAAACCAACGATGTAATTACAAATACAATAGACCAAAACACATGAAATAATTCTTAAACATAAGGTGATAGGAAGAAAACTTAACAAGTATTCTAAACAGTCTCATCTAGGGTTTCTTAAGAATAAATACAACCATTATCCAACTACTACTATCAAAACATAATCGAAAAACTAAATAAACAAGTTCAAAACAGATTGAAAACGCTCAGGGATAGATGGAAGACTAGATAACAGGCTGGAATATAGTTCTGGATGACAAGAAGAACAGGTTGTCTAAATGACAAGTAGAACAGGTTGTGTGAATGACAGTCTGTCTGAAGAAAATACTAAAACTTCAAGAAACAGTTAATCTAAATGATCTTTGAGGAGAGTTGACCCATGTATATGATAATAAAGTGTAGAGAACATAAATTAGACCTATGTAAAAATTAAATTCATTTTATGAAATAACTTAAATTCATTTTGTATTTCAAAACAAACTGTAATATAACTTAACTGAATTCATAATAAAATGGAAAGGGACAGAATTGAATCTACTATAATTGACTCAAAGAAATCTAGTCTACTAACATAAACCAAACAATAGAATTAAAAGACTTGAAAAAGGAATTTTAAAACTAGACTATGTGCAATCGGTTGCATAACTCATGAAGGAAATTACATTAATAGCATAATATCAAAGTCTAAGCTATAGGAAATAAATGACATGAACAATTTCAATAACTAAATTGCAGAAACAAATTATAGATAAAACTATGCTAATTGTAGAAAGGGAAGAATGAAAATACGCAGAAAGAGAAAGATCTGGTTGACGAGAGGCCCTCCCAACAATCAGAATGATAACTGGATCATGCTACGTAGTACAAGATCATGCACAGCATAGCCGGACTTCCATTAAAATAAAAATGTTACAGAGTTTTTGACACTGACTGGTCACATGTATCAATTAAAAGCTATATATATCTCTAACTCTTTTTCACATAGTAACATCTGTATATATAATGTTTGACAAAGGGCGAGCAAGTCGACCCTTTCAGTGGTCGATTGATCTTAAGATGAATCAATAATTATAACAAGTAACTAAACAAAGGCCAACTCATAACGTCTTCCTCTATCTTGGAAAATATGGTTCTTCTCTGGCGCATGATGTGGCATACAAACTCTACTTAATCATCTTGATGTCAAGGTGTCATGCAAAGGCATCATACGAGCAATATTCCAGAAGGGGGTTCATGTTATCACTCTAGCGCGTGGGAAACAAACAGTTTACAGGCTGTTTCAAGATTTAATCACTCATGAATCTATTAACAGTAGCACATGGTTGTCTCGGTGGTTCGAACGGTGAGTTGGACAATTTGCTGGATATGCTTTGCACATATCTAGGATCGATGAAATACCTACTTGTTGGTTCGCTGAAGACCATGATTCTGAAATGAAGATTTCATACATTAGTATATCATTACATTTCATCAAATTTAACCAATAAAATAGTGAAATAATAGAAATAAAACATAACTTGCATAAATCCAAAATATGATCATACTTGGTGCTGAATAGCGAATTGTATGATGGAAAATATGCCAAAAGGTGACAAAACATGTGTTCAATATATAAATTATTAGCCAAAAAATGATAACAAAAAGAGGGTCAACATTCCCCCAAACCGAAGGAATGCAAGGTCCCACTGGTCAAAATGAAAGGTAGCATTAGGAAGAAGGCAAAGTTGCATCAGGAGTTGCCTTCAACTTTGATGAAGCAGGTGACTTGTGCTTCAGTTTCTTTGCCTGTGCCTTCAAAAGATTACACCTCTCTTATTTATTCCTATGTGACAAACTAATAGTCCTGTGGAGTTCCTCCATGTTTTTAACATGTAACAACAACTCTTTGTTCTACAATCAACTTGACATATTCTTCGTTTTTATTTGTTTATTGAGCCAAATCTTGAGTTAACTGTTCTATTATTGGTTGATATGGCGTATATGGCTCTGCGAACTGTTTGGAGCCTCATGGGGGACTCACCTCCCTTGATGGTGGATCTATATCAACATCAAGAATGTGCTTTTTAGGATTAATATCCTGGGAAGCTGAAAGAACATTCTTTTGATTAGCATCTTTTAGTAATTTAGCCAAAAGATTGTATAATGCTAATAGGGGTGAATTTGGGTCGGTTTTCTCTAATTCGGCCACATCGTCTAATTGACCGGTCTGTATATTAGACTGAACTATAGTCTGGACACTGGGTTGGAGCATGCACTGAACATTTTTGTCTTTTTCCTCCTGGTGTGAGGTCATGATGAGGGTACGAATTCAGCGAACACACAGATAGCAGGTATATTTTGTGCATATGGGCTAGCTTCTGAGGTATCTTCATCAAGATGGACGATGCTGGGTTTTTCCTCTTCTATAGGTGGGGTTTAACTAGCCCCATGATGAAGATGAAGGGGTCATTTGCGGATGTTAATATGGGGGTTAAGAACCTTGAATACAAAAGTCTCCCAGGGTTTATTTCTCTCCTTGAGCTGGTCTAGGATCAAAATTTTAATCAAGTTATGGTGGTATAAGCTACTTTTGGGGTGAAGGGTATTCTTTCTAACCAGGTTTGACATCTTTTCTAAACTTTGAAGGAAAAAGAAATGGAAATTAAGACATCTCTTATCAACGAAATGAGCTAATAAATGGAGATGATAGTATTTAAAGACACTAAACTTACCTTCATAGGTAATCAAATGAATGATAACCATCAGCGGATTGATGTATTTAGGCTTTATCCAACTCTGATGAAAACCTTTTATGGCTACTACATGCCAAAATTCGGGTTTGAGGGAAAATTTATGCGATGATGATGGAACAAACTAGTGCTTATGCCATCGCTCGCCTTCTCGGGAAAGCTTAGTTGCATGCGTAATTGATTCGTCGGTGACTGAGAAGGAAATATGTCCTACCCTAGCCATTCTCCCATCGAACCCAATTGAAAAAAGTAATGATATTTCCTCATCATATCCTTGCAATAGATAGAGAAACGGGTTCCAAACGGTGCGGAAAAATACTTCCCAACATTCTCTGAACTCTGTCATTTGGAATAAATCTTGGTAGCTTTCCACCTCAAATCGATTTGAAATGGTTTAATCAGAGGGAAGGATACAGGGTTTATAGGGAGTATGAGAGAAAGGTGGCTAAAACGCTCTACAGTGGTAATGGTCTATGAAAACGATGGAATGGGAGAAGGTTCACATAGTGTTGGTTTAAAACGTGCCACATTCAACCTACCAAATGATCATGCAAACAGCTCAACATGTTTTCACGATCATGCCATTATGGCAATATTTGAAATGTGTGTCATAAAAAACGTGTAATTTAATGAGTTTATAAAGTTTAGTTAGTTCAACGATGCCCAAAGTAAACTTTGGATAGGTTGAACGTTTAACTCAATACAGATGCATAACCATATTCATAACCATAGACTTAGCTTAATAAGAGGGTCGACTTATCTGATAGCTTATGAGTGCGAGCGAAAAATAGGATAAGGGTGATGGCAAAGTCATGATGACTAGGAAGTACCCTATTGTTGTATCATATCCATATGGAGGTAAAATGAAATTTTATTAGAGCTAACCCGTACTATCATGAATTGAGATTAGTCATAATATCCTATGGATGTGACTCTAATGATATGACTCAACTTTTTTCCCAAACAAAATTAAGCTAACACTTAACCATAGATACGAAAAATATCATATTTTTATTTAGATCATCATTTGGATTTTTATTCATACTAACATTCGAACCTTCATATGATCCTTCATTCAGATTTCTATAAAAATGAGATTTGTTGGATCAGACTGTTGCTAATCATGGATTTTCCTAGGCTTCCAAGACACAAAAAGTCATATAAAATAATTCTCTTGATCTTTTAATTGCACTCTCCCCTATTCATCCAAGATTTTAAGACCAATTTCGCTATTTGCATTATCCTGCAAACACTTTGTCATTTGGAAATGAATATTTTATAAGTAACTTAGAAAAAATAAAGACAGATAGTCTAATCCTCCCCCAAACCAAATATATGGCATGTCCCCAAGCCATACAAGAAAACTAAGTAATTTCAAAATAAATTAATAGAAGTTCAATCATGCTGTTGTAATTTTGTGAAAGAAAGAAAGACTATAGATGGAAATGAGTCTGATATATACATTTATCCAAAAATAAAAGTGCTCAAATATGTAGCTATGTAAATTTATCATTTATCATGTAATGAGAACATAAGTGAAAATACCATAGGGAAAACTAGTCATCCCTACCTTGTTGTAAGGAATATTGTCATCTCAATAATTTTTTAGTTCACCTTCGAATTCGTCGCATTTTCCAGCTATGGGTCCCATTTCTAGGATAATCATATCCTAGATATTGATTGAATTTACATTGTAGGATCCAAGGACAACTTACGGTTATTCTTTAATGACATCATAAACAATAGGCCTAAACATGTATTTATATGTATTCTGGTTTATATCAGTTTTCTTTTGAACCATGTGCCTAGAGGTAAATCAACCATATCTCTTTTACCCAATATTGCCCCACTACCAGTAGGCTTGTTTAGTACCTCGACAGGTTTATCTTGGTACCATGCAAGCATAGCCCTGCTGCCAACGAGCCTATTCAGTACCCCGACGGGTTTACTTGTATTTATAGAACTTCCTTGTGTTTGATTTGTTACTTAGAATTGACTTGCTACGAACATGCTTGTTTAGTACCCCAGTAGGTTTTCCTTGTATAAAGATTCTGAGTATATGGAAGTCGATTGGTACTAGGGCGTTCTAAGCCATGTTAAACACATGATTCATAATTTTTGTTTTTCATAAAAAGGCCTTACTGTAGATCATGTCAAAAGAGAATAACTTAAATATGATCCTTGTCCTCTCAGTCTATATTCTTTATAAAGGATAATGTTCCCCACAAGCATAAATTCCACTTACCCTGGAGTGTCCTCAAAAATACCTAAGGGTCAAGTTTTGATAATAAGTGTAGATGAGCTAGTAGTCCATTGGTGTGAAAATGCTGAAGAACATGGTCGTAAAGTAAGTCTTTTGAGCAACTATTCAAGTAATCATAAATGTACATGTTTGAATCAAAACATCATATATAAAGCATAACAAAATCATAAAATAAGTGGTTTGAAAATGATATGCAAGAATTCTAAAACATCAAAGTTAATATATGTTTTGAGTGTTTTTAGAGTACTTTCTTTTTCTGGTAATATCCCATGAGCTGCTCAAAGAAATAGAAATACCCATTTGTAACCAAACTTCAATAACATTTGTTAGATGATTTATTTTATTCTTGAAAGCATAGAAAAAGATTCCTTTGCAAATAAATGGTTAGAAATGACTCTTATTTATTCAAAGAAATATACGCATATTTACATATATACAAGTGATGATAACCCACAATATTCTCAAGGATCAAGAAGGGGAAGAGTTTTTGGAGATGGGATTCCAATGATTACCTCTATTTTGGTAGGATCCATCTTGATCCCTTGGGGCAAAACATGATGCCCCACACAAATGTGACATGTAGAGGTTTTGTTTAATGGGTACTCTTGTTGAGGATGTTTAGTTTCACATTTTGGAGGAAGTTGCTCTTCACTGCTCATTCTTCTTCCTATTTCTTCATGTAAGTTTGGTTTCTAAATTGAGTATACCTTGAAGGTTTCTTTTGAGGAGAGAATGGGGCATCCCAACGATCTTTTCTAGAAGAGATCTTCCTTGATCAACCATTCTCTTAGTGGGTATTATAGGAATAATATATGCTACTGTGGATGTTTCAATTTGTGGGGTTACTATGTTTATTGAGTTGTCAAAGAGAGATTTCACCTAGGCAGGATTGAAAAAATTAGTGAAGTTCAGCTCCTCCACTAGTAAAAGTTGTATCATTTAATTTTGTGACTTGGTGGAAGGTTTAAGGGTTCCCAATGGTTACTCCCTTTGAAATTTGTCAGGAATGAGGCCCTCGAGACCCCCTACCAAGATATTTTCTATTTCTATGGCTTCCCCTATAAGATCTACTGAAAGAGTCTCTTTACGCTTCTAGCGAAACTACTTCCTATAGGATTTTTTTTTTATGCCTTTCTACTGAGTTGATGGTTGGGGTTTTATTTCCCTTATAAAAAATTAATAAGAATTTTAACAAAATTTTACTATCTTAACAAATCTACTCTGAGAATCTCCAGGTTTGTTCATAAAAACTAAAGGGAAACCTATGCTATTGCTGCTACTGGATTTGGAGGTGGCTGTTATAATAGATGCACAGGTTCTTACCTTTCATCTTACTGCTCTCTAGCCACCATCCTATATCTATTCTACCTTACATAAAAACTCCCAGCAATGACGCCAAAATGTTGGGTAAAATATCATCTTGATTAATTCACCTAATATTTAACTATCGACCAGGGTTGGTAGGATTAGAGTTGTTACACAATATATGCGAAGGTAGAGGGGTTCCCAGGGTATCATTGTAATACTTTCAACAAACAAAAGATTGAAAGATATTTCAAAATAAAAAACTGAGTCAAACTCCTAAGAATTCAACTATCGTGATAATTGAACAAAGTACTAGACCAGAGTGGTATCAAATTATACTACTCTACTCTATAAACCTAAGGATATAAATAGTTTTATAATAATAGGCTATTTTATATAAGAAGATCTATTTTACTGCTAAACAACTTTAAAGATTAACTGTACAATGAAGGATTTACAACAACTAGTTATGCTTTCTCAAAAACAATAAATGTAACTCACAAATGTACATACTGGTTTAGACTAACTATCTAGTTCCATTCTCCTTGATTATTTTGAGGATAAGAGTTCGATGTGAGTGGAATAGGAGTAGGAGAAGTGTCAAAGTGACTTTCAAATGAGGTGAAAAAACCAAAGGGAATCAAATATAATTTGACCTCTACAAAGATATGCAGACTAAGAAATGTCCAATTGAAAGCGATAGTAAACATGATGATTTATAAGCAAATAACTCCTACTTGCAAAAGATAGAATAATACTACATGAAGATATACATAACTTATAAACAAGAAGAAAAACTATAAACATGATTTTAAATTCTATCCTATAGATAACTATATGATGGAAAGAACAAATCTTATTGCTATGAACAATTTACAAGATACTAATCTATTAATGTATTTAAACTTAAACTTCATGTGCAAAGGAATAAATCAAATCAAACCAAGAATGTAATTACAAAGCAATACAATAGAACAAAACACATGACATAATTCTTAAACATAAGGTGATAGGAATAAAACTTAACAAGTATTCTAAACAGTCTCATCTAAGGCTTCTTAAGAAGAAATATAACCATTATCCAACTACTACTATCAAAACAGAATAAAAAAATTAAAGAAACAAGTTCAAAACAGATTGAAAAAGATCAAGGCTAGATGGAAGACTAGATAACATGCTCGAAAACAGGTCTGGATGACAAGCAAAATAGGTTGTCTGAATGACAAGCAGAACAGGCTGTCTGAATGACAGTCTGTCTGAAGAAAATACTAAAACTTTGATAAACAGTTAATCTAAATGATCTTTGGCGATAGCTGACCATGCATATGATAATAAAGTGTAGAGAACACAAATTAAACCTATGTAACAATTAAAATCAAAATTTGAGAAATAACTTAAATTCAATTCATATTTCAAAACAAACTGTAATATTACTTAACTGAATTCATAATAAAATGGAAAGTGGCAGAATTAAATCTACTGTAATTGACTCAAATCAATCTAGTCTACTAACATAAACCAAGCAATAGACTGAAAAGACTTGAAAAAGAATTTGAAAACTATCCTATGCGCAACCGGTTTCTAAACTCATGAAGGAAATTACATTAACAACATAATATCAAACTCTAAGCTACATCAAATAAATGAAATGAACAATTTCAATAACTAAATTGCAGAAAAAAATTATAGACAAAACCATGCTAATTGCATAAAGGGAAGAATTAAAATACGTAGAAATAGAAAGCTCTGGTTGACGGGGAGCCCTCCCAACAATCAAAGTTATAACTGGCTCACGCTACATAAGACAAGATCATGCACAGCATAGCCGAACTTCCATTAAAGTAAAAATGTTACAGAGTTTCTGAGACTGACTGATCACATTTATCAATTAAAAACTATATATCTCTCTAACTTAGGGATAATTTTAGGGGAGAAATTTAGCCCATGGGATATTTTTTAGGGGTTTTCTTGAAAAAGATTCGCCATTTTGTAATTTTTGAAGCCCTGTTTCGCCCAATTTTGATGGGGTAAAAATTTTTCACCCTAAAAATCGCCAAATTATTATATAAACGATATAAAATCCTTGGAAATTAAAATAGTTTTTGAAAAATATCTCCAAACATTTTATAGTTGGTGTTTTAAGAATCGGTAATATTCGCCAACATTTATACGCTTTTAAATAAGTATGGTTCCTTAAAATCATCCCTGCTCTAACTCTTTCTCACATAGCAGCGTCTGTATATATAATGTTTGACAAAGGGAAAGCAAGTCAACCCTTCCAGTGGTCGACTACTCTTAAGATAAATCAATAATTATGACAAGTAACTAAACAAAGGCCAACTCATAACGTCTTCCTCTGTCTTCACAAATTTGGTTCTTCTCTGGCGCGTGATGTGGCATACAAAATCTAGATAATCATCTTGATGTCAAGGTGTCATGCAAAGGCATCATACGAGCGATCTTCCAGAAGGGGGTTGGTGTTATCACTCTGGCGCATGGGAAACAAACACTTTATAGGTCGTTTCAAGCTTTAATCACTCAGGAATCTATTAACAGCAGCACGTGATTGGCTCGGTGACTCAAACGATGAGATGGACAATGTGCTGGATATGCTGTGTGAATATCTAGGATGGATGCAATTCCTGCTCATGGGTTTGCTGAAGATCATGATTCTGCAATGATGATTTCATACATTAGTATATCATTACATATCATCAAATTTAACCAAGAAAATCATGAAATAATAGAAATAAAACATAACTTTCATAAATCCAAAATATGATCATACCTGGCGCTGAACAGTGAATTGTATGATGGAAAATATGCTAAAAGGTGACAAAAAATGTGTTCAATATATAAATTATTAGCCAAAAAGTGATAACAAAACGAGGGTCAATAGGAAAGTCGTGGCTATTAAAGCCGAAGTAGAAAAAATTCTAAAGGAATGGTTTATTTATCCTGGTCCATGACGGAATGGGTATCTAACATTGTCCCTGTGAATGAAAAGCAGGGAACCATTAGAGTCTGTATCAATTTTCAAGACCTGAACAAATATTGTCCTAAAGACAATTTTCTGACTCCACATATCAATTATATTATCGACAACTATGCTAGAAGTGTCATCTTGTTGTTCATGGTTGTTGTTCATGGATGAATTTTCTGGCTAGAATTACATTGAGATATCTCCCATCGATCAGCACAAAATGGAATTTATATGCCCGTGGGGAACCTTCACCTATAGGAAATATCCATTTGGCTTGAAGAACGTCAGAGCTATGTTCCAACGTGCCATTTCCTATGTGTTTCATGATAATAAGAACATCATGGATTTGTACCTTAACGATCTCCCAGCTCATTCACAGCAAGAGGAAGACCACCTTGGGCATCTTAGGGACATTTTCCTGAGATGTCGTCATTATAACATAAGGTTCAATCCACAAAAATGTGTTTTTTGCATTGAAACGGGATGTCTTCTTGGCTTTGTGGTTTCTAAGGATGGCATCCAGATTAATCCACCGAAGATTGCTGCTATATTGGCCTTACTTTCCCCAACAAACATTATTGATCTCCAAAGTTTACAAGGGAAGGAAAACTTTCTTCGTCATTTCGTTTGCAATTTCCTTGAGAAAATGCACAATTATATGTGTCTCCTAAAGAAGGACACTCCATTCTTCAGGGATGGCGAGTCCCAATGAGCCTTTGATAATCTCAAACACACTCTGACTCATTTACCTATGATACACCCCCTGGATTATTCAAAGGACTTTCTCTTATATGTTGTTTCCTCCACTACTGTAGTAGGGGTTTTTCCCTTGCTACAGGAAGGAACGACACCCTTCTTTCTATAGGATGGAAGGTAGGGTTCCTATGAGAATGGAAATAATAAAAAACAGAAAAATGAAATGAAACAGAACTCATGAAAACAAGGTTAGGGCTAAGCTCCACAGCCGTGCATCAAACTGTTAGAGAATAAAAGGACCTGCAAGAAATCAATGGAAACCTACAACAGAATGTTAACAACAAACCTGCAAAGAAATAATGTTAGAAAACTACAATATAAAAAAGCAAAAACATAAAAATACAGGTATACCTTCTCTGGTTGTAATAGGCCACCATGCCCTAGCTTGGGAGAGAACCTCTCAATGGACGAGGAGCTATGGCTCAATGGAGGAATGGAGGAGAGGGAGGGTGAATGGCTTGAGAGGAAAATGGTTTCAAGGCACTCACACGGGTAGCATAACATTACGGAGTGAAGAAGTGGTTTGAGAGTGACCCCCACCCCTCTATTTATACTTTTTCTTAAGATTTTTAGGGTTTTAAGCCCCTTATTAGGGCTTTAGTCCCTTTTTTGGGGTTTTAGCCCCTTTCACCAAATTCCTAGCTCCTTTGGGGGTTTTAGGCTCCTTTGAGGGGTTTTAGCCACTTTTTGGAGGTTTTATCCCCTATGAGAGCTATTTTGGCTCTTTTTATGGGGTTTTAAGCCCTTTTGCATATTTTTGAGCCTTTTTGAGGGTGTGGGGGTCAAATGAGGGTCGTGTGTGGATGTACTTGGGTAGTGTAGGTAATATAGAGCTTAGTGAGGGATTTTTTGGGTTAATAGATTGCCCCCTGATGTGTGAGGGTAGGAGCTCATCGTATGGCCGACGGACATCATAGGATTTTCTAGGGAGAGGTGGTGCTTCCTGCAATGGGGCATGGTGGATTTTGGTTTTTTTATTAATATGGTTCCCAACAATGGGTGAGATACAAATAATGTGTGACATGTATATGGACAAGGAGGGCATCCCCATGCTTGTAATGATGTCAAAATAATAATGTGACCTTAGCTCTATAATACAAGAGCCGATCATGTATAACTATTGTTACAATACTAGCTGCCTCAATGAGAGACTGAATACAATATTGATTTTAAGAACTGGTATATTGGACCCATGGCATTCTCATGGAATGCTATATCTTTATGACTGATGGCCTACTAGATTTGGAATGGTACATAGCTGTAGGGACTTACTGATGAAGATTTAGAGTCTCTGTGGTACATATATGCTGCATCAATCATAAATCTATATAGAAGCATTGCTGGGGCTTCTGAACACTGTATCCAACGCAACCCGGAAATCATAAGGGACATGAAATTTATTGGGGTCCCTGTTATAGCTCAAAATGACACTTCTCTGCCTGTGACCGCTTTCCCATGTTTCCGTCGCATGACGACACTTCATGAAAGTCACTGAAAAAACACCTATCTTGGAGGACCCATATCTTGAGTTCTGTAACTCCGTTTGACCTGATTTCTACACCGTTGGAAAGGTATTTTAGTTAGATAAAACTTTCCAGAAGACACCAAAGTCTGAAAATGCCTACAAATACCTTAAAAATGCATTTTTTTGTGTATACGCGACTCTCCTTATGTGCAACCCACGCATCATGCGCGACTCTTGTGTTTTGCAAGTCGCGCATGCATATATTTGCGGGTTGCTCTTGTGTAAACTCGCGTATCATGCGCGGGTTGTCCTCCTTCATAGTCACGCATCTGTTTCTTAACATTAAAACATAAAAACACGCCTTTTGAGTTAGTTTGGGTAGTTATACAACTGACTCCTTCAGTTGTAACCACTTTGGCTTCGCCCCTAACTCTTCTTCATCATATAAATAGAGGTAGGGAGGTTCATGAAAGGGGATTTGGAATTTCTGCATTGTTATGCTGGAGGAATCGGGACTCTCTTTGCCCACACCTTTGCCCTGGAGGTCTTCCCCTTGTGTTGCAGAGCTTGGATG
>LPNX010463661.1:188921-201981 GCA_001517045.1 Pseudotsuga menziesii | reverse complement strand
CTAGTCACTCAACCTCTGTTGTTCATGCTGAGTGCATCCGTTCAACCTCTGGTTTTCAAGTTGAACCCTCCCATCCAACCTCTGTTGTTCAAGTTGGATCTAGTCACTTAGCCTCTGGTTTTCACGCTGAGTGCATCCGTTCAACCTCTGGTTTTCAAGTTGAACCCTCCCATCCAACCTATGGTGTTCAAGTTGGATCCAACCACTCAGCCTCTGGTGTTCAAGCTGAGTGCATCCGTTCAACCTCTGGTTTTCAAGTTGAACCTCCCCATCCAACCTCTGGTGTTCAAGTTGTATCCAGTCACTTAGCCTCTGGTGTTCACGCTGAGTGCATCCGTTCAACCTCTGGTTTTCAAGTTGAACCCTCCCATCCAACCTCTGGTGTTCAAGTTGGATCCAGTCACTTAGCCTCTGGTGTTCAAGCTGAGTGCAGTCGTTCAACCTCTGGTGTTCAAGTTGAACCTCCCCATCCAACCTCTGTTGTTCAAGTTGGATCCGTTCACCCAGCCTCTGGTGTTCACGCTGGGAGCACACACTCAACTGCTGCAAAGCATGTTGATCCTCACCATTCAACCTCTTTTGTTCACGTTGATGGTGCCCGTCCTACCTCTGCTAGTCAAGTTAGACCTAGTCCCTCGGCCTCTGCAAGTCACGCTGGGGGCAGTCTTTCAGCCTCTGTGTTTCAAGCTGAGGACAACCCGTCAACCACTGCGAGTCATGTTGACACTGTTGAAAAGTCTACCCGTTCAAAACACAAGCTCAAGTTTCCTTGTAAGCTTTGTGAGGGAGACCACCTTACTTATAAATTCCCTTCTATTGCGGAGGTGCGAAGAGTTTGGATTCATGGTAATCCCGTTTTTGAACATTATGGAGTCTCTCAACAACCAACCTCTCTTAGTGAGGTTGGACCCAGTCACCCAGCCTCTGTTGTTCACGCTGGGGGAAAACTCTCATCCTCTGCAGTTCATGTTGAGAGCAAACAGTCAGCCACTGCTAGTCATGCTGATACCGTTGAGAAAACTAGTCGTTCGAAGCATCATCTTAAGTTCCCTTGTGTGCTATGTAAGGGAGATCACCTTACTCATCTATGCCCTGCCATCCCAGAGGTGTGAAGAGTGTGGTCCAAGACTCATGGATTTTCTTCTGAACACCCTATAGTTTCTCAACAACCTATTCAACCTTCGATTGATCAAGTGGTCGAACAAATCTTAGATTTGGTCGATCCCACTCTTCTTTCGGAGAGTGTTCCTCATGTGATTGAACCAATGTCATCTTTGGTCAATCCCACTCTCCTTTCGGAGAGTGATCCTAATGTGATTGCACCAATTTCATCTTTGGTCAATCTCACTCTCCCTTTGGAGAGTGAATTTCACCAAGTGGTTGAATCGATTCTAGTATCGATCAATCCCACTCTTCCTCTGGAGAGTGATGTGTCTACTAGTCACATTTTCTTCACTTCCAGTTCAGATCTTACTGAACAAGGGGGCACTGAACTTGTTTCAGATCAACCCCCACCAAGCCCTCGGATTGCTTCCTTTGATTGGGATAGCCTAGTTGAGCCGCGCCTTCCTTACCATGCACCTTTCCAGATAAAGGTCAAAGTTGAACCCTATACAAGTGATCGTTGCATTGTTAATGAAGGAGCCTCAGTTAGTATTTTGTCTGCTCGTGCTTGGTGAGGTATGGGATCTCCCAGCCTTGTGTCAACTGCTAGTCAGTTACTGGAATTTGATAGAAGAACTTGTTTAGCCTTGGGAATTCTTGCTCAAACTCCTGTTACTTTGGGTGGGAAGACCGTCTTAGTTGACTTCATGGTAATAGAAGACCCCTTGGACTTTAATATGCTCCTTGGACGTGATTATGTCTATGCCATGCAAGCTGTGGTGTCAACTTTCTTTCATGTGATGTACTTTAATCATGGCGAAGAAATTGTCACTATTGATCAGTTGGATTTTCTTGATCCGTCTCCTGACCCAGCTAGAGACCAAGTCTTTCCTTTATTGATTCCCAGTGTTTCTGTAGACGCTACCCCGCCACAGGTGAACTATGTGGCTTCTTTTCCTTTGTATTCAATTGCTACTGAGAAGCAGCCTCTTTTTTCATGCTTACCTTCTCGGGACTTGGTCCCAGCAGTTGATCAGGTGAGTCATCCTATACAGATTGTAGAGCCTTCTCTCCACTCTGTCCATCCATTTGAAAGTTTAGATATGTGTCCTATCTCGGATGATTTCCTCCTTTCGGATGAAGTCTTCCTGGAGTCTTTGATACAGTCTGACCTTCTTTTTCAGTTGTGATTAAGTCTAACCCTGATTTGCTTAGTAAGCCTTCCTTTTTTCTTATGTTGGTTTTTGTTGAGTCTTTTGATTCTTCATTTGAAAAGCAAGTCAGTGATCCTGATGAGTTTGATTTTTTCTTATGAATTTCTCAGCTCCTGTGATATTGAGTTTGTTCCTGCAGACTCTATCTCCCTTGTTGATTTTCGCTTCTCTTCTGAGGTTGATCTTATTGATTATAAACCCTTGAGCCTTGGTTCTATAGAATCTCCTTTGGTTGGTTCTGCCTTGACTTTCCCTTTTATATAAGATAGCAAAGTCACAAGTGTTTCTGCCAAAGTGACCCGCATCGGATCGTTTCTTCTGATGTTATTGTTTCTTGGAGACAGGATTCTTAGTTGGATTCACAACTGTTTATGGGCCTCACCTTGTTGTTCAAGCTGTAATTGCATTTGCATATGCCTTGCTCGCGCTTATGAGCCTGATGCCGGCTTCCACGCTTTTAGCTCGTTGTATAAGCCCTCATCTCTGTTCTCATCACCGCTTAGCCTTGTATCATTTTGCCTTTGCAACTTGACACCCTTTACCCCGAGGAGACCTTCCCCGAGTGTCCTTATCTTGCTCACTTTCCTTGCATTATGCATAGGTTTGTTCCTTGCGCTTGGAACTAGTTTCTCCTGTCGATGACACTCGTCTCCTCCCATTTAGAGCATTCTTTCTGCTCTCCTTCGAGCTCGTTAAAAACAGTAAGGAGGTCGCGAGTTGACTTTTCCGGACTCGTTAAAACTTCACGGAAAAGATTATGAGTTTCTTTAGGCCCAGGTCTAACTCCTCAAAATAGACTTGACTGCCGAGTAAACTTGTCCATTCAGGCTCGTTAAGAATATGTGAATGGGCATCCACATTGGTGGTAGGTTATCTCTTTCTCGGACCATGTGCAATAATACGAGAAAGGATCCCTCTCTTTTCTTTTTGAATTGAGAAGAGTATTCTCAGGCATAGGTTTATCTCTTTTCCGGACCTGAGAGTTTAAACTTACGGAAAAGGAACCCCCGGTATGAGCTTAGTTTTCTCTTTTTCGTGCTCTGGACCAAAACATGAAAAAGATTCTGAGTGTACTTTATGTCTTTGTCATGCTCGTTAAACCCTAAAGAACAAAGCATCGATTTTATTGTTGTAAGCTCCATTTCTTGTAATCAAATGGATCTTTCCGAGTGATCTTGCCTTCCTTCACACTCGTAAAACTCAAGCTGTATATGTTGCTTTTGAAGGAGCGTTGGGTAGGTGGTAATTTAACCTTTTTCGGACCTTCCTGACTAATTACGAAAAAGGTGCGCCTTTTCTTCTTCGGAAGTTAAGAGAGTTCTTCTTTGGTTTGTTTTATACTTTTTCGGCCTCAGGAGACTAAATTGTACGAAAAAGGACCCCCCTGGAGTCTTCTTTGGAGTTTTCAGACTCTCTAAACTATGAAAACACCGTCGAGCATGTACTAGTTCGGGCTTGTAAAATCCACGAATTAGTGCCTTATCAAGCATTCTTCTTTCTTTTCTTCGAGCTTGTCAAAAAATGAAGATGGTCCGGAGTTTGCTTTCTTGGACTCGTTAAACCTTTACAAGAAAGAAGGGAAGGGGAAGGTTTATTTCCATGTCTTTTTACATAATGGCAGCAAGTCTTGTTTCCTTGAACAAAGCACCAGTTTTGAGTCTATCAACAGTTGGGTCCTCGTATTTTGACCTTATCCCGATTCAAAGTTTCTTACTCCTCCAGTTGGTCGTTTTTCCAATTATATGGGGAATCTATCATTGTCTCCTACATTGCAGATTTGTTTCGTTGGTCCGTTTGTGTCAAAAGCTGCCTAAGTCACTTTTGTGTCGTGCTCACTGTTCAAGGATTAAACCTTTGTCGGCCATTCTGCAGTTGCCTTGACCTTTTGTGTCGGCCATTCCCTGGTATCAGTTCATTACATCATGTCTTTAGCGGTCCTTTTTGTGAAATTCAGTACCAATTCCAGATCCAATTAGTCTTTGACTTACCTCATATTGGATGATGAAGGATGCCTTAATGCCTTCCTTCCAATGGATCTCTTCCTATCGACTGCAACACATCTTGCTCTGGGAACGAGATTTAGAGTTTTATGATAGTACCTTGGGAATTGTTGTCCTCAATGGCAATTTCCCTCGCTATTGGGTAGTGGGGATACCTTAATGTCTCCTACTCAATGGATTCTTCAAGTGTTCGACTTCAAGTCCTTGTAATCACACTTGTTAGAATGTACTAGGTACCTTGGGGACCATTTTCATTAATGGTGGTTTCCCTCGCGTTTGTTAACGGTTTTCATTATTGACCGGTAATCAAACGGATTCCTCCATGTTCGACTTCAGCTCCTTTATTCGCATGGTTAGGATTCGTACCTTTTTTGGGCGGTTTGGATTGAAGACCTTGGGGTTGACAGTAGCTTGTTTCTTTTGCTATTGCCCAAGTTGCGCAAGACCTTGTTATATTTTATATGACATTTTGCTGAGACATAGATCCACCTTGTATTTTTGTGGCTATGATCGATTGTTGAGCATGGATCCACCTTGTTCATTTGTGGCCATGACTCCTTTAGATTTGATATGGCGCCATGATAGTTTCATCAGTTATACATATGTTGGATCTGCCTGTATCTTTATGGCGATGATTTGTATATGGACGTGTATGTTCCAAAGATCAGTTTTTTCTGACATTTATCTCTCTTTCAGGTACCTTCACTCGAGCCTTTCGATCTTGGATTCTTTGCTCTCTCCATACTCAGCTGTTTCCTTTATAATGTATTTCGGCTATCGTCTTCCCCTCTAACCTCACACATTAGGGGGCATCTGTTATAGCTCAAAATGACACTTCTTTGCCTGTGACCGCTTTCCCATGTTTCCGTCGCATGACGACACTTCATGAAAGTCACTGAAAAAACACCTATCTTGGAGGACCCATATCTTGAGTTATGTAACTCTGTTTGACCTCATTTCTACACCGTTAGAAAGGTATTTCAGTTAGCTAAAACTTTCCAGAAGACACCAAAGTCTGAAAATGCCTAGAAATACCTTAAAAATGCGTTTTTTGTGTATGCGTGACTATCCTTATGTGCAACCCGCGCATCATGCGCGACTCTTGTGTTTTGCAAGTCGCGCATGCATATATTCACGGGTTGCTCTTGTGTAAACTCGCGTATCATGCGCGGGTTGTCCTCCTTCATAGTCGTGCATCTGTTTCTTAACATTAAAACATAAAAACACGCCTTTTGATTTAGTTTGGGTGGTTATACAACTGACTCCTTCAGTTGTAACCACTTTGGCTTCGCCCCTAACTCTTCTTCATCATATAAATAGAGGTAGGGAGGTTCATGAAAGGGGATTTGGAATTTCTGCATTGTTATGCTGGAGGAATCGGGACTCTCTTTGCCCACACCTTTTCCCTGGAGGTCTTCCCCTTGTGTTGCAGAGCTTGGAGGCTGAGTTATTTGGAGAAGAGAAGCAGCAGATCCAGATCAAGGTTTCGTGAGGTGCCAACTTGAAGAGAAGGTATACTTGTACTTGTTTTCAAGATTAATAAAGATGTGATGTCCTTCTTCTTCCCAAATCATTGTTCAATGTGTGATTGAATCTCTGTTTCTGATCATATGATGATGTTATTCAGATCATTTGTTTATGTTTATTTGATTATCATTGTCTTAAATGTGGTCATAATGGTTTGAGGAAGGTATAACTTGTTTTGCAGGTCTCTTGGAGTGAGAGGAGCAAGAAGAGGATTGAAGAGAAATCTTGGACCAGCCTTCAGTTAATCAGGTGTGGATCTTTCTCATCTCTGAAACTTGCTGTTATATACTTGCTGAACATTGTGCATCTCTCTTTCAACCCCAGTACGTTGATGGCCTCTTAAACCCTAGCCATAGGATACTTTCCTTTACAACAGTCCCTTAATAGAATAATTAATGTGATAGATTCAAGTGACATCCGGGGTCTTCGACCAAATAATGTATGGACCAATACCTTGTACAAATCCCAATGGTTGGATGATGTAGCTGGAGTCGAGCACGTGAGAAACAACCATCCCGAGAGGCACTAAGAACTCCTCTCAAGTGGTCCAAGGAACTCATCAATGAGGTTAGTGAAACTAGGATAAAGGGACCAATGGGTCTATCCTCTGGAATATATGTGTTTTCGTCAACAAAGGGATACCTGCCCCTGGTTAATTCAATGGTGTTTCCTTGACCAGAAGCACGAGGGAGATAACCAAAAGATGTGAGGAAATCTGAGGACTAGCCCACTGAATGCAGGGGAGGAAGGAAAGGAGTAGAACAGGGGTAGAGAGAGTGTAGTGGACTCAAAATTCATTTGTTCAGAGTATGACAGAAGGGGGGACCAGGTACCAAATGAAACTGACTCATGGGAAAGGGATCATAGCTGTAATATCGGGAATATAAATGCTGATGGGAAATGGTTGGGGGAGGTAGAAACTTTTGATATTGATGGGATTCAATGAAGACACATCACAGAGTACTCTGAACAAAGGCGATCCAAAGTGGGAATGCTACCAAACTATTATTTGTGGGGTGGTTTCTAAAGACACCATTGTGGTACGATCTCATGGATTTTTGGTGAGCCCAAGAAAGTAAATACTTGATGGTGCTTTCAATTTTAGAGAGTATAAAATCATGAAGAAGACTCCATTGGGAGATTTTTTTGTTGATAGTCTCCTGTGCCCGAAAAAGGTTGAAAGTGTACATAGGAGAGCTCACCCATTATTTAGGGGATGAGAGACTTCTTTACCATTGGTAGAACAATCAGGCCAGAAAAGGTTAAACCTATACTGACTAGATGGTCATTCAGATACTTTTACGAGCATGAACGAAACCAAGTTTGCTCGGCAATATTTTATTGATGATAAGGCTAGAAATGAGCTTAACGACAACCCATGGTGATCTTTTTCATAGATTTCGGCCCCTCTACCCAAGAAAGCATAAAAGGATGCAGAGGGGAACGTTCTTGGCTTGAATGTGCCAAGGTGGTACTTTTTAGATGGTAGTCTACATGGTTCGCAAAAGGAGATAAATGAGATGATGTAGATGCACTTTCTTATACTTTATCGAGAAAGAAAGGAAGCAGCTACACTCGACAATATTTTCATTATTTTAGGAGTCAGAAAATAGCTTAAAAGAAACTCCATCGTGGTCAACCGATCAAAAGGGAACTGATGGTGCCCCTATGTTGGGATAGTGGACAATGGTCCAAAGGTCATCTGTGCAGTATGGATGGAGAAAGTGGCTCTTGAACACACCAATACATGCATGGGATAGATTGCAGCTTAGGTGCACGAGTTGCTGTAGCAGTGGCATGTAAACTGAGGTAGCTCTCGGACAGAGCTCAGGAGAGTCATGTGTGAGTTGTGGTGGAAAGACTTGACTACATATGGTGTGAGTGCAAGTCCAAAGGTAGTTATATGCCAAATACGTGCAAAATAAATGATCTGTCCTCTAGGAAATGGCCCAGAGACCTGCGTAAGGTGCAGCGAACGGATTTGAGAAATATATGCTAAAATAAAATGATGTGCCTTCCGGGCGGTGGCCCAAAAACCCGCATGAGTGGTGGTAGGCAAGTGTGATGAAATTACAGGTTCGAAGACACTTGTATCATAATGATGTGGCTCGTAAACTGAAGTAAATTTTGGGAAGTGGTCTCAAAAATTACTTGTTAAACATGAGACAATGGTCTCATTAGTAGATAGAGGACGAAATTTACACCCAGAGGTATGAGAGGAATCTCGAACAGGTTTCGGGTGAATTTGTACTAGTAGCTAAAGGTGCTGCCCCTAAATGGGGGTCTCTGATTTGTGGTTAAAAACGTTGTAAAACAAAAAAGAAAAAACTACCCTATAAGGGACTCATAGTGGTGGTATCAAGCATAGACTCTCTTGAGGTAAATCCCATTACGTGGCTTCTTCAAGAGCCAACCATCTAAGTTAGCAAGGAGGTATGCCCCCTTGCCAAGACGAAGGTCTTTGGCAAGGCGGAGTGATGAAATTTGGTTTTTTGGGAAGAACCAATTCCACACTATGGTTTAAATTGAATGGGGTAAAACCAAATGCGGTCTTACAGATCTCTCTGTCATCACGTGAGTGGTTCCGGGGTAGATCAGGTGGATCTTCCATGGGCAAGGATATGGATGGAATACTGGAGCTAGAGATCATGTAAATGGTTGTGGTGGTCGAGGAAGAAACTGGAGGGTGGATATCCTTAATGACAGTGACTTTGGATTCAAGGGAATGTTTCTCAAGTTGGCTAAGGGTGGCTCGAAACTCGGCCAAGTCTTGGAAATGGTGGGAGTAATGTCCATACAATCTGCAAAGGATGCATGCATGGTTTCTCCTCAGAGACTTTTTTTTTACTATTGGCCCACTCGGGAGGACAACCATGGAGAGGTTTTACATTGTATCCATGGCATCCAAATGCACGCGAATTATGTGAATCTCAGGGAATTTTTGAGTTGGATGGACCTGTTCTTCAAATACGGTGTAAGGCAGGATCTGTCGAGGTTCATTAGTAGCTTTCGCATTTTTTTGCCTGGCCCTTTTTGGGTGGGGCGGTGCGGGTGCGGGTGCAGTGTTTGGTTTTTGCAGGCCATGTGGAGGATGAGATTCGAGCGCAATGGGTTGCATGGTGGTTAAGACTACCTAGGGCATTGGCGGTTGGGCAGGTGGATCTAGGTACCACACGAGAATCCCCAATGTGAAATTGGGTAAGTTTAAGGTAGCCATTACTGGCTTACTCATGACACCAGGAAGTCGATAGAGGAAGGGAATTGTGTGGACTAGGGAGGAGCCTAGATAACTCCCTAATGGTTGCATGCGGGGATGAGATTTTGGTGGTGGCTATGCATAATGTTGTGGCTGCGGATGATGCTGCAACTCCTGATGATGTTGCGACTACTAAAGATGTGGCAGCTACCGATGGTGTTGCGGCTGCAGATGGTGTTTTGGTTGTGGTTGGGGCTGCAGCTACAGTTGATGTTTGGGTGCAGCAGTGATAGATAAGAGCATGCACAAATCCACAGTCTCATTTGGTGTTGGCTGTGGTGACACTAAGGGGAAAGAAGCTATCATGGTGGTATCGGCAAACAACCTAGGGCCCACATTCAACAATGGGGAGGTTGGTATGTTGTCAACCATAGTGTTGACCACAGGGATAGCATTGGTGGGTGTGGTTAGCCCTTATGGATCAATGGTGTTGATCATAGGGATAACATTGGCGGGTGCCATTAGCCCTTGTGGATCATGATATGTCAGTTGTTCAACCGTCACGATTTTCCCTTCATGAGGGAACATCATGAGACAGAAAATAGTTGATGCTACGGCTCTCATGGCGTACATATAACTTCTTCCGAGGAGAAGGTTATAGTCCAACTGAGCATTGACAACCTCTATGTCAATTAGTATTGTTTTCTCGACCAATGTGATGGGGACATGAGGGAATATTCCTTGGGCTTTATTGGGGTGGCCATCATAAGCTCGCAGAGTAGTAGAGGATGGTTGTAGAATTGGGGATCCAAGATTTTTCCAGACTAAGGTAGACATAATGCACGTGGATTCCCCCTCATCCACTATGCACTAGTGCATGACCAAATTCTGGATGGACACCAGGATTTGGAAGGAAATGGTTGATGGCATCCACGGTTCTCCATTCTCCATGTCGAATGTGATCAACTTAGAGTCATAGGGGTCTACAACACCAAGTGCGGCTAGTAAGGATTTCTGCTGTGTTGGGAAATTTTTTAGTACCTCAAGAGAAGACATGGCCATAGGTGTTTGGGCCAATCATCTATGATGTTGTAGCTTACAATAGCTCTAGTTGTCACATTGTTGGAAACCCGCCGTATTGGGGGGCGCAGAGGAAAAGGGGGTAAATGAAGAGGTGCATTGGTTGTTTTGGATGTAGATGTTGCTGATGTGTTAGCGGGTTCGGTCTTGGTTTTGTACTGATTTCGTCTGGTCTGTAAATTGACCTCTTCAGTTGTCATGGCTAGTAGGTGGTGAACACTTGTTTATGCTGTCGAAGGTGCCCCTAGGTAATTTGGATTGGGCTGGGGAGCGAGTGCAGTTGCTACCAGTCCTTGGACTAGTAATGGGTTTTAGAGGACCATGGGTAGAGACCCTAGTGGTGTTGGGTTGGGTTGAGCTTGGGCTGCCGTATTGGTAGCATGTTGAACCTCACTGTGAATGGATTGCTTGGTGAGATCCATGAAGGGGCATTCATGTGTATAGTAGACCTCACACAACTTGCATGGATGGTTTGTGCGCAATGGAGAATTATGTCTAAGTTCCTTTGCTTGCTGAGGATTTTGGGCTGGCCGATTTTCCCCAGGATTGTTGGAAGGGTTTGGTTGTTGAACGCCTCTCTGCGGTTGATTATTTCCTTGGTTCCAGGTTCGGTTATTTCTGGCTTACCCTTGTTGGTTATTGGGGGATGGCTAGTTAGGACGGTTTTGCTGTGTAAACACTTGTCCTAAAGGTGCTAGCGGAGTAGGGGTGGGGCCTTGAATGGCTTGCACTGGTGGTGCATAGTAAACTTGGTTGCATGCAGGTACCACAAATGTGGGAATTTGTCCCACATATTATTGTTCCATCCAAGCTACTACCTGGGCCTACAATGATGGCACAAGTTGTGGATAAGAAGTTGTGGCTCTGGATTGAGACATCATTCTTGCATAGTTCAGAGTTTGGTTTTGGTAGGAAACACTGGGGGTGTTTCTTGGTTGTGGTGGTATTGCAGGTGGTGTCGAACGGTGTTGTGGTTGGTGGGAGACAGAACCTATGATGCCATCTATGGCATCGGATGCCCCCGGTCCATCTCGGTAAGAGGTGCCTACATGTGGAGCGTCTGGAATGACAGTGTAAAGGTATCTAGACTGTACATAAATCAAATCAAACTGGTGGGATTTCAATATGGCCTCCTTTTCATATTGGGGACGTTCGGATGCGACGTCCTTTGCTATAGGTGGTAGCAAATTTTTTAGGAACCAATCTAGGAAGATCCTATCATCAAGTTGAATCCTGCACAATCTACGAAATTGCTGCCACTCATGGATGTGGTCATTTATGTGGGTCATAGTATTCTGGAAACAAGATAGAAATATCTCCACCCCTTCATCTTATCTAACGGGGAGTTGGAAATACTGCAGGAACATGAAAGCCAATGAGTTAAAATATGGGTACTTGGATTGAGGTATCTCAATGTACCATTTGGCTGCAGCACCTGTAAGGGTGCATTGGAACAACTTGAGTCTGATCGAGTCATCTACAATGTTGTTTGATGAGCACCATAGGTGAAATGTCATTATGTGTTTTTGGGGGCATTCCCCTGCCTTCTCTTCAAACTTTGGAATGTCTAAGGGGAGTTTGGTTGGTAAGGGAGGACAAAACGTTTGATTGTGGATAGTGTCATTTTTCAACCAATCCAAGTTAGGCAGGTCGAGGTGTGCCATGAAAGGAAGGTTTGACCAAAGGTTGATGTGAGATGGGGCAGAAATGGTGGTGGAGTTTGCAGGGACATGATGCACCTGCATAACTGGGGGTACTTGTGGTACAGTTGTGGATGGGCCACTACCTCTGTTAACACCTAAAAATGGTTAACTACCTCATCTACCTCACTACATGGCTCATTTGTCCATTTGCCTACCATATTTCCCATAAAATCCCACTAAAAAGCATCCAAAAGGCCTAAAATGCCTCCAAAAGGCCTAAAATGCCTCCAAAAGGCCAAAAAACCCCTTTTTCCTCCAAAAATAACCAAAATTCCTTTAAAAATAGCAAAAATCCCCAAAAAGGGAGAAAAGGAATAAAAATAATGAGAAAAAAGGAGGAAAACCCTAAAACAGCAAAAACCCTAAACAAGCTGCCCTAAACCACATGGTTTCCAAAAACCATGGGCAAGCAATCCACCACTCAAAAACTATAAATAAGTGGTGAAGCCCCCTCATTTCACATCCACAGTCATTGCACCCTTACTCTGCCAAAACGTCTCGTGAAACCCTAGCTTACCATCAAGCTATTTTTTCTATTAAGACCCCCTTTTTGGCCTATTTTCCACCATCGGAGAAGGAGAAGGAGCAGCTTGGAGCTCTAAGCCACCGACATCGGATCAGTGCAACGGACTCCACCAACCTCCTCATTGGAGGTAATCTTAATCAAAACCACCATTATTCATTTATTTACAGTTTGTGCTTGTTGTTCTTTACTTTTACTGTTTTAGCTTAGTTGTTATTTCTGTCTCTTTTTATTTACACTATTGAACTGCTACTAAGGAATCCAGATTCCTTAGTAGGTGCTCATCAGCACAAGCTAGGGTGAAAACCCTAGCTACAGTTTTGGCGACTCCGCTGTCATTTTCATTTTATCTTTTTTTTTCCGTACTGTACTTTCGGCTGTCGTTTTCGGCCGCTGGAAACCGCTCTTTTTTCTTCCGCACACGCGGCCGCGACCGCGCCTGTTCGCCCAGAACTCACGGTTTTGACCGCTGCAGCCACTTACCGACCCATGGCCTAGACCGCGCCTGTTCGCCCCGTACTCGCGGTTTTGACCGCCGCAGCCCCTTACCGACCCACGGCATCGACCGCGCCTGTTCGCCCAGATCTCGCGGTTTTGATCGCAGCTGCCATCCAGAAGCCAGCGCCCAAGACCGCACCTGTTCGGCCCTAACCCGCGGTTTCGACCGCCACTGCCATCCAGCAACCTGCGCCCAAGGCCGCCCCTGTTCACCC
>LPNX010463661.1:130456-178413 GCA_001517045.1 Pseudotsuga menziesii | reverse complement strand
AAGCTATTTTTTCTATTAAGACCCCCTTTTTGGCCTATTTTCCACCATCGGAGAAGGAGAAGGAGCAGCTTGGAGCTCGAAGCCACCGACATCGGATCAATGCAACGGACTCCACCAACCTCCTCATTGGAGGTAATCTTAATCAAAACCACCATTATTCATTTATTTACAGTTTGTGCTTGTTGTTCTTTACTTTTACTGTTTTAGCTTAGTTGTTATTTCTGTCTCTTTTTATTTACACTATTGAACTGCTACTAAGGAATCCATATTCCTTAGTAGGTGCTCATCAGCACAAGCTAGGGTGAAAACCCTAGCTACAACCTCCAAGTGTGGTAAATGGAACTGTGTGACTGGAAGGGCCATTGCCCCCATGTATGATAGGAGGGGAAGTATAGGTGGAAGGGCCACTTCCCCGAGGTATGCCAAGTGGGACAGTGTGAGTGGACGGGACACTGCCCCCAGGCATGACAGATGGGACAGTTTGATTGGTCACTGTGGGTGGAGGTAGCTGACTTATGATGATTTGCATGACCATGCTAGGGCCACTAGTAGGGGTTTTGGTGGTGGTGTGGGGTATGTAGTGGGTCCAGTACCAATCACTAAGCCAAAAAATGGATCCGATTTTGCACCAGCCATGGGCATAGATGGTGCAGTATGCAGGTCTGGCTCAGATTGGTATGATTCTGAGTCTGAATCAGAGGCTATGTGGCCTTTTGATGGTGTAGAGGGTCATCAAGACTCCTCTCAATGATGTTCATTTAAGGACCCAAACTGTGGTGGATCGCCTCTCAGGCGTGAGGAAGAACGTGGGGGATCAATTGTGTCTGATTGGTATGTTAAGTGGTCAAATATGGTAATGACTTTTGGACCCCAGTTTTAATGGCTTCCTATTTCCTTTCAGGTGGTCACTCAGCCATGAAGACTGCCAAGAGATAGTGCTTGGGTTTTTCCTCATGGGAGTGCTAGTCAATCGGTGGGGATCATTTCCCGTTTTACTTGGCAATTCCTCTCAGCAACCACCTACTTTGGGGTTCCCGTGGTAGTCCTCATAATGAGTTTCTAGGCTGAGCCCAAGTACTTCCCATGGTTAAAGTAGTCAGGGACTTATGTCCTCAATGACTACAAATGTTTGAATTAGTGTAAATTATAAATTTTAATGGCTAGCTCAGCGTCATGAACTGAGTTTGGTTGTTTTATGTGGTATGGTTTGTGTGTATGTCTTTTATATTTTTGTTACACTTAGTGGCTGCTTGTATGGTTTATGAATATTCCGTAGAGATTGTATTGCAAAAATTATAACATGAATAAATTTTTTATGATAGCAGTAAATTGTGAACATAAACTTGAATACATGCCATACCTGAATCTGAACTGTGGTAGCCTGACTAGGTGACTGCCTTACACTTGTATCTCTCTTCAACTAGGAAAGGGTGCTGGGATCTCAACAAAATGGGACTAAGCCCATACATAGATCCTCAGGTCACCCTCTGAGTGCAAGGTCGATCAACAAGGAGGACACGAATGTCGTGAGGCCCCCTAGGCCTACCACCCCCTCTACCTTCCAAGTCACCCGTTTTTAGTGATTTTGAAAAATGACAGGTGAAGTGCCTATTACTATATGATATTCACCATTCGTCTTATCCCACAATACCCCCAAGGGTGATAACTGGGTAGAGGAGGAAGGGCTAGGCAAGATATTAATTTCAAATTAAGAATTGAAACCTCTGGTAATTCTTATCCAAGCTTCAATCAGATTTCTTAACCAATTAACCATTTGATTTAATAGTGATTTACACATGCTGCAATGAAATAAACAGAGACTTGAAATGAAATAAACATAGGTTGATGGACAGAGGCAGCTGAGCCACACTGACAGTCCCAATAACTTTAAAAAACTGAATCTAAGAGACAGATTTCTCTTTTTGGGGGAAATGTGGCGACAGGGATGCCAAATTTTCCCCAAATTAGGGGAGGGGGTCGCTCTGAAACTGCAGATAGAAGCAATCTAATTTCTGGGATGAAGTCGCACCTTTTGGTCCTAAATGAGTGAGCTAGTCTCACCTTTTTTCCCGATAAGAGAGACCTGGTCCGAAAGATGGAAAATGTTTTAGCCTGAGCCAAGACCGGCTAACAGTAACCTATACTGTGGCCAAATGGGCTCGGTTTGGCCTTAAGGAGGCTCAACTATGAATTAAATGCATAAAGGGACAGATTTAATCTAGATTGGAAAGAAAACTAAACTAGAGAAAAATAAAAAATGAAATATAGAAATTAAACCCAAGGATCCTGTGGGATCGACCTGGTATGGTCGCCAAATCTTTAGTAGGGCTTTCATCCTTGCTATAGGAAGGAACGAAACCCTTCCCTCTATAGGATGGAAGGGTAGGGTTCCTGTGAGAATGGAAATAAAAACAAACAAAAAAATGAAATGAAACAGAACTCCTGCCAACAAGGTTAGGGATAAGCTCCACAACCCTGCATCAAACTGTTAGAGAATAAAAGGACCTGCAAGCAATCAGTGGAAACCTGCAACATAATGTTAAAAAACAAACTTGCAAACAAATAATGTCATAAAACTACAATATAACAAAGCAAAAACATAAAAATACAAGTATACTTCTCTGGTTGTAATGGGCCGCGATGCCATAGCTTGGGAGAGCACCTCTCAATGGATGGGGAGCTATGGCTCAATGGAGGAATGGAGGAGAGGGAGGGTGAATGGCTTGAGAGGAAAATGGTCTCAAGGAACTCACACAGGCATCATAACATTAGGGAGTGAAGGAGTAATTTGAGAGTGACCCCCACCCCTCTATTTATACTTTTTTCTCAATATTTTTAGGGTTTTAAGCCCTTGGTTAGGGCTTTAGCCCCTTTTTTGGGCTTTTAGCCCCTTTCATCCAATTCCTAGCTCATTTGGGGGTTTTAAGCTTCTTTGAGGCGTTTTAGCCCCTTTTTTGATGTTTTAGCCCCTATGAGATCCATTTTGGCTCTTTTTAGGGGTTTTTAATCCCTTATGCATAGTTTTGAGCCATTTTGAGGGTGTGGGGGTCAAATGAGAGTCGTGTGTTGATGTCCTTGGGTGGTGTAGGTCATGAAGAGCTTAGTGAGGGATTTTTTGGGTTAAAAACTACCACCATTGGAATGGTTTTAGCACAGGAAGGTCCCAACAGTCAAGAACACGTGATATATTATGCCAGTAAGAATCTCATTGATTCTGAAACCTGATACTCATGTGTGCAGAAGTTAGCATTGGCAACGGTCATTGTTGTTCATAAATTTCATCATTACATCCTGATTCGCACTACCATGGTACTTACAGATCAAAACCCTATGTACTACATCTTGACTCGTCATGTGCTGGGGGGGAAATATTTTCGTTGGATTATCATCCTACAGGAATTAGACCTTGAGTTTTCCAAGGTCAATTCAAATAAATCCTTGGTCTTTGTAGAGATGATGTGTGACCTGCCCTATGATTTGATGGATACTAAGCCCATCAATTCATTTCTAGATGAATTCATGTTCTTGATAAGCACAACCAACCCATGGTATGGAGATTTAATCATTTATTTCCAAACTCAAATATTTCATCCCAATATATCCCGTGACGATTGTCGCTGTATCTGTCACCACATGAAATACTACCTCATCTTAAATGATACATTGTACAGACATGGTATCGATTCCATTCTTCGATGATGCCTTACACATGAAGAGGTTGAACAGGTCCGTAATGATTGCCACTCTGGAGCGTGTGGCGGTCATCTTCCTGCAATGGCTACAGCCTAGAAAATACTTCACGTTTGTTATTTTTGGCCTTCAATATTCAAATATTGCCATGAGATTGTTAATAAATTCCCACCCTTCCAACATTTCTATCCAAAAAAGTGCACCCACCCTGCTCCTTTGCACCCCATCATTGCGGTTGGCCCTTTTACCAAATGGGGTATTGAATTTATGCATTGTAATCCTACCTCAGCCGAGGGGCATGGTTACATCATCGTAGCCATTAATTATTTCATGAAATGGGATGAGGCCATGCCTACGTATGCAGAGGATGGTAAGGATTTCGCCCTCTTCTTATTCAATCATGTGATAGCTAGGTTTGGAGTTCCACGGTCTATAGTCACTGACCACGGATCGCATTTATGGAATTAGATGATGACTGAGTTAAGTGCTAAGCTGGGTTTAACCAAGAAAACTCAAATCCTTACTAACCACAAGCTAATGGTCAGGTAGAGGCCATTAACAAAGTTTTAAAAACTATGTTGTGGAGGATGGTTGGAGATCATAAATCCAACTGGCACCTGGCTCTCTTTTCTTCTCTTTGGGCTTACAAATTTGTTAAAAACAACGACTGGTTTCACACCTTTCTAGTTAGTTTACAGACTACAAACTGTCCTTCCTATCCAATTCCATATTCCATCACTGAAACTTGTAGTAGAACTTTTTCCAAACACTTTGTTAGTTTTTCAACATTTAAGCTAGCATTATGATCTTAGGATCTTTTCACTGAGAGAATAACAAGCACAGCAATAAAACATAAGCACATCACAAGAGACAAGAGACACAAAGAGTTTTCCTCAGGGAAACCATAAAGGAGAAAACCCTGCAACTTCCTTAGAGAAATAATCAGCACCAAAACAGTAAGAGATCTCCCCAACAACAGTAGACTTCTTGTCCCAGAAATTTCCTTCTTCACTAGTACGCCACACTTAAGAGAGTGAATGATGTGTGTTGTAAATAGAGAGTCTCACTCTCTATTTATATTCTTCCGTTCAATTGAAGTGCACTTTCACACGTAGGCTCAACTTACAATTACTTACTCGAGCCTACACCTTAATTAGTGTATAATAACTCAAGTGCCCCAAAACTGTGGGGACTTACCTAATGACCTAACATGACTTGTTTACATTATAGATCCTCCCAATCGGAACATCGGGGCATGAAAACATGACTCAAATACATAATAGAAACATCCCGGAATAAAAATTGGGTTACAATACATAAGATACATAGAAGAATACATTTTGAAGTTACAAATACATCAACACTCCCTCTTAACTAGGAAGGTATTCTTTCGACAGAATTTTCAGCACTGGTCTTCTTCTCTGTATCAGCTGGATCATCTCGTCTTCAAGTCATCTTCGTCTTCAAGTAATTTTCATCTTCAAGGCATCTTCACTAGATCTGGATCATCTCTCGATCTGGATCATCATCACTGGATCTGGATCATCTCTCAATCTGGATCATCATCACTGGACTGGATTTGGATCATCTCTCGATCTGGATCATCATCACTGGACTAGATCTGGATCATCACTCAATCTAGATCATAACTACTGGATCTCGATCATCACTCGATCTGGATCAACCCTGGTGCTATCTCATGATTCTTCTCGTCACAGAAAGTTATACAGAGCCAGTCCTTTTTCATACTAGATGTATCATCTCAGAGCTGGTCCTTTTTCATACCAGATGAGGCAACTACTCAGAGCTAGTCCTTTTTCAAACTAGATGAGCCTTCCTAGAGCTAGTCCTTTTTCAAACTAGATGAGGCATCTACACAGAGCTAGTCCTTTTTCAAACTATATGAGTCTTCCCAGAGCTAGTCCTTTTTCAAAATAGATGAGGCATCTTCAGAGCTGGTCCTTTTTCAAACCAGATGAGGCATCACAGAGCTGGTCCTTTTTCAAACTAGATGTGGCATCTACTTTAGAGCTAGTCCTTTTTCAAACTAGATGAGTCTTCCCAGAGCTAGTCCTTTTTCAAACTAGATGAGGCATCTTCAGAGCTGGTCCTTTTTCAAACCAGATGAGGCATCACAGAGCTGGTCCTTTTTCAAACCAGATGTGGCATCTACTTCAGAGCTAGTCCTTTTTCAAACTAGATGAGTCTTCACAGAGCCAGCCCTTTTTCATGCTGGATGTGGCATCCTGACAATGGAAGGAACCAATCCTCTCACCATGTCATAGCTCTTACATCCGACCATGGAAGGAACCAATCCTCTCACCATGTCGGAATGGAACTGCACATATATTTGACCTGCTCGTCGGAATGGAAAACACTCACATCTGACATGGGATGAACTTAATCCTTTAGCCATGACAGAATGGTTCAGAACTTACATCTGATCAAGTGGGAACACATCCCTCTATCACATCAAAATGGCTACTCAGTCCTACACTGAGTGATCCTGGTAACTGACCAGGTGCCTCCATTCCTAGAATGGAAATTTCCCTTACATTTGTCCTACTCAACAGAATGGCCAGCACTCATATCTAACATGGAAGGGAGCAACCCTATCACCATGACAGAATGGCTCAGCCTTTATATCTGACCTACTCGTCAGAATGTCTATGGATCTCAGCACTCATATTTGACATGGAAGGAACCAATCCTCTCACCATGACAGAATGGCTTAGCCCTTACATCTGACCATGGAAGGAACCAATCCTCTCACCATGACAGAATGGCTTAGCCCTTACATCTGACCATGGAAGGAACCAATCCTCTCACCATGTCAGAATGGCTATGGGTCTCATCACTTTCTCTGGAAGGAAGCCTCGATCTGGAGAACACCAAATCTCTCTCTGAAGTACTCGAACTTCAGCCTAGCCAATGGCTTCATCAATACATCAATTATCTATTTCTCCGTCGCAACATACAGGAGCCTCACTGCTCCTCTCTGCACCATATCCCTGATATAGTGATACTTGATCTCGATATGCTTCGACCTGTCATGAAACACTGGATTCTCTGACAACTTCACGCAACTCTGGTTGTCACAATGTATACAAGTAGCATCCAACTGGAGATCAAATATATCAGACAGTAGCTTCTGTAGCCATACTGCCTCACAACTAGCTGAACAAGCTGCGACATACTCTGCTTCAGCTGTACTTAGTGCCACACAGGATTTCTTCCTGCTAAACCAAGAGATCACACCTGATCCCATACTGAAGCAACATCTTGAAGTACTCTTCCTGTCGATGGCACTTCCTGCCCAATCTGAATCAACATAACCCTCTAGGTTAATCTTCTGATTCGTATCATACTTAAGCCCATACTCAACTGTACCCTTCAGGTACCTCAATGCATGCTTTGCAACCATCAAGTGAACATGTCTCAATGTGTTCACATCAAAGCAAGTATCTGGTCTCGTATCCATCAGGTACATCAAGGAGAAAATCATCTGATGATACATAGTGGCATCAACCGACTCTGATGAAGCATCACTCAATAGCTTTAGGTTCGATGCCATCGGTGTGTTCATAGCCTTGCAGTCCATCATCCCAAACCTATTCAGGATCCCTTGTCCACACTTCCATGCCTTCAACCTTGAAGCAAAGGTTGGAATCCACTTTACTCTCAGTAAAGCCTAGAGTCATCAGTAATCTTCCCATCTTGTCATACCATGTCGAACCTCAAGATATTCTGTAGTCACTCCCTCTGAAGTGGAGCATCATACTCCCTTTGTCTTCCGTACTCTATGCACTGAAACATTATGTACCGGAGTGACAAGTAGCTTCCTATGCTACTAATATTCTATGTGACCATCTAGTGTATAGACTTCCATCTTCAACCTTGTAGCAAAGGTTAAGATCTTCATCAGGATCATCATGTATGTGTTTAAGCTCTTACTGGCTGCAAATGTCTCTTCGTATTCTAGGCATTCTTTTGTGAGAATCCTCATGCTACGGATCTTGCTTTGTATCCCACGATGTTTCCATCTACTGCATTATGGAGCTATGAACTGCTCTTCAGGTCTCGATACTGCGCCCTGACATCATTCTTCTTGAACTGGTCTTCCCTTTCTTCTTGGTGGCTAGAAGGTTCCGTATCAATGATTTCACTGCACTCATCATAGTAATCTTTGTCTTTGAACTGTCGTCACTTGTTCTTCAGAACAAGTCTTCATTCTTCTTTGCTTGTAGGTGATTATGTATGTGATATTTCCTACAAGTCAAATGCATTTATATGGTTAGAAACATTTCATAAGGAATATTCATACTGGCAAGTTATTATGCATAAATATATGATCATGCAACTGCTTTAGCCAATACAACATTCATCCATATCTCACTGAAACTTTCTAGATGCCTTCCATCTCTACCAGGACAACATTGAGATTGTGCACTAATCCAATATGTCAGAAAAGAGGTTTCATTCTAGATAAGTATCAATGGATAATTTATATAGCACCATGAGCTACTTACCCATCACATGCATATTAATAGTATATTGTCATTAATGCAAACATCCTATCATGCATAATACAATAACTGAATATAAACAAATGCATAACAAAATAATATCATGAAATGACAATTGAATACTTATCTTTATTTGTTTCATGGGTATACTCCTTCTTGAGTCTTTAGCTTCATCGTCTTATTCATTCATGGTAGCATCATTTCTTATCCAAATGCTAAGGTGGATAAGAAGTTATTCAAGAGTTGAGTTCTTCATATTCCTCATTGCTTGAGGCATCTTCTTTGGAAGGTGAAAGCTTGATCTTCAATTTCTCTCATCTTCTCTTCTCTTCTTATGATTCGAGCTTCTTCTTCTTCACGGAGTCTGCTGAAAGTAATCACTTCCTTCTGGAACACATTCCTTGAATGAATGAATTTCACGATCCTGGGAGGCCATTCAAGGTGGCCATCATCACTTCTGCATTCTTCACTTTTTCTTTTACCACTTCAAGTTGTTCTTTGATTTGAGAGACTCTTATGATTGCATGGTCTCTGCATTCTAGATCTTCACATTCTTCAATTGGTTTCTTTAGGTCATATTCTGATTTTTGTTCTTCCCTTCAAATAGCTTGAAATTCTGGAAGACCTTCAACAACTTTGCTTGCAATAGGTAGTGCTCTGTAATGCACATGTGCAAGCCTTCTATGCCAAAGCTCATTTGGCTCTACTGTGTCATGGATCAAGGCTTGTTCTGGATGGTCCTTCAATTTGTACAAGCCTCCTTCTTGTTCTCCAATCACTACCGCATCATCGATAGTCTTTCCTTTTGGCCACATGATGGCTTGACCATCTATGAATGCAACCCGCATTCCTTTTGCATCAATGCTAAAATAGAGAGAAGGTTCTTCTTGAGTCCTGAAACAAACAATACTTCTTTTATTATTAGAGACTTACCAGAGTCTAGCTTGTATGAAGATTCCCCACTACCTTTTATTGGATATTGGTAGACATCTCCTAGTTTCACCTTGTGATGTGATTCATGTTCTGACAGTCTTACAAAGGATTCCTTGAATCCCGTCATATGTTTGGAAGCCCCACTGTCTATAAGCCAATCATCACTTCCATGAGTAATGTTACCTGTGAGAGATGATATCAGAACATGTTCATCCTCACTTGAAGAATATTCACTTTCATATCTGGATCTCTTTCTGGATGGTTCATCATCCTCTGCAGCATGAGCATGATGTCTTCTTTGGCCTTGACCAAGTTCTTCTTGTGAAAGGCTTCTAACCTCATCTCCCTCTGAAACTGGAACCTCTATACTTATGTAGGTGTCCAATCCATTTTATTCAGAGAGATCATGTACTTCTAGGCTTGGAAGTTGTCAAATTCAGCAAGCTTATCATCAAGCTGATGTGATAGATCACTTTGAAATGAGAACCTCAAATGAAAATAGCAAAGGATTAGATCTTACCGATTTGAGGTGTCCGTCCTGGTTTCGGAGCTAGCTGATCTAGGGTTTGTCACAGAAACCCTAATTTTAAAAACTTGGAATATTTCAGATATGATTGGATATATATATATATAGATCTCTTCAAATGGATCTGTCCAATGTACTCCTTTTCTGAAAATAGTGGAGGGAAGCTCCCGGAACAGGAAGCCCTAGATTTCCAATTTCTTCTGCAGAAATTCCTGTTACTATTTCTGTAATATCTCCGAACTTACTGATCCTGTGTGTCTAAAATTTATTCCTGAGGTAACATCACATGTTACTGATCCAACACTATAGGTTTCATCAGAATTGGTTTTACCATTTGGGACTTATGAGCCTTTTCCCAAGGTGACCTGTTACAGGACTTTTCAGAACAGGGAAGCTATATGGAATGACATGTGTCACTGGTTCATCCTCTGAGTCTGATCTTTGGACCACAGAAATTAAATTCCGTGCCCTTTCTGGAAAATCTTCAGGAATTCCATTTGGACCTCTGTAGCCCAAGATATTGCAATTATCCCCAGGTGTCATGTTTATGGATGATTTCTGGAAGAGGCTGGAACCCTAACTTGGAGAGATAATATATCCTGGAATACAGCGAATCTGAGTCTGATTTTTGGACAGAGGATTCATAATTATTTTATCTTCAGATACTGTAATTTTCATCTCTTGAAACTTATTCAATATCAGAATACAGCGATTGTGCCAAAACTTAGCAGTTTTAGTATTTAGGGTTTCTCTAGCTCGACGTCAAAATAGGGTTTGACTTTCCTGGGGATTTACCCAACAAATTTTTTTGATCCAGGTCTCTAAACTTCAGTTTTGATGAGGAGAAAAATCCTATGCAGGTCTCACTCAAAAATTCCTCTTTTGTAGAAATCCCTAATTTCCGCATCGAATACTGAAAATGCTCGGAATCAAATTTCTCTTCGACAGAAAGATGCGCCCTAAGGAGGAGAGTTGTTCCACCTTAATTTTGCTGAAAATATATGGAGTAAGGTCCATAAACTAGGAATCCCTAGTTCCCGCAGCTACACAGTGTCTTCTTCTCGGGTTAGCTCTGATACCATGTTAGTTTTTCAACATTTAAGCTAGCATTATGATCTTAGGATCTTTTCACTGAGAGAATAACAAGCACAACAAAAAAACATAAGCACATCACAAGAGACAAGAGACACAAAGAGTTTTCCTTGGGGAAACCATAAAGGAGAAATCCCCACAAATTCCTTAGAGAAAGAATCAGCACCAAAATAGTAAGAGATCTCCCCAATAGCAGTAGACTTCTTGTCCCAGTAATTTCCTTCTTCACTAGTGCGCCACACTTAAGAGAGTGAATGATGTGTGTTGTAAATAGAGAGTCTCACTCTCTATTTATATTCTTCCGTTCACTTGAAGTGCACTTTCACACGTAGGCTCAACTTACAATTACTCAAGCCTACACCTTAATTAGTGTATAATAACTCAAGTGCCCCAAAACTGTGGGGACTTACCTAATGACCTGACATGACTTGTTTACATTATAGATCCTCCCGATCGGAACATCGGGGCATGGCAACATGACTCAAATACATAATAGAAACATCCTGGAATAAACATCAGGTTACAATACATAAAATACATAGAAGAATACATTCCGAAGTTACAAATACATCAGCACACTTCCACCAAGGAAGAAATATTTCTATACCTAACTAATCTTGATGAAACCAGAAGAGATGTTTCATTAGCTAATGAGGCACATAAAAAACGTGTCAAGGCTCAGTATGATAAATTTGTTCATCCTTGTGTTTTCAATGACGGTGACCTAGTTCTGACCTACGATAAGAAAGATAATAAACTAGGTAAAGGGAATTTCAAGTCAATGTGGTATGGTCACTTTGTCGTTAGCAAAGTTTTAGAGAAAGGGGCTTACAATATCGTGGATTATGACAGGATATCCTTCGGGAAACATTGCAATGGGTTGTGCCTAAAGAGGTATTATGCTTAATAATTTTTGTATGGTACCTTGTATATATGTATATTTTTGGCTTTTAGCGTGTTGTGTCTTGATTTAGTATGGTTTTGAGTTTAGTGTCTAAATTGTTTATACCATGTTTTGGTTATGCGGATCAGATGGATTTTTACGGCTTCACTGATGGTGCTTTATGTCATACCCCGAACCTTGCTTTAGCTGCTTAGGTTTTGTATTCCCCGTCTCATGACTTGAACAGTTCATGAGCAGATTGTATTGGTCTTTCTACCAACAACATCGCCAAGTATCAAGAAGTAATAGGTCTAGTGACTGAAGCTGCATCTCGAGACATTCATGATTTGGTAGTGTTTATGAATTTGCAATTAGTGGTTTGTCATCTAAACCATGTCTGAACCATCAAAAACCATGTACTCCTCCATTTATTTTGGAGAGTGATTTTATTAGAGAGGTCATTCGATTGTATCACTTACAAGCATATACCTAGGGTAGATAATACAATCGCTGATTCGTTACCAAAATACATCCTAGACTGGCATATTTGCCATTCATAACTTGTAAAATAAACATGGTCCATTGTAAAACAAACTGTAAATGACACATAAAACTCTTGTAAATATTGTTTCCATTTGAGACATATAAACACCGGTAATAAGTCTGTATATATATATATATAAAGAGTGCTTTAACAAAAAATGTGGTCACGAGACCTCATCTGAAGCACTGTGGCTTTCAGGAAATACAAAATCATACAAAAATCCTGAAGCTAGTCAACTTTCAGTAGTACATCATGCAGTCCACCATCTAATGATGCTCATCATAGCATATGATGGCCCATGCTACCCTATGTAGTAGTTAGCTGAAATGGCCTGACACTCTTGAAGTGTGTCTCTGATACCTCATAGGGAGGTCATCTATCGCTGCGTCTAGGATATCAAGAGTTAGTCACTGCAGGTTCTCCTCTAGCTTAGTAAGTTCGTAATCAACTCTACGAACAAATTGAGCTATGAATCACCTATCCATCAGGGAGGATCCCCCAAGCCATACACCACCAACATCTGCATGTTAAATTTTAGGTCTTGTTACTACCCATAAAAAACATAAAATATAAAAATATAAAAACATGATCAACATTTTAGGGTTCTGATTCTTACAAATATCTCCCCACCAAGCACCAGGTGGTAATTGTAGATTAGGATTTCCTCTGAATTCATTCCATGCATATGCATAATCCTCTATCATGAGGATCTGGTGATGCATCCAACGGAAGAAGGAAAACTGGAATTCCACCTTGGTGCTACCACCTCCTGTATGGACCATGATATCTACCCACCTCAGCATGTGTGGGTCTCTATCCCTAAGCTCTGTGAATATCACCTGGGGCCTCATGAGAGGTACCCTCTCGAAAAAAAAGCAAACTAAAATGGACCCATACCCAAACTGCTTCAGTTCCCCTTACCTACATTTTGTTAGTTGGTCCTTGAAAACAGGAAGAAGTGCTTCTTCCTAGTTAAAAATAGTAGATGCAATAGCTTCCAAGGCATATAGCAGATGTACCCAAGATTCCTGGTGAGCCCCTTGGCTCCTATCCAACCTCTGCATATTAAACAAAACAATACGAAGTGGCACATCCATCACGACCTTGATGGGAATATTCTTACGTGACATTTTTGCACCAGGTAGATAATGACGATCAATCAATTCTTGTGTAGTCACGTCCCCTCCTCTACAACCAGTTAAAGAAATAGGGGCCCCTTATATGGACATCCCTGTCAAGAAGTATATGTCTTCCACCTATATAGTTATAACATGAGGTCCCACCTCAAAATGCTACTGCTCTAGATTCCACATCCATAGAATATATTCCAGAAAGCAGGAATGTGAAACCATACTAAGGGTATGGAAGAACTTCAAGAGGCCACAACCTCGTAGGGAAGCAACACAACCCGCATTTTTTATGGCACATGCATCGTCCTCTTCATGTTGTCTTTCCTTCCAAATAACCATTTTTGACAAAATAAACCTACCAAAAACCATCAATGGGATAATTAGAAACATATTCTATCATTGGAAAGGCTCAAAATATTTTTATGTGGCTAGGGAAAATAGTTTTTGAAGCTCATGGCTGGCACCGCCTCTGCCCAGTTAAGACAAAGTGGTGCCACCACCTTATTTAAACTCAAAAAATGGGGTTTTTATGGGGAAACACCTTTCCCATAAAGGCCAAGTGTGGTGCCCTCCATTGCTCTTTTAGGTTTTCCCATTGGGATGAAAAACTCATCAAAATAAAAAAAAATGGAAACCATAAAAAGAAAGAGAACAGTTTTAGCTTTTACCTTAATCTGACGGTGTGAAAAATAGATAGTGGATGCTCCTGCAATCTCCAGCTAAAGTTTTGATTCCAAATCTCCAAAAATGCTCTCCAAGGATTGGTAAATAGTAAATGAATTGGTTTTTACTATTTACTTAGCTTTTATAACATGTTTTTAGGGATTTTAATGTTTTAAATCATTTTTTATAAAAATACCCTTTAATATAGTTCATAAAAGTCATTTTTTTGAATATTTTTGGAAACTAATGGTTTTTTTTAAGTCTTGCAGGGGCAGGAATAAGTAGTAATGTCTATGCATAAGTTCTCTTTTTACTTTTTCGTACTTTTGGAAAATGGAAAAAGTCCTTGTGTGTTGATTTCAACACTTTTATCGTGCTCCCAAAACCCAGTATCAAAGTTTTGAGTCTTTTTCTGATTCTTTGTATGATCGAGTGCACTTGTATTCTTCACACACGTTAAAGTATTTGAAGAGTCATCTCTCCGACAGTAGTTTATCTCTTTTTCGGTTCGGATGGACTATTTATGAAAAAGGAAAGCTCCAGCGAATCATGGCTAGAAGAGTTCTCTTGGGAATTATTTTATACTTTTTCGAGCCATCAAGACTAAATCATACAAAAAGACCCTTTGGAGTTTTCTTCCGTATTCTTTTAGACTCTCTAAAAATGAATGATACCGAGTTAACTTTCATTGGACTCATTAAACTAAACATTGATAGACCCTTTTTTGGGAACGAACCCCTCCTTTCCTAGGTTACTAAAATGTATGAGAATGGACTTGTCTTTGGATGAGCTACAATGAGTGTCTGTTACCCTATTTGAACTCATAAAAAAGAAAAGAGGAACTCATCAATCATGATGGGGAAATTAAGGGAAGGGAATCAATTCATTTTGAAAATAAAATGGCAGTTGTTTTTCACCTTTGAACATGGTACTTGTCTTCATTTCATTCAATCAATAGGGTATTCATCTTGTCTCTAGATCAATCCACTTTCATGAGTCATGTCACTCCTTTAAGTCTTTCAAAGAATTTAGTATGCATTATAGTATTGTGTTCTGCCTCGTCGAGTCAATGCTGTCAAGTATTTTGTCATGCCACCCAATGTTCAAAGGGATGTTTGAAAGTTTACCTCTGCAGTTAAAACAAAATTTGTGTCAATACTTTTGAGTCAGTCGTATGGTTACATTATCTAAATCATTCCAGAACTTTGTTCCAAGTTTCGTGTCGTCTATGTGAGATTCATCATGGCCCTCCTTCAACAAGACTATTCCCATCGACATCAACTCATCATCCAGGAATTAGTCTTAGAAACAAATCTAGTACCTTGAGGTCTGTAGTCCTTAATGATAGATTCTCTTTCTCTTGACATAGTTTCACATCATTGACCTTTGATTGAAATATTCGTCTAAGTGTTAGACATCAAATCATCTATTCACACATAGTAGATTGTACCGGGGTACCTTGGGAATCATTGACATCAATGGTGGTCTCCCTAGCACTTGTTAACGGTTCACATCATTGGTCAGTAATCAAGTGGTTTCTACCATGTTTTACATCATATCATTGTAATCACATGGATAGAATCGTACTTTGTGGAAGACGAGACGAAGACCCCGGGTATATGTTGAAAAGAACTCATAGCTTTCTCCCTAGGTTGCGATGGAGTATATTGTATAATGTACTAGCATGGATCCACATTTGTATGGTTGTGGCTATGCTCAAATTTACATCTGTACGACATAGATATACATTGTATATCTTGTAGCTATGTTCAATTTTGAGTCCTTTATCACATGGATCTATGTTGTATTCTAGTAGCCATTTTTGTTAATATCTCTCATGGATCTGCCTTGTATTGGTTTGCAACCATGATGAAGACATATTTTCTCATGATTCAAAAGTATTCATGTATTGCAGATGCCTGGTTGATGGTGATCTCCGATCAAGCCGATTCTTACCTTGAAGTGATAAATTTCTCTTTCAAATCTCTTGTCTATTGTATCCCTCTAGCCTCCTTCTTTTGCGGGCATTCTGTTACACCTAAATCTCATCATCAGCATGTGATGAGGTCCCAAACTTTAGTATTTGCTCTTAATCCCAAATTATGAAGTGAAAATATTGGTCTAGACATCAAATCTACATATGAAAATCCATCACCGCCTATACCCTTTAGTTAAAGAATGGTAGCTTCTTCAGCACTGCCTATACCCTTTAGTCAAAGAGATATACCTTCCTCAGAACCACCTATAATGTATTGGAATTAAGAGGTGGCACCACCTTTACCCTTTTTTCAAGGTGCGGTTCTTCCCTATCACTGCTCGGTCTTAGTGAGGAAGAAACAGAGCCCTTAGAAAAAAGTGAAAGAAGATAGGTTCTCATGAAGCTTCTCGAAAGAACGTTTCATGGAACCCTTATCCCTAATCACTATGGCTAGTTGGGCTTAAGATCCATCCTTTGGGGATATCCTATCCACCTCACCCACCAATTTCGCAACCATATCTATCCATCACAAGCCTATAAAAGTAGGCTCATACTCCATGGTTGAGGAAGAGAGTAAATTTATGCTGTTGCTTTGACATTCTAGCCTAAATCGGTTAAGTGAGCTTGAGGGAGCAAGTTGGAGCTATTGTAAATGAGATGTTGGTTTTGTGAAGGAGCACATTGACACTAAGGCATGGGTTGTAAAATTCTTCTCTATTATTTAATGCAAAATTGGTTCCTTTCCCATAAAGTATATTGTGTTATTATCGTATGTTTTATTGTTGAATTCCTTAGTCATCAACATAGAATAGTGGATCATATTCTGGTGTTATTTGATCTTGTTTGTTGTTTTCTTGTGATCATGCATGTACATCCATGAATAAACATCATTATAGGAAACATCTATACTATTACATCAAAGAGACTGATTCCATATCTCCATCTATTCTAGGGAGTTTCTTCCAATTTTGGTATGTACCATTTGTTTTAGATATGAACCATTCAAACTAGAGGAATAGCTCATGTCTGCAGGAGGTGCAAAATTCTTGGATCATTGACATATTGTAGACATGAAGGCTGACATATCTCCATTATGAAATATTAGGCCTAAATATAGCATCCACGAATGATCGCATGTGAGTTTGGGAGCTCAAAGGGTCCCTACTCGAATTGGGGGAAGATGGAAGGCTAAGGAAGGGAGGACACATGGCAAACCTTGATCACACACCCTAATTCGAATTGTCTTGAGTTTGTGGATGTATTGGTAAAATTAGAAGGATAAGGATGTTTATAAAATACAGGGATAAATGAAGAGAAGGAGTTTTGATCATTTGAGAAATTTTCATTTGTGAAGAGAGAGAGTTAGTGGATGACTAGTTTATTTCCTTAGCCAATTTCGAGGGTGAAATACTCCCATCAAAGTTCATTTTTGGAGAGGCCATTCAGGTATTTCATGTATATTTAAAATGTATTTTTTTTCAAGTGTAATATAACACGAATATCTTGGTTTCTTCTAGTGCAGTATATTCCATCAACCATTTCCTATCTTTATTGCATATTCTTGCTCATGGAGGGATAGTGCTTTGGGTGAGCTATTGTACTATTTTGGATAGATTATAATGGTCCATTTATGATTTTAATAATCTTAATATACTATTTTATTCATATTTATAAAGTATCATGTCGAAATACCAAATCGTTGTATGTAAAAGTGATTATTAATAAGCAAATAATGACCATTGCCCTACTATATTGATGTATGTCATTGTAATGCTGATTATTTCGAATGAAAGAATGTTTCTCTGATATATTTATGATTAATTGAATTCCATTTATTATTATTACCATTTTCATATGCATCACTTAATTATTTGAATTCATCCTACTCGGTTTATTTGCATTTGGAGAAAATTTGGTGTCATTTCCCCAAGGATCGAACTAGTGATTTTGTAGCTGTTTGGGAGATGGTTATAACATCCTTTATAAACTGAATAATTATGAACATGAGACCTTAATAATTTCCTTTAAAAATCCTCTTCCTCTATTCATAAATTTTAGTGTTTTTGGGAGCATTTGGAAATCCATTTTCAGCATTTACCCTGGGGGAATTTGAACCCCAATTTGCTAGTGAAAATTCCTACCTTGTCCAGAATATTAAACAAGTTTGAAGAAGTATTTGGAGGGTCATAAATCATCCCTGAAAATAATATTAAAGTATTAATATCATTCATATACCTTCTCAAAATATTTGGGAGCATTTGGGTCAATTTGGAGACCTAGACATCAAATATAGTCAAATGTCGAAATAGGGAAAAAAGTCAAAAATTTGTCATCTTAATACAATTTCTTAAAAAGGGACATTACAAGTGGTATTAGAGCATGTTAATTGAACCTGTGCATTAATACCATCTATTGAATAAAATTTTGGATACATGTCTTGTTTCCATAATTGACCCACCAAGCCCACTTTCCTTCCTCCCCCGCTAACGAAAGAAGAAATTACAACCAAAGATATCGAAGCATGCTACCAGGGGTATAAAAATTTGAGATGGGATATTCACGAAGGGTATTATTTAAAAAGGTATCTTATCAAATATTTACCTTTTTACAATAATTAAAATGAGAACTCATTAAGGAACAATCAACAATTCACAAGTATGGAGGAGACCAAGGAGCCACCAAGTTCTACGGGTGGTGAAAAAGAAAAAGAATTACATTATGAGAATCGAAAGTCACTCCCAAGTGAATTTGAAAAATATTAGGAAACATCACATGAGAATGAAAAAGAGTCCCTTGAAACTATAGAATATCATTCCAAGACACATTCTACTGTCGACATGGACCAAAGGGCATCTATTGATGGATGCTTGAACTATGAAGGAGTACCTACTAATGGGTGCTCACAAATCTATGTTGGTGACATAGAGATCGGATTGGAAAATGTTTATGCAATATGAATTTATCATAAGCATGAATATGAATATCTTGTGATAGATAATGAATAACCAATATCAACTTCCCCTTCACCACTTGAGCTTCAAGAAGTTGATCAAATCAAGCAGAGAAAATAAGAGGAGGTTCGGTCTCATGAACCATCCTTCATTGAAGGGTCTTTGAATATGAGTGAAAGAGATATCCAAGAGTCCCTTAGAATACTCCATGGCACTCAATCATTGGTATCAAATTCTTGGTGGAAATTTTCTTCATTGGAGGAGTCATCCTTCCTTGAATACATGGAGAAGATTCCAAGAGCAATGTGCAACATCAAAGGTAATTTCATGTTTTTTCCTTTTGATAGAAAAAATATCATTGATATTAGTGAATGGTTACATGAATCCTACTTGAAGAATAATTAATATATTCATAAGCTCAAAATTCAAAATGAGCAACTTCTTGAGAGGTTGCAAGATACTTGTCCTTCCTCCTATGTTTCAGAGTGCCATATGGTAGATTGCTTGGAGGATTCTCATGACATGATGGATCATGAGAAACATGAAAAATTTCATATTCTTGATGTGTTTGAATATTATCTTGATGAGATCCAATTACTTGTTGTGGTCGAATAGGAACATGATTTGCCTCTTGAAAATGGTTACACACATTTTGAAGAAGTGCATGATTCCACCACCTTGGAACCAACCCATGAGGAAAGTTTTGCATTTTTAAGGGATATGCATAATTCTACCTCTATAGATCCTTCACATGATAAAAATTTTCCACTTTCTAATCATTTGGGTGAGTTGGTCCTTTCCCCTTCATCCTACAATTCCAAATTTTGCAGCATTCATCATAATGAAGTATGGGTTAAAGATTTATTTTTTTATAGTGACACATGAAGAGTATGGAATTTATATCTCTACTTTTGATGATGGAATTATTAGAGAAGCATATTATTTACAGTTGTAGCAGCATCCCTTGTTATATTATGATGATACACATCTACATCGGTGCACCTATTATGTTCACTTGAGTCACTTGGAGACTCATGATTTCCTTGCTCCTTGTGTAGTCTATTTGATGTTGGAGGAACTTCATCCCACACTTGGGTATAGAGATATATGATTGAAGAAAATTATTATTGGTAGAAAAATCCTTTGTTATTTCATGATGATATACATATTCATGGGTGTATTGAGAGACTTATTTCATCCAATTGAAGTCTTCATGTTTTCTTTGCTCCTTATTTGGTTCATATTTTGGTGGAGGCTCTTCATCCACTTCTTGGATGAAAGAACACATGTTTGATTATATTGATGCATGTTATATTATTTTGGAGTATCATTATGGTACATGGGATCCTCACCTATGTCACTGGGGAAGATCTGATATAATACTTGATGCTTATGTGTATGGGCTACATGATGATCTACTTACTTGGATGTACAAGTAATTCCTGATTCTTTGGTGAGGTACATTTGTATGATGTTGTTATGTAATTTTGTGATCTATATTTTGTACTCATGATGTTAGGAAGGGTGCAATACCAACAATGGGATCTTTTATTGTTTGGTTTCATCTCACTTGGACTAGTTGTTTGGTTGTTGGTTTGAGAAAGAAAACCAACCTTCAGTTATTTGAGTTCATCTTTGCAGAGAAGTGTTGAAGTTTCCTATGTGGGATACCTTTTGAGATATGGATTCAATTTTCACATTCTTGGTTTTGTTGGAGTAATTTACCCAACATACACACTTATTTGGTCAATTTGGCCTATTTACCCACTATCCTAAGTTTAATTGACTTACTTGGCATCAGATTAGCACACTATGACATTAGCATGAGCACACCCACACCCTCCTTCAGTCAAGGAGGCCAACTAAGCCTTCTCCTTCATGTGGGGAGGCTAACTGGGCTTCCTCCTTCAAATAGGGAGCAATTATGGGGTGATCTAAGTGTCATAAATGCACCTAATTCCTAATTGATTTTTGTTTATCCTAAAAATTAGTTAATCTAAGTTGTAAAGGTGCCTCCATTCATTATTTGATTATTTTTTTCTATTATTTACGAACTGGAGACAACTAGGGCGCCTCCAACCACTTCTAATGACAAGTAGCAATTCAGTTAACTCCATCAGAGATACTTGGAGTTATGGATGCTCTACCTCCTTGAGTTGGACATGCAGTTACATGTGATGAGTCACTTTCAGTTAGAATCAGTCATCTATTGCACTTTGATTCAGTTAGGACTTAGTGTAAGAGTCAGTTATGGATTAGCTCAATGGTTAACTAAGTGCACCGATTGTGGCTGACATTCAGTTAAGCTACACCCATCCATGCAATTCGAATGACCTACTTGAGCATTCAAATTGTCTTGTAATTCATGCATTATGCATGACATTGTATTGTACTATCATTCATTATTGATTATACAAGGTTTGCAAACTCTTATTGTTGTACCACTACACCATTTTCATGTCTAATTTGTCTTGAATCACTTGTATACTGTGTTTAGTCCCTAGATTACTGTGACATAATTAATATGGTATCATCGCTCATGGTAGGACAAATCTCATTCTCTTCAAAAACATGGCTTTTTACAGATCTTGCATGAAAAATTGAGCAAAATCTCAAATCCAGCATTGCACCAGAAGCCAAAGGTTTACCACTTAATACCCCAAGTACGGGACTTGTTGATCAAGATTGATTGATCAATTATGCTGGGTGTGATGAAAACCTAAAATGTGCAGGTTGTTCGACCTTATGGTGACTTTATTGTTTTGATTTGCAAATTTTACAGGCTCACTGCATTCGCTACAACAGTTTGATATGGATTATTCTGTATATATGTTTACTTCGTTCAATTTCCATCAATGGAAAGGAGACATGGAGATCTAGCTACATGCCATAGGACTCTACTGGGTCACCATGGACACAGAATAAGATCCTACTCATGTTATAGACAAGGCTAGATTTTTGAATAAGAAATATGAAGCTTTCAGTTTCTTGTGTCTCTCTATCTCTAAGGATTTTCTATTCCACCTCTCAGGATTCAAGACTCTGAAAGAGATTTGGGACCACCTTGCCTCCTTGTATGGAAAACAGGATGACTTGAGGGTTTATCAACTTGAAACGAGTAGATGTCTCTTCAACCTGGATATTTTGAGACCCTTGATGATTTTTTCACAAAATTCAAGCATATAGTCCTTCTACTAAAGAAGTGTGAGGTGAAGAAGGAGGATGATCAGCTCATCCTCTCCATTCTCTCAAAACTTGGAGCTGACTATTCGTTGTTTGTTTCTACATTCCATGCAGGGAAGCTCAAAACTCCTGTATGGAACATGCCTTCCCTCAATGCCTTCATTGAGTCCCTAACAAATGACCATGATAAACTTTTCCGTATGGGGATCATCAGATCCTCCCATGATCAAGCCCTCTTTGCTTTGGGACCCAAGGATCTGAAGGGGAAAGGAAAGTAGCAGAAGAACCCCAAAACCAAATTCGAAGCTCCTAAGCCTAAAGTTCAAAAACAACAGCAAGAAGAGCCTTTTGGATCAAAGAAGAACAAAAACAAAGGGCACCATGGGAAAGAAAAATTAAAGTGTTCATATTGCGGGAAGGGATTCCATCCTGAACATGCTTGCATGAAAAAGAAGCTTGATAAAGCTACTTCTCTCCTTGATAGAAATAACATAAATCTTCTGGAAAGCTTTTGGAGGAAAGAAAATCAAGATCAGGAATACCAGCATGAAAGAGGTCATTCCCTCATGGAAAGCACTTCAAAGTCCAAGGCTCTACCCATATATTATGGAGCTTTGAACCACATCATGGCCATAAAATAGTCTTTATATTCTCTTAGGTCCATCAATATAATTCCCATCCACACGGGAGATGACTCTACCATCATCTCAAAAGGACAAGGTACAGTAAATATTGAGCACGGTTATTTTTCCAATGTTCTGTATGTACCATCTCTTGCCTCAAACCTCTTGAGTGTCTATCAAATGACCCATACTGGAATTCCCAAGAGAGTATCCTTCATCCTAGATGATGTATAAATTACTAAACTTGCATCATGGAAACTTGTGGCAAAAGGCTCTGCAAATCATCACACAAAAGCCTATGAGTTTTCCCATTTTGTGGAAGATGCAAAGTCCACAACTCTTCTGACTCATGGAAATGAGGTCAGAATAATATGGCATGAGAGATTCAGCCATATAAAATTCAAATACTTGCATCAATTACAGAAAAATTCCATGGTTCAAGGCCTCCCAGTCATCAAACCTACTACCGGAATTTGCAAAGGCTATATTTTTGGCAAGCATCCTAAGCATAATTTTGATTGGCGGAAGGCAAGCCGAGCATCAGAAATCTTGGGGATGATTCATTCTGATATCATCAAACCAATTCCAACCACATACTTTAATGGATCTCAGTATGTTCTCACTTTTATAGATTATTTTTCTAGATATACATGGGCCTTCTTCATCAAGAAAAAGTCAAAAGTCTTAGAAAAATTCATTGAATTAAAAGCGCTGATTGAGAATGCATCCAGGAAAAAGATAAAAACTTTGAGATATGATAATTGAATGGAATATAACAGTAATGAGTTTCTATATATATGTTCTGAAATTGGTAATCAGATCCAACATTCATTTCCCTACACTCCCCAGCAGAATGGTGTAGCAGAGAGAAAGAATCGATCTCTCAAGGAGATGACCACTTGCATGCTGGAATCCAAGAAGTTGGATGAAAATTTATGGGCTAAGGCCATGAATGATTCTGTATAAATTAATAATATATTTACTCACTCATATATGAAAGTGAATACCCCTTTTTAAGCCTACTTTGGACACAAGCTGGATGTGTCGAATCTCAGGGTGTTTGGGTCAACTGCATGGGCCTGAATTCCGCATGATAAGAGGAAAGATTTGCAACCGAAAAGTATTGAATGTTTGTTTATTGGATATACTAAATAATATAAATATTTCAATATGCTATATATTAGAACAAAAAAAATCATCATTCAAATAAGTGTCTGGTTCGATGAGCCTCTTCAAGAGGTAGAACTAGTGAAGGAGAAAACTGTTGAATTTCCTTCCTATTCTGTTGAATATTTGGATGATGAAATTGGGGGTGATGACTCTGATTTGGAACATTTTATATATGATATCATTGACCAGCAAGAATAAATTTCAAGTTTAGAACCTGAAGTGCAAACACATCTCCCAACTTGGGTCAGATAGACACTTTCTTCTGCTAGTGACAACATTGGAAATCCTGATGATCCAAGAAGAACTCGACCTGATTTCCAGAGAGAAAGTATTGTGCTCTCTTGTCATGAATATTTGATGTCCAAAAATTGTTATTTAATGATAGTTTCAGATCCTAATTCTTACTACCATGCTCATAAATATTCGATATGGAAAGCTGCCATGGACGAAGAGATGAATTCTCTTCGAAAGAATGCTACTTGGGAGCTAGTTTCTCTTCCTCCGAGGAGGAAATTAGTTCAATGCAAGTGGGTGTTTTAGAAAAAGGTTTCTGCTAATGGAAGCACCTAAAAATATAAGGCAAGGCTGGTGGGAAAAGGGTTCTCCCAAGTCCAAGGATTGTAATACCATGAGAACTTTGCATCGGTTGCAAAACTGGACTCCCTCCGCGTAGTTTTGGCAATTGCGACATCCAAGCACTTGGAAGTGCATCATGTGTATGTTCTTCCTTTATGCATGGATATATTCATGAGGATATATACATGAATCATCCCTAGTGCTACATTTCATATTCATATTTTGTTTGCAAACTAAAAAAATTCATTATACGGGTTAAAACAGGCCCCAAGAGAGTGGTATTCCAAGATGGATGCCTTCCTTCTCTCGCAAAACTTCCAAATATGTAAATAAGATATGAATGTGTATATACAGAAGTATGATGGTAATTTTATTATAATTTTTTTATATTTTGATGATATCTTGATTACTGGTATCATTGTTTCTTCCATTTCAGTCATAAAAACTACCCTCCATGATGCATTTGAGATGAGCGATTTGGGGCTCTTGAAGCAATTTCTGGGGCTTGAAATTTCCCAAAATTTTGATGGGATAATTGTCACTCATTATAAATACATATAAGACCTGTTAGTTACATTTAACATGGCTTAATTTAAGGCTTCTCCATTCCCTTTCCTTTCAGGTATTAGCCTTGAAGAAGGAAAAAGCACTCCACCCATGGATTGCATAATCTATCGCCAGTTGATTGGTAGCTTGCTTTACTTGACTCATTCTCGGCATGATATATGTTATGCCATGAATGATGTATCAATATACATGAATCAGCCTAATTATATTCATTGGAAGGAATCCAATAGGATCCTCCATTATATTCAGGGCACCAGGACCTACGGCATTCACCATGTTGTTGACTCTGAGCTAGAGTCGGTTGGTTACAAAGATTCAGATTGGGCAGGAGATTCTATTGATCGGAAGTCTACTTTAGGATATGTATTCATGTTTGTTGGTGTCCCTATTTTCTGGTCTAGAAAAAAGCATGTCACCATTACATTGTCTTCATCAAAGGCTGAGTACTGAGGAGCAATGAATGCTTGCATCCAAGCTGTTTGGTTGTAAGCGATTGTTTCAGAGTTTGATTTTGGTAGTACTTTTTCCAATGTCCTCTTTTGTGACAATAAAATTGCTATTAATATCTCCATAGATCCAGATACCAGGAAGAGGACCAAGCATGTATATATACACATGCACTATATCAAGGAATTGGTGCATGGCAAGACCATTATTCTACAATAGTACCCTACTGATGAGCAGATTGCAAACATATTCACCAAGATATTTTAAGAGAATAAGTTCACTTACCTCCGTTAACTATTGGGGGTGATTTCATCAAGGTTATCATATTACTTCTCTAGTTTTCATCTTGAGGGGGGGGTTTTCCCATTGGTTTTTCCCTCTTTCCTCACTTAGATTTATTTTTGAGAATTGTTTGAGTTACATTATTATACATGGTGACCTATGTTGTTTGTTTCTGGGGCCCTAGAATTTCATGAATTTTATTTTTACTCTTCCTCAGTATAGCTTAAGTGGTTTGTTAGAGTGAGCTTATCAGGGTGATCAGATTACTTCTCCAGTGTTCAACTCGAGGGGGTGGGGTTCCCATTGGGTTTTCCCTCTTTCCTCACTTAGATTTATTTTTGAGCATTGTTTGAGTTACATTATTGTACAGGGTGACCTATGGCATTTGTTTTTTGGGGCCCTATAATTTCATGCATTTTCTTTTTACTCCTCCTGAGTATAGCTTAAGGGGCGTTGTTGGAGTCATTTACCCAACATACACGCTTATTTGGTCAATTTTGGCCTATTTACCCACTATCCTAAGTTTAATTGACTTACTTGGAATCAAATGAGCACTATGACATAAGTATGAGAATACCCATGCCCTCCTTCAGTCAAGGAGGCCAACTAAGCCCTCTCCTTCATTCAGGGAGGCTAACTAGGCTTCCTCCTTCAAATAGGGAGAAATTCTGGGGTGATCTGAGTGTCATAAATGGACCTAATTGCTAACATATTTCTTTTCACCTAACAATAAATTAAGTTGAGTTGTAAAGGTGCCTACATTCATTATTTGAATTTTTTCTATTATTTATGAACTAGAGACAACTAGGGAACCTCCAACTACTTCTGATGACAAGTGGCACTTTAGTTAACTCCATCGGAGCTACTTGGAGTTATGGATGTACTATCTCCTTTACTTGGACATGTAGTTACATGTGATGAGTTACTTTTAGTTAGAGTCGGTCATCTATTGCACTCTGATTCAATTAGGACTTAGTGTGAGAGTCAGTTATGGATTTGCTCAGTGGTTAACTAAGTGTGCCAATTGTGGCTAACATTCAGTTAAGCAACACCCATCCATACAATTCGAATGGCCTCTTTGAGTATTCAAATTATCTTGGAATTCATGCATTATGCATGAAATTGTATTGTACTATCATTCATTATTATTATACAAGGTCTGCAAACTCTTATTGCAGTATTGTTACACCATTTTCATGTCTAATTTGTCGTGAATCACTTGTAGACTGTATTACTGTGACATAATTAATAGGTTTTCATGGAATTTCATCATATACATTTCACGCCATGCATGTATCAGGATCATATGGGGCCCTAGAATGATTTTTTCTCTCATTGGTTTCAATTTTGGTGGCAACAAGCAACATTGGAGATTTAGTCACCACTTGAGAAGATGATTGTAATTATAGTAGTGCAGCAACAACAATGGTGGTTCCCCTTTGATATTTTCTTGGAATATTAAGAAACTCAAAGTTTGGTAACTCAGTACCACCTTCAAAGAATTATACAGAAGCAAAAAGAGGTGAAAGTTCAGAACAGGTTTCCAAAATATGGAGGTAAAGATTATTTGCACAAATTTGGTTTTTATGGATTTGATTAATCCTTTTGGTTTTAGTGGTGATGTTACAGGATATATAAATATGTACAATCCACGTATCTTTAATTTTGGGAACACAAAATTGTAGTACATGAGTGCCACTACTAAAATTCCAGCTAAAGAAAATTAATGAGCAGAACCATAACATAGTACTTAGTACAATGGAAGGATATACCAAGTTAATATGCCACATCGGAAGAGGAGAATATTTTGCAGCATCCAAATCTGAAATTTCTTAAGGACAAGAAATCTTGGGTGGGGAGGACTGTAATGTCTCCCTTCAAATAATTGCATTGCAGGATAATTCCATCAATCCTACTAGTTCCCTAGGTTGGATAGATACATCTGGAATTTTAATAAGGGAGCTAACAAATTATGTTCAGACATTAGAATGGAATATATATTTAATAATGGATCTAATCAAATAAATACAATAGAAAATTGAAGTGGAAATGGAGCATGGAGACACATGGATATTATGGGGCCGACACAAGCTAGAATTTATGTGCCACATGGCATCCTCCTCTTGCAATTTCGAATCCATGGGAATCCTAATGTTCTTGGATGAGTTAGAAGAGATAAAATTTGGAAGGAAATGTAACTTACATTGGAGAGGAAGAGTCAAATGGGAGATTCTTGGAAAATTGGGCTAGATTCCCTAACATCTATGACATTTATGACACCAATGTTGAATATGCTATGAAATTTATGACATATTCCAGACCTGTAGCCTGAAATATGACCATTATGACATGTCATGCCTAAATATAACATCCAATAAGGTGCTCAGGTTATTTAGGGAAGTTCGATGGGTTCCTACTCAAATTGGGGGAAGATGGAAGGCTAGGGAAGGGAGGACACATGGAAAATATTGAGCACACACCCTAATTTAAATTGCCTTGATTTTGTGGATGGATTGGTAACCTTGGAAGTTTAAGGATGTTTGTAAAATATAGGGATCAATGAAGAGAAGGTATTTTGATCATTTTATAAATGTGCATTTGTTAAGAGAGAGAGAGAGACCTAGTAGATGCCTAGTTTCTTGCCTTAGCCAATTTCAAGGGTGAAAGATTCACATCCAAGTTGGTGTTTGGAGAGTCCATTCAGGTATTTCACGGAACTTTAATGGATTTTTTATTTTTAGGTGTTTCGTGAAACTTTAAGCATTGTTGTTTCATCCATCGACTTCCTTTCATGTTCATAATTTCCCATGCCCCATTCCAAACTTTACAAATTGTTGTTTTCATTCACGGCAATTATTTGCCATTATCTATACAGTGATATGATTTAACAAATCATGATGATGATGTTGTTTGAGTCTAGAAACCCTCCCACACCATCAATGTATGCGCCTAGTCAAACCATGACAAATATCATACAAATATGACACATATATAAAATATTTCAATGTTGGCCCCACGTAGCAAATTAATTAATCTATAGGTATGGTTTTTGTTGCTCAAATTGTTAGTGCCAGTCATGATAATGATGATGATGATGACGATGATGAAGATGATGTGTATGATGATGATGACAGTGATGATGATGATGATGATGATAATGTTTGAGTCTATAACCCTCCTACAACATCAATGCATGTGCCTAGTCAAACCATGCCAAATTTCAGCCAAAGCCGACACATATATAAAAAAATTCAACGTTGGCCCCACATAGCACATTAATTAATCTATATGTATGGGTTTTGTTCCTTGAATTGTTAGTTTCAGTCATGATGATGATGATGATGATGATGACGATGGTGATGATGATGATGACGATGTTTGAGTCTTGAAACCCTCCCACACCATAAATGCATGCACCTTGTTAAACAATTCCAAATTTTAGACCAAGCCGACACATATATAAAAATTCCAACGTTGGCCCCAGGTAGCACATTGATTAATCTATAGGTATGGTTTTTGTTGCTATAATTGTTAGTGTCAATCATGATGAGGAGGAGGAGGAGGAGGAGGAGGAGGAGGAGGAGGAGGAGGATAATGATGATGATGTTTGAGTCTATAAACCCTCCCACACTATCAATGCATGTGCCTAGTCTAACCATGCCAAATTTTAGACCAAGGTGGCACATATATAAAAAATTTCAACACTAGCCCCACATAGCACATTAATTAATTTATAGGTATTATTTTTGCTACTCGAATTGTTAGTGTCAGTGATCATGATGATGATGATGATGATGATGATGATGATGATGATGACGATTATGATGGTGATGGTGATGATTTTTGAGTCTAGAAACCCTCCCACACCATCAATGCATGCATCTAGTCTAACCATGTCAAATTTCAGACCAAGCCAGCTATTATAACTGATTTTACCACTCCAGGTGAATCACACTTTGTATGGCCTTCCCCTGTCCCACTGCAGACTCCTTAGACCCCTTGGACCATTTCCTTTGATGTTTCCTTGATCATCCCTAAAAACATGTGAAAAATGATACACTCGACTTTTAAACCTCTAATCGCATATATACACAGGTTTCACCACTAAAACTGTGTACATCGGGATGTGTACAAAATCCAAATCCTTTTGGAGTTTTCCTTGACATGGATCCGACTCACTTGACTCCTGGCCTTCCCTGTGCTTTGAAATCACTCAAATTTGACCTGTCATTACCCCTTTGAAAAGCTATATAAGAAACTCTATGGTACAATGAAGGCATATGAGAGAATTGAGAGCAAAGAAACTATAGTCCATTGTTGCCAGAACTTATGCTTGAGTCTGCATCCCTTTGTCCCTTGGAGCACTTTTTTGTTCTTCCCAAGATTTCCTTTTGCTTGTGAGCTTGATATAGAGAGATGGAGGATTGAGGTGGTGGAGGCCCAAGTGGGGGATCTAGTTTCTCCGATTCGCAGACGTGCCATCAGAGGTTGGATATATTGTAATCTCTGATTTATATTAATAGAAATATCTTTTCTTGTCCAATAATGTGTGTTTGAATGAATATTTTATCCTTGGGATATTTTCAAATGCTTATACATTGTTGATTATATATGCTAGAATAGAGCTAACACCATGATACATAGAATGCTTGTATTTTTACTTGTTGTTGACGAAGTAATCTATTAATTCAAGCTGAAGTTGGAAAGCTCAATGGGGATCTACTTCAACCATCTGGAATAAGGTACGAGGTCTGATCCTTTAGTGTTAGAAATTTAATTTCTATTGCATATTGGAAAATATTGATTTCTGGAGTCAAGCTATCTGTTGCGGTACCCCAAGCCATAGGAATTTCTCTTTGTATCAGAATTGAAGACTCCACTGGGGAGTTCCTAGTAGTTGTCCTTTGGGGATTTTTCTATTGGCATTCAATGACTTTGAATTGCTCTTTCTCTCTTGTTTCTATGTCAGGTCTGGGGACATGTTTTCCTGGTAGTGTCTGATTGGTGTGAAGTTTGTCTCAGCTTGTCTATTTGCCTTGATTTTATGCACCTTTCTTCCTATACACAAGTTTTTAACTCACAGTCGCGTATACACGCAGGTTTCTCTGTGATTTCCATGTATACACACGAGTTTACGGCGAACAGTCATGTATGCCCTTAGGTTTTCCTTTTAGTGGAAGTTAAATGGTTGCTAGGTGAATTTTTATGATTGTTGAGTCTCCTTTGGCACTGCCTGAGTCTGTTTATACCTCTGTTTCTAACCAAAGATGTTTTTTTTAGGCTAAATTTTTTTTAAGAAGGTTCTTGTCATGGCATTTTCGATTTTTTGTTTGGGATTAGTGCATTAGATTTATTTTATCTTAGTGCTTTGCTTGAGTGTGATTACAAGGTCTGGGGGTTGTAGAATCATTCTTTTTCTTTTTGTATCTCATTTTATTTCAAAAAATCCAAAAATATTTGCTTATCATCATGCATTGCATTTTGCATTGTACTTGCACTAGATTTGCTTTGGAGTATTAGTTAGGATTTCATATAGGAAAGGTTGCATTCATCATTTGAAGAAAAATTGTGCATTTCACGTAGCAGCATACCCTATTTTCATGGACACAATGCATTTTCATTGATTGTTAGGTGTGCATTTTACTTCATGTTGTGTCATAACACCATTAGTTTCACTGCCATATCCCTATTTTGAGTAATAAAGCCAATTAAAATCAAGGCTTAAATTAAAATGAACTACACTCTTTTATTTTCTAGGGTGCACCAACAAGCTTAGGTTTTAGGGTCTTGGAATAGTTCATTGTGAGTAAATTCTCCAAGACCACTAAACAACAACATCTATGTGTCTGTCCAGGTGAGTGTGTGAAATTTTTGGTATAACCAATGTTTCTCAGGATCCTCCTCTCAAAAGGGAGTTAAGCATGAGGCAATGTGAGCGGATATTGATTGGGATGACCCCTAGTCATAACTAAGTAGCACCGGAGATATTTACAGGATTGTATTTGTATCTAGGGGCTCTTTCGAGAGTTTCAAGCTTTACTACCATGCCCATACGGTCAATCCCACCTGTCACTGTCCTCCTGAGCATTGATTATATTGAGGTGACCTTAGTGGCCTTACCTAGGATATCGAGGGGATACTTTGCAGGGGTTATTTTGCTGGTGTCCCAGCCAGGTTGGTGTCAAACAGAACAGTTGTTTTATGTGTTGAAGCTGAGGGCCACAATAATTGGTTACGTACCTCCGCTTGTTGTGTATGGGAGTCTCAAGCCTCTCCTAGGTGAGACATACCTACTTCATTCAGGAGCTCACTTATCCTGCCCTTGATTGCTTGCATTTGGATTTAGATTTTATTAGTGATTGCTCTATGCATGAGAGCTTGCCTAGGGTTTGCGTAAATAGAGAGTCTTTTCTATTTTTTGAGTCATTGTGGATTTGGGTGCAGCTCCTCGCCGTTCTCATCGTTTAGCAGGACTTCCACCTTCTACTTCTCCTCCTCCTTTAGGAGAGAGACCTAGACAGTCTAGGTGGACTACTTCACACATTTATTCACACACCATGGGAGACCATATAGAGGATATTCCTGAACCACCTTCTCCCATTCGTGTAGACGATGGGGAGTTTACTCCTACCTACGATCCTTCACTCGAATTGGCTGAGTTAGGTCCTGTAATTTCTGAGATAGCAACCTTTCATGGTAGACCTACTCACTCTAGGGTTTATTCCCCATTGATGCATTACCGGTATGGAATGCCGGAGGATTCCAAGACTCGTTTTGAACCTGCAAGCACTAGCTATGGTAGTTATGGTATGTCTAGTTTTCCCAAACAATGATTTGGCATTTCATGTCAAATTTCAGTTCGAGCCTAACAATATGCCTGGGGGCACTCTCATTCCTTACCATGTAGAGAGGTTTGGGAGCATTAGTCACATTACAGCTTCCATCCCGGTGGTGGAAGTCACATCACATATTCCTCCTAGGTCTAGGGTTAGTGATCCTATTAGGATACCAAACCCGAGACAAGTGACTATAGGGAATAGTACATACATTATTACTCAGGTCCCTCCATCCTCTGTCCCTACTTCTTCAAATGTTCACCCTCCACCTTATTCATGTGGTCCTTCGGGCTGAAACATTGCTATGATTCATGTCCATCCTGCAGTTACTAGACCGATTGTGTCTTAGCTTCATGTACCGCCCGTTGTTTCGGGAGGTCATGCTCATACTTCTAGAGGTCACATTCCTAATTTCAGAATGTATATTCCTACTTTTGGAATGTATGTTCCTACTTACAGAGTGTCTCATGGGACATCTCATGCGATGAATTATGGGCCCTATTATGGGACGCAGTATGGACAAGGTTCTTCACCATATGGGGGTAGGTATCAACAAACTATTTACTCTCCTAATTACGGCTCTCTTGTTGACATTTCAGCAAGATAAAGACACACATATCTCTGATCATATTCAAGAGTGGCGTAGATGGAAGAGGTTAATTAAAGCCTTTATACCACTGGAATTCCTCCTCGAATGGTTCCTCAATTCGTTATTGCCATATATAGCGAAGAATGTTTATACATCTGGAGTGCAGAATGAGGAACAAGCAAATTTTAGGGCACAGGAACTAGACTTGATTTATGCTCAGTCCAGTTTGTTATATGAGATTATTCCCAATACTCCGCGTTCTAGTTTCGACCCCAAACTCAAACCTGGACCACATGCCGATGGCATTGTGGGTTGTACAAGTGGGAAACCTGTGGATTCAGTTGCAAAACAAGTTAGTCAATTGTTAATCAACCAATCTGCTTCGGGACAAGCTACGGCTTCATCTCAACCCGCCCAAATGGCGAGTGTACTTTCAGTGCAATCGTCGAACCAGAAGGGTAACCAGCAGCCTAAACGGAATAGAAAAAAGGGTAAAAATAATCGTAAGGGTCGGAATAAGAATGAGAATGCTAATAGTAATGACAAGAACGGCTAGAATGCTGGGGGAGACAAGCAAGCTAAACGTAAGGTTAAGTTCCCTTGCAAGCTATGTAAGGACGATCACCTCACTTACTTGTGCCCTCGTATTGATGAAGCCTCGAGGTTCTTGGCACAGGGCCCAGCTGTGCTAACTAACCCTTTACCGCACAATCAAAATATGAACTTGAGGTCCCATGACCAGTTTGGTGGTGATCAAGATCCACCGTAGGGTCATGGTTGTGGTTGCATTAACATGGTCCATGATGCGAAAGTTGTGAACCGTGTGAAAGATTATGGTTCGTCGCAACCCAGCCCAGGCAAAGAGACTGATCCACCAGGGTCCCCTTTGCATATTGAGAAACCTATGAATAAACCTAAAAATACACCTCGCATTCCTAAGGGAGTCCTTAAGCATTTGGGGCACAATCCAAATTCCCAAGCCGCCCAGAACTATTCAGTTGTCAAGGATTTCGGCCATACTCCTTGTGCGATGTCTACATTTGAAGTGCTTCAGAGTTGTCCTTCACAAAGGAAGGTGTTGCTTTCTTCCCTTGGTGTGAATGATGATGATTCTTCCTCCGTAATTAAATTGGAAATCGTAGGACTTCAGCCTCTCTTTCCTTACTATGTGTCTCTTTTGTTTCACGTAGAATGTCTTAATATGACCATCAAGTGGACTATGATTGACGATGGAACTGTCGCTTCTGTGATGTCTTTATCATGCTGGAAGGGTCTAGGTTTCCCTGAGCTATCTAAATCAGTGACCATGTTAACTACGTTCGATGGGAGATCGTTTAGGCCGCATGACATTCTTCCTTCCCTTAAAGTCCGTTTGGGAGGGAAGACCATTGCGATAGAGATCGAGGTGGTTGATGCGCCCCTTGACTACAATATCTTGCTGGGTAGGAATTGGATGTACGGTATGCAAGCCATTGCTTCTTCCCTGTTTCGCATTGTATGCTTTCCACATAACGAGAAGATAGTAACGATTGATCAAACGACATTCAAGAATCCACCTGTTATTGCATCTTCGGGAGCTTCGATCCCGATTGTTGAACACTCTCAGCCAGAAACTGGGAGTGTGGGTGTAGGCATGTATCCATCCCTCATGGGAATCTTTAGTTGTCCTACACCGATTTTTATGATAGGATCTAGTTCTGGTGAGGCTTCGACATCTACAAGATTAGTGTATTTTCGCACAAGTCATATGGAAGATCCTTGGATTCTTCCTACACCGAGTACGCCAAGTGAGCCCATTGTGGCGGACGTACCGTTTCCTGCAACTATGATAGCTTATCAAGCTAATCTCCAGTGTGTTGCAGAGCCTAGTTCTTCCTCTTCACAGATGGAGGAGGAGGACCCTTATGTGCTGCCACCATGGGCAATACAGTCTTCTCATGCGCACAACTGCCTTTATACGGTTTTCCCTTCAGATGAAGCGATTATTGAGGCTATGTCGAGAGTTGAGCCACCATGGGAGGAACTCGATCATAGATCATACTTTCTTCCTGAGCTTGACTGCTTGGAGCATGAGGATTTTAGGGTGGTTCTTAGTCAGAGTGTTGGCAGTCCTATGGTTCTATTAAGCTCTCCTGGTCACATGGCTGACAGAAACATGGTGAACATATCTTCAATGATTCCTATCAACATCTCTCATGATCCTAGAAGGATAGAGAATGTCTATATTGGGGAAAAATGTTCCCATACTAAGATTCTTGAATACACCGAGCTATTTAAGGAATTTCGTGATATTTTTTCTTGTTCTTACAATGAAATGCCAGGTATAGACCCTCGTATTGTCGAGCATGATATTAAGACTTACCCCAATGCTAAGCCTGTTCGACAACGCTTGCGGGCACTGAATCCTAGGAAAGCACCCGCGATTAAGGAAGAGATAGAGAAACTGTTGAAAGTCAGTTTCATCTATCCCGTTCCCTTTAAGGAGTGGGTTTCAAACCCCGTTCCAATGGATAAGAATCAGGGAGAAATCCGCATATGTACTGATTTCCATTATTTAAATCGTGCATGTCCTAAGGACAATTTCCCCACACCATTTATTGATCAGATTTTGGATGAGTGTGCAGGTAGCGAGGTTTTTTCCTTTATGGACGGATTTTCTGGGTATAATCAAATACAAATTAAACCTGAGGACCAACATAAGACTACATTTATTTGTCCTTGGGGAAATTTCACATATCAGAAAATGTCTTTCGGCCTTAAAAATGTCAGAGCTACATTTCAGCGGGCGATGACCTTGATCTTCCACGATCTCAAGTCAATTATCGAAGTATTTTTGGATGACCTTGCTGCTCATTCTCATATGAGAATGCATCATCCCTATCACTTGAGATTGGTATTCGAAAGATGGCGGCACTATTTGGTTAGATTAGAATCCACATAAGTGCATATTTTGTGTGAAGTCAGGTCGTTTGTTAGGATTCATCGTTTCTAAAGAAGGTATAAGAGTCGACCCTTTGAAGGTTGAGGCAATACTTCAGCTGTCTCCCCCGACGAATATTCATCATCTTCAATGTTTGCAAGGCATGGAAAACTTCTTACGAATATTTGTTGTCAACTTTGCCAATTTGAATAGAGGCTTCATGCATCTACTGAAGAAGGACACCCCCTTTTGTTGGGATGAGTGATCCCAGGAGTCCTTTGATGCACTCAAGCGAGCCCTAGCATTGGCCCCGGTGATTAGTCCCCCGGACTATAGCCGTGATTTTCTATTATATGTGGCCGCATCCATGGAGATGATTGGTATTGTTTTGGTTCAAGAGGATGAGGAGCTCCAAGAGCATGTCATATACTCTCTGAGCCGGAACCTTATTGATGCAGAGATTTGTTATTCTCATGTTGAGAAGCTTGCCTTAGCTACTGTACATGCGGTTCAGCGGTTGAGACATTATATTCTCCTTCACCAGACCTTGGTTGTAGCCTATGTCAATCAATTTCAATTCGTCCTCACTTGAAGGATGGTTGGGGGAAAATATAATAAATGGATTGTCATTCTGCAAGAATTCGATCTTGAATTTGTTTCAGAAAAATTGAAGAAGTCTTTAATTTTTGAAGAGCTTATATCAGATTTCCCGAGCGAGGCCGAGGAGTTGGTTTCTGAAGATACATTTGTCGATGAACACATCTTCTTAATCTCAACTTTAGACCCATGGTATAGGGATATTATAGTATATTTACAAACATTAAAGACCCCTACTCACCTCTCACGAGATGAACGATGACGATTACGTCATGTCTCTAAGAACTACCTCATAGTGGATAACACTTTGTGCCGCCATGGGGTAGATTCCATTTTATGATGTTGTTTAACTCATGAATAAGATGAGGTAGTGATGAATGATTTCCATGGAGGGGTGTGTGGTGGTCATTTATCTGAGCTTTCTACAGCTCAAAAGATCTTAAGAGCGGGTTATTTCTGGCTGTCGATCTTTAAGGATTGTATAGATGCGCTCAAGAGGTTCCACCCTTGCCAGGTGTTCGCACGGAATATGCACTCAAAACCTGCCTCGTTACATCCTATTATCACCACCGGTCCCTTTACTAAGTGGGGGATTGATTTTATGGATTGCAACCCAGCTTTGGCTGGGGGGCACCATCATATTATAGTGGCTGTTGATTACTTCATGAAATGGGCTGAGGCTATGCCCACAATTAAATCTGACGGTGAGACAGCCTCCCACTTCGCATTCAACCAAATTATTACTCGGTTCAGGATTCTGAAAGATCTTGTCACTAACCATGGCTCATACTTTCAAAACTGTATGATGGAAATGTTAGCATCAAAGTTAGGGTACAAGCGAGAGCATTTCTCCTCTTACTACCCTCAAACGAATGGATAGGTAGAAGTAGTGAATAAATCACTTAAATCCATTCTCCAACGAACCATCACACAGAGCAAGAATAACGGCACATCATGTTATATCCTGCTTTGTGGGCATATAGAACCGTTGTTAAGACTGCCACCGGTTTCTCTCCATATCAACTTGTACAGGGACTGGAGTCGATATTACCAGTTGAATGCAAGATTGCTTCTTTGAAGCTAGCTGTAGAACTCTTACCAGGCACTTCACCATTGGAGGAGCATTTGGTCCACCTTGAGAAACTTGATGAGCAGCGTCGGGTTGGCTTGGTAACTCTAGAAGTCAATAAACATCGTGTAAAGGTCCAGTACGATAAGTCTGCCCATCCAAGGAGGTTTAGTGAGGGAGACTTAGTCCTTCTGTGTGATCAACCGAAAGAACCCTTGGGGGTTTTAAAATTTAATCCTATGTGGCGGGGTCCTTACGTGGTCAAATGTGTCTTAGAGAAGGGTGCTTATGAGTTAGTGGATTATGAGGGAACGGCCTTGGCGAAGTCTAGAAATGGGCTCTATCTCAAGAGGTACTATGCATGATTTTCAACCAAGGCTGGTTATTGTATATTAGTGTACAGTTTTGCATAGTTAGGTCTATTTCTTATCGTGATTGGATTTGTGATTAGTTTTCGTTTCTTTTGGAAGATGTCAATGGAGTCTTCCACCTACATAGAATTTGTGGATGGTGCGAGCCATCACACTCAACACTCAGACTTTGCTGCTTGGGTGATTTATACTCCTATGGGTCAGGTATTGTCTTCAGGAGGCCTATGTCTGCGGCCATCTTCCAACAATGTTGCTGAATATAGTGTCATTCTTGAGCTTCTACAGGATGCCATTTCACATGGCTTTCTCTCTCTTGAGGTACGTCTTGATTCGATGTTAGTAGTGTCACAGCTTAATGGTTTGTACCATGTTAGAGATCTGACATTATTAAGAAGATTCTTATGTGTGAGATTATTAGAACGGAAATTTGACAATATAACATACACATTCCAAGAATTAATAATCAAGTTACTGACTCATATGCTAACTACATGTTAGATTGGCATTTGTTTCATTCACAGTAAATTCATCACAAACACAATTTTTACACATATAAATAAATAAACCAATCACCATAAAAAAATTTATATAACATCCAAAATGTGATAATACATAGTGTCATGATAGAAAATTGGGGCTCTCGAGCCACCAACATATAATACATGGTAATAAAAAATGTATACACTTCCAGGTATCTAATCCTGTGGACGAGGAGGAGGGTTGTGATCATGGAAGGTCACTATGGATCTAGCTAGCTGTCAAAATAATCGCACCCATGTGCATGGTACACCCACCACCTAGCGCTGCATAGCCTCAAGAAATCCCTTGACTTGCGCCATGGGAACCCTATGTGTCAGTCTCACAAAATTGGTATGAATGCTTTAGAGCGTCCGCTCCGCATCCACACCTATGATATCATCTCCTCTTCCCCTTCGTCTATGACGAGGGAAGTCTTCTGGCCATCGTGGTAGCACATCTACACAAAAATGGTAGATGTCACTATGTATTGTCATGCAAAAATATGTCTTTTGATTCCATATAATCAGAAAACACAAAAAAGTTAAATAATTCAAAAAAAATTAAAAAGAGGGGGTCGAGATTCGTTACCTATATCGCCATATGCCGATCCTGGTGGTAGCGGCATGTTCGGGTCCCCCCAGAAATCTATCCCCCCATAGGGGTAGTCATCGATGGAAACTATCTGTTGTCACCACCATGGAAAGAAGTCAGATGGATAGGGGTTGGCCACCCTACCACCCCCCAGTCTGTGCATCACATCTGCCCAATGTCGTTGGGCTGGATCTCGAACCCTGTGAAGAGGAACGTCCACTCTGGGGCTCAATCATGGAACACGCTCAAAGAAAAACATGCTCAGTATACTACTGAACCTGAATTTCTGCACTCTGCCTGCCTTACACTCACTGAGATGATGTTTCATGTTGCTCAGTAGTGTAGTGCTCCAGTCATAAATCATGGATCTCATGCACTCCACTGCATAGAAAATCAGAGGCCGTGAGGCTTGGTGGAGTGATGCCAAGCCTGATATCCTTCCCAATGTCAATAGTATGGCCTTTAGGCCCAGCACCTGTATAGCGTTTGTAGGGACCTAACTCCCCACCTTCTCTATGTTTGGATAGCAATACACCACAATGCACTCGTCAATAGTTAGGCCACCTCCTGGCCCAACACGAGAATGAAGGTTCACTACTTCCCCTCGTCTAGAAAGCCCAGTAATGAAGTATATGTCCTCCACCTCTATAGTGAGGGACATCCCATCTATCTGGAAGGACTCCGAGTCTGTATCCTAGTAAGCCACCAGCATCTGTAATAGTCTTGGTTTGGCTCTCAAGCCACCAAGACACCAAAACTTGTAGAGTCCACATGCACGTAGAGCTTGTTGAGCCATTAGATCGGCCCTTACTGCTTCCTCTACTTCACCATGTTCACGCTCTCTCCACTCTAGGACCATCCTGCACAAGAAATTGCCAATTTTCCCATTAGATTATTGAAAAAACCTTATGCACGGCCTCATACGCGACTGTTTTCAAAATAGCCACATATGCACACGGGTTTGGGGTAATTTTCCGCTTATATCCAGCCCTATACATGGAAAAACACTTGATTTCGACATGGGCCGCAGTACCCATTTTATTTTGGCCCAAAAAGCTCAATTGACCATGTAATTTGATAAAAATTGCATTGAAATGAAAGAGAAGAGCATGGGTAAATACTTGGAAGAAACGGTAGTGGATTCCGTCGGCTGGATCTCCTGGAATTCGCTGTGGAAAATCTGAGCTCAAATGGGTAAAAGTTTAAAATGTTTTATAATATTTTGAATTGTTTACTATTTATAGAAAATTTTCAAATATTTGAAAATTTTTACCCCCTTTCCTATAGTTTCGACATTTTCTAACCATTTCGGACCGTTTTTGACATAATTCGTGATGTAGAGGACCTTTTTCAGTGTCATTTCAATCGTTGGATTGACCCGTTCGTGCCGATCTTAGGTATCATGTCTAAACTGGCATATAGGTTAAGTTTCATCACCGTTTGCATTTTGTATGAGCTTATGACCATCTCATCATGATCTTAGGTACGAACCCACTCTATTATGTCACGGAACCTTCTTGCTGTTTTAGAAGTGGCATGATATGAGTGATAGAGCTTCACCTTACATGGGTACCCTAGTTAGTGCCTTATTTGCATTTGGTGCCCATGCTGGCATTTTCTCCTTTAGGGTGTGGGAGTCCATTGTATAGTATTGCCATGACATTTCGCAAGAGCCTCATACTCCTCTTGATCTTTTGCTGGCCTATTTCCCTCAGGACTCCCTCATGTCAAGTGGTGAATGCATTATCATGAGCTTTGCCTACCTTATTGAGCTTTATGTTGGCTCCCTTAACATTTTGTTTCACCCATATAGCCCGATCTTGTCTCATGTCTAGCCATGCACAGCCATTTTTTATATCCTTTGCATCTTGTTTTCCCTTTTTTACCGGGAGGGGATTTTCCCCCGAGTGTCAATATCCTACACATGTATCCTTGCATTGAGCATAGGTATGTTCCACTGCTTGGAACTAGTTTTTTTTCCCTTATGACACTCGTCTCCTCCTAGTTTGTAACTATAAAGCAATTTTATTCTTTTTCAAGATTTTTAAATAACTGAAAAAGTCCAAAAAAATCAAAAAACCAAAAAGCCGGACAAGGAAAGATGTTATCTTTGGCAGCTATCGAGTCGTGTCTCGTTTGAATAGAGCACTGTATATCACATCCATTGGTTGGGTTATAGTTTGACTTTAGGAGCTATACTCATTTATCTAAGTTTATCTCCACCGACTGGTTAAGCTTCCAGTCCCTATGGAGCCTCTGTCAATGCCTCCTATGTCGCAGAGATGTCCTAGTTTGTATATCGAGTCTATGTTGTCTTTATTTAGTCACCATATGTTGTTATGCTCTTGTTCAAAGGAAATTGAATCCTGAGTCGCCCATTCCTTAGTTCTCTTGACTTTTCCTGTCGGCCATTCCCAGTACAGTTACTGGTTCATGCACCTTATGATCGAGTCCTTCCACATTATACAGCTTTTCTGAGTACCACATGTTGGATGATGGGGGATGCCTTAATTCCCTCCTTCCAGTGGATTTCATCTCATCGACTTTAGATCATTTACTCTGGGATTGGAATCTAGAGTCATTTTGAGTGGCTTGAGACTTGCAGTCATCAGTGGCAGGTTCTCTCGCCATTGATAGTCTTTGGGAATACATCAATGTCCCCTGATCGATGGATCCTCTCAAGTGTTTGACCTCAACACATTTATTCAAACTTGTTAGTTTTCACTCTAGTACTTTGATTCTCATTTTCATTATCGATGGGTGATCTTGCATCTATTAACGGTATGCATCAATGACCGGTAATCAGACGATGGACTACTATGCTCAACCTCGACACCTCTATTTGCATAGTAGGACATGTACTCCTAGCGGTGTGTGTAGAAGACTTTCCACATTGGTGGCATATCTTATATGCTACCTCCTTGATCGTGCCATTGTTCATGAGATTTCAGCTCTCGTGACTTGATTCCAGTATATGTCAGACATTTCCAGCCACTATGGATATCTTGATCTGTTATATATCTTTAGCCATTATGGAGATCATGGTCCTTTGTATATCTTCATCATGGAGATTCTTATCTATGTAAATTGTACATGGTGATGACCACTTATGTGATATCTTGTATCATTCCTATTCATGGCCATTGTACTCTTATGTATCCAGGACTGCTATATGTATTTGCAGTTATATGCAGAGTTGTATCATGGTACTATGCTGATTGGGTGGCTGGTCTTCCATTTGGGATCCTTCATCACTCCACTTCTGGGATGGACTTATAATGTATTTCGGCCATCGTATGACCCCTCTGACCTCACACATTAGGGGGCATCTGTTATAGCTTATTTTACCACTCCAAGTGAATCACACTTTGTATGGCCTTCCCCTATCCCGATGCAGACTCCTTAGACCCCTTGGACCATTTTTTTTCCTTTGATGTTTCCTTTATCATCCCTAAAAACATGTGAAAAATGATACATGCGACTTTTAAAACTCTAATTGTGTATATACGTGGGTTAGACCACTAAAACCGCGTACATCGGGATGTGTACAAAATCCAAATCCTTTTGGAGTTTTTCTTGACATGGATCTGACTCACTTGACTCCTGGCCTTCCCTATGCCTTTAGATCACTCAAATTAGACCTTTCATTACCCCTTTGAAAAGCTATATAAGGAACTCTATGGTACATTGAAGGCATATGAGAGAATTGAGAGAAAAGAAACTATAGTCCATTATTGCCGGAACTTATGCTTGAGACTGCATCCCTTTGTCCCTTGGAGCACTTTTGTGTTCTTCCCAAGCTTGCCTTTTGCTTGTGAGCTTGCTATCGAGAGATGGAGGATTGAGGTGGTGGAGGCCCAAGTGGGGGATTCAGTTTCTCCGATTCACAGACGTTCTGTCAGAGGTTGGATCTATTGTAATCTCTGATTTATATTAATAGAAATATCTTTTCCTATCCAACAATGTGTGTTTGAATGAATATTTTATCCTTGGGATGTTTTCAAATGCTTATACATTGTTGATTATATATGCTAGAATAGAGCTAACACCATGATATATAGAATGCTTGTATTGTTTACTTGTTGTTGAGGAAGTAATCTATCAATTCAAGCTGAAGTTGGAAAGCTCAACGGGGATCTACTTCAACCGTCTGGAATAAGGTGCAAGGTCTGATCCTTTAGTGTTAGACATTTAATTTCTATTGCATATTGGAAAAGATTGATTTCTGGAGTCAAGCTGTCTGTTGTGGTACCCTAAGCCATAGGAATTTCTCTCTGTAACACCAGCACATATCAACAAAAATTTCAAAGTTGGCCCCATGTAGCACACTAATTAATCTATAGGTATGGTGTTTGATGCTCGAATTTTTAGTGTCAGTGATCATGATGATGATGATGATGACAAGCATGACGACAATAATGATGATAATGATGATGATGATGATGACAATGATGATGATGATTTTTTAGTTTTTAAACCATCCCACATAGTCAATGCATGCATCTATTCTAACCATGTCAAATTTCAGACCAAGCCATCACATATAAAAAAAAATCAACATTGGCCCCATGTAGCACATTAATATTTAATCTATAGATATGGTTTTTGTTGCTAGAATTGTTAGTGTCAGTCATGTTTGATGATGATGATGATGATGATGATGATGATGGAGATGGTTATCACGATGTTGATGCCATATAAAATGATGATAATTATAATCATGATGATTTTCACTTCCCCTCCCATCAATCCGATGCAAGGGAAAAAAAAACCAACATCCTGGGATTATTTGTCAATATCAGCCCCATTCGTTAGTAACAAATTCATGGATAAATAAAAAATTATGCATGCAGATCATTCTTAATAAACATAGCAGAATAAACATTATAAAGCACATGCAAAAGGGAGTACATCATCCTATTTCTTTCTACCTAAACATAGAGGTTGGTTCTTCATGTCCCATTGAGGCCCAAAGCTGCAACCAATGCTCTAATACCACTCTATCACGTCCCCTCCCATCAATCCGATGAAAGGGAGGAAACATGACCCAACATTCCAGGCTTATTTGTCAATCTTATCCCCATTCATTAGTAAGAAATTCATGGATAAATAAAAACTTATGTGTGCAGATCATTCTTAATAAACATGGCAGAATAAACATAATAAAGTACACGTAGAAGGGAGTACATCATCCTATTTATTCCAGCTGTTAACATATCGATATCACCAAACTCATTTACTTCATGTGAATCATTGTCAAATTAAAATTTCAAGATACAACAATTTAAATGAAACTTTTAGATACTCCTTATTTCATAGTCATATCAGTTATACAACTTTGCCCTTCCACAAAGCATTCTGGAAACCCATCGATCATGACTACCCTCTTCAAGCACTTACTATTATGCATTCATAACAGCCCATGAAATGATCCTAGGATTATCATCAATTCATCATTTCATTCATTATTTAGTTTGCAATAACATGTTAGAATATTTAGACACTTCGGAGTTAGTTAAGATCAACTTGTGTAATATATCCTTTAGGTAAAAGTGGGTTTCTTTAGTATGCATTTGTAAATATTCTAATCTGACGGTCACGATATGTTCTAGACATAGAGTGATTCGATGGTTCAACTTCTCGTAGATCATACCTACCATTGATCTATGGCTTAACACCCAATTGGTCTATGATCTCTATTTAAAGAGTATAGAGGGTCCTTGGCTAGTTGATCGATTATGAGAAGCTCATGTAACTTTCTTTCTTTTGCATAATAAATTGCTCTAAGTAGTTATTTGGCTAGGGATGTGGATTGTTTCCCTCTTGAGGGTTTTAACCATGTGACAAAAATTGGTGTGTTGATATGTGATCTATTTGTGTGAAGCTGTTGCTCAAGGTTTTCAGTCTTTTGGGAGTACCCTTTGTACCCGAACATGGTTACATCAGAGTGTTTATGAAGAGTCGCTTTCGGTTTTGATCAAGATCTAGAATCGGTGTTGCTGAAACTTTGAAAGGGTTTCTGGTTCTAGATTTTTTGTGAATTTTTGGCCTATGGGAGTTTCTCCATTGCATCCAGAGTGTTGTTTCCATTGGGAAATAGTTTTCGTTTCATCGAAAATTGTTTCCGGTTGTTCCAGAAACACCCATTTCGGCAAATCTGAAGGTATAATGTTACAGTGATGGATTTGTTTTATTTTTTTTAAATATCTCATATTTTATCAGTCTTATTATTATATATTTACTATTTTAGTCTCGTAATTTTTCCTTCCCTAGCTGCGTATTCTCTTTTTCGTGCACCTTGGGCGATCGCGGCGAATCAAAAACAGTAAGGGAAAGTTTTTTTTCTTGTCTTCTCGGCTACGTATGCTCTTTTCCGTGCACCTTTTGTGATCACAGCAAATCAGAAACAGTGAGAAAACTTGGAAACGTAGACTTTCGGGATAAGCTAACCAAAATCTAACCCCATTGTGCGGAAAAAGATTTTTTTGTTTTTTGTTTTTTGTTTTTTTTGTGATTTGTAGGAATAAAAAGGCAAGCGCGGAGAACGAGAGAGAAGAGCAAAAAAGAAAACCCCTTCCTCTTTCCATTATTTTATGTACCTTTTAAACTTAGCTCAGTTGGTCCAAAGTTGCTTTATTCCTTAATAGGTATTGAGTTCAAGCCATATTAAGCTACTTTTTACTGCATGCAATTTCTATTTTCAAGTTACTTTATTGTAAAAATGCATCTCACATAAATAAAATAAAAAGTGAGTCACTTAAGTCTTTTAATTTATTGTCACACTATTTAAAAGTAACATTATTGTAAAAGTGAACATCACTTATTCTACAAAAGTGATTCTCTTAAAAGCAACTTTATTGTAAAGTGATTGCCAAAGGTTAATCATGGGAATAGGGGGGTTCTTTTTTTAGTTGGTCACGTTAATATCTACCACGTCACTATTGGGGACATCTTCAACATTTTCTTTGACCAAGCATAACGTCATCATCTAGAATTAGTTTTCAGTGCCATTTTTTTTTAAACCGCATATTTTTTTGAGCTCTTTGCATCCAGACAGTTAGTTTATGTTCTTTCAGCCATTAATTTAAATCATGGCCGCCCCTTGTGATATTATACTTACAAGTTGTAACTATTTCTCATGGAAATATTGTATGGAGGATGAACTGCGAAATAAGGGACTTTTCAGGATAACCTCAAGGAAAGAAACAAAACCCACTGATGATGATAAGAAAATTAAATGGGCAAATAGATCTGATGAATCTCCTAGATTGATTGGGATGTCAATCTCTACTCATTTGTGATTCCACATATCTAGAATTGATGAACCAGATATAGCTTGGGAAAAGTTGGAATCTGTGTTTGGTAAACACAATGAAATTTGAGGTCATCAACTTGAGAATGAGTTGATTTCCTTGAATCCAAATGATTTTTCATGCATTCAAGACTATTTATCTAAGTATAAAACTCTTAGACTCTTATGTGCAGAATGCAAGATTAAGAAAGAAGACAAACAATGTATTTATCATATTCTTTTCAAACTTGGACCTGCATATTATGTTTTTGTATCTACATTCTACTCCATTAAAGAATCCTTGACTGCAGCTAGCTATCAAGAGCCTAGTCTTGTGTTAACGTAATTGTAACTTCGAAATGTATTCACTCGTATATCTTATGTATTATACCCTGATGTTTATTCTGGGATGTGTTTGTAATGTATTTGAGTCGTGTCATGCCCTGATGTTCCTATCAGGAGGTTCTATAATGTAACAAGTCATGTCAAGTCATTGTGGGTAACCCTCCTATTAGTCAAGGGTTAAAGTCCCCGCAGTTGTGGGGCCCTAGGGTTATTACACTATCCTAGAGAAGTCAACCCTATGTGAGTCATTGTAAGTCACGGAAATAGTGCCCACCATTGTGTTAAGGATAACCCTCCTTGTTGGTCGGAGGAGGCAAATCCCCCATAAGTTGTGGGGAACTAGGGTTATTAGACACTCCTAGAGATGTCATCTCTAGTAAGTAATTGTTAAGTGAGGCCGACATGTTGGAGTGGGTTTCAAGTGAATGAAAGAATATAAATAGAGAGTGACTCTCTCTATTTATCACACACACACTCACTCATTAGGACGCATGAGTGAGAGGAGAAGTTCCTAGGACAAGAGAGAGACTACTGTTGTCGGGAGATCACATTTATGTTTTTAGGTTTTAATTTTGGTGCTGATTCTGTCTCTGAGGAAGTTGTGGGGTTTTCTCCTTTATGGTTTCCCTGAGGAAAATTCTGTGTGTCTCTTATCTCTTGTGTTTTATTGCTGTGCATGTTATTCTCTCAGTTAAAAATCCTAATATCATGATGCTAGCTTGACTGATAAAAATCTAACATGGCATCAGAGCCAGGTTGAGAAGAAGACATTGTACAGCTGCAAAATCTAGGGATTCTTACTTTTTGGGTCTCTCGCCACAATCCATCAGCAAAAGTATGCTAGGATGACTCTCTATTGAAGGGCGCATCTTTCTGTCGAAGCGGAATTCAATTCCGAGCATTTTTCAGTTTTCGGTGTGGGAAATTAGGGATTTCTACACAAGAGGAATTTTTGAGTGATCCCAGCATAGGATTACTATCCTCATCAAAATCGAATTTTAGAGACCTGATTCAAGATTTTTGGTTGGGTAAAACTCTAGGAAAGTCAAAGCCTAGTTTGACCCT